>QLNU02015360.1:193379316-193428372 GCA_006491805.2 Dysdera silvatica | reverse complement strand
TTTGTCCCATCGCAGCACTAAATTTGAGATGCCCCTGTGGTAGAATTCGTCCACTGTGGAACCACCGTCGGACTGCTGTCTTGGCTTCATCGTTGCACGTGAATCGCTGTCCTGCCAGGAACTTCTTCAGCGGACCGAAAACGTGGAAATCACTAGGGGCGAGGTCCGGACTGTATGGTGGGTGGTCCAGACTCTCCCAGTGAAATGACCGGAGCTTGTCGGCGGTTCTGATTGCATACAGTCCGGACCTCGCCCCCTAGTGATTTCCACGTTTTCGGTCCGCTGAAGAAGTTCCTGGCAGGACAGCGATTCACGTGCAACGATGAAGCCAAGACAGCAGTCCGACGGTGGTTCCACAGTCAGCCGGACGAATTCTACCACAGGGGCATCTCAAATTTAGTGCTGCGATGGGACAAATGTCTGAACCGGTGTGGGGACTATGTGGAAAAATAGTGTAAGGTACGTAGAATAGTACGTATATTTGTAATTACCTGTGTGTGTATCTTATTTTGGCTAATAAAAAATAGGGGCAAAGACTTTCTGATTGGCCCTCGTATCTATAAATTCTTATTTTTAATTAAGCGACAAGTTTAAGTTTTCTTTTTTTTTTGTGAATTAAACAGTAGGAGCCAAATTTTCTCTTATTTTTATGTCTTTTTAAAATGCATTTAAAACCTGGTATATTCTGAGCTCACTTTGAGAAGTAAAAGGGTACTTTTTTTTTTTTCTTTCTGTTCCTCCCTCCCCACCAGGGTTTAAGCTGGCTCAAAACATGCTGTCGCAAAAATGCTAAAATGGGAAAAAAGTAGCAAAATGCTAAAAAATATTAGTTGCTTTCGTTGTTCCAAGAACCCTATCAATGAAATTATTTACATCAACGATGCTTAACAGGTGCTGTTAAGAATTTTGAAGAGGAAACAAAAAGGAACAAGAAAAGATCGCTGAAGTGCATAACGGATATTCTGGAATCGAGAAATCCTGTTTTCAGAGAATAAACTGTGGTTAAAAATGCCTGTCGCATTTTCGCGATGGGCAATACCTTTTTTTCTTCGCATTTTCGAGCAACTGGTCGCATTTTGCGAAAAATGCGACTGCAGCTTAAACCCTGCTCCCCACATTTCTATACAACTAGTTCTCTTATTAACTATTGTATTAAGTTTTCAGGTGAAGTTCTATAAATCTAAATATCTAATTATACTGCATGTCTAAAATGTTACTTTGTTAAGTTAAATTTATCTCCTAAGTTAATCTATTAAGTTAATCTATTTCAGGGAGATTCTGGTGGCCCCTTACAGGTGAAGGGGGAAAATGGACGCTGGTTTCTGGCTGGTATCATTTCGTGGGGTATTGGTTGTGCAGAAGCCAATATGCCCGGCGTCTGTACAAGGATAACTAAATTTGCAAATTGGATTGAAGATACCATGCAGAATAAAAAGTGATGGTTCCTGAACATTAGTCAAAGGGTTTTAAAGTATTCATTGTAAATAGGCATATACAATGTTATGTCATTTTTTTTATGGAACATGACGTGATCGTAGTAGTTGGTTGAAGTAACTTAATAATGTTAGACTGTAAGGGGTTTCTGGGAACATATTTATGTAATTTAACTCTAAAGGCAATGGGCATTATGTTTTTGAATGATTTTAAATAAGTATTTTAATCTTCTGGTCGTATATGTTACTTTTTAAACAACTAAACTGTTTCGATGAGTATGAAATGTGATGAGAAATGCATTGAAGTTTATTGTACATGATATCAGACTAAGACAGCCTACGTTGAACGTAGATTTTAGTACGTATTTATGAGTTTTTGTTTTTGTAATATTAAAAGAATAAATGGAATATTTAATTTAAGTGTTTGAAATTTATTTTATATATTTAAAAAAATTAAAACCTATACTACATGTTAAACTACATGTTAAGAGCTTGAAAGTTTTCAACAAATTTTGATTAATGAAAATAAAATTTTTTAAAATATTTCGTAAAGATAATATTTCCATACAACATTCTTTTCTGGCAGTTTTCAAGTTTCTTCAGTTTAATCATTCATAAATTACTTGAAATTAGTTAAAATTTAAATCGAAAAAGATGGATTTTCCAACAAGTTTACGTAAATCGCAATTGCTGTCGAAATAAAAATATATTTAAAGTTCCAGCGTTTTTTAATTCATTGCATACAAAAAATATTTCAGTGTCCCATTAAATTCAG
Organism: Dysdera silvatica; assembly: GCA_006491805.2. NCBI lineage: Eukaryota > Metazoa > Arthropoda > Arachnida > Araneae > Dysderidae > Dysdera > Dysdera silvatica. The sequence goes on along the minus strand of QLNU02015360.1, from coordinate 193,426,164 downwards.
AGTTTTCTATTTTATTTTACACATGTGCAAAACACTTTGAGGTTTTATTCACAATTTTTCATTTTTAAAATAATACAGGACGCGATTAGATTCATTGTACTTAATAATTTCTGATGTCTAACTCTGTAGAATTAAAGTGGAAGGTCACTCGAATATATTTCGAGAAACTAATATTTAAACATGTACACATTTATACACACTGGTTCTAATAATTATAAGAACATTAGATATATTTAATAGAATAATTTAATAAATAATAAGAAAAAGTAAAAAAAAAAGATTTTACAGCGCTTGTTTGGTTTATAATTGTAAGGACTGCTCAGTTATTTGCATTGGCGCCCATATGTGGGGAAGAGGGGGGCTCGAGCCCTCCCCTAGTATTTTAAAAATTTGATTCACCCGAACCTGCTATGCATTTACTTTCAAAAGTTTTACAATCACATTTTAAAATAAGGTACTTTTTAGCTCATTACTAATTGTCAAGCAGTATCAATTATTTTTGTAGCGTTTTGGTATCTTGTACATTCACTAAAATCGACAGCTTTGAGAAGGAGACAATTTTCTCAGCCCAAGAAATAATCGTTAATCTTTTTGAGCCCCCCCTAGAAATAATCGTATAGGCGCCCATGGTAATTTGTACTTTGTTTTGCCCAGAACGACCCCCCTTGTCCGTGCGCTATAAAAATACACTAAATAAATAACAAAAATAAATGGGTATCGTTTTATATGTATGTTAATATTTGTTGTCTCTAGATGACATTGAGTAAACAGATATATGTAAAAAATATGCAAATGATTTAAAAAATATATATATCTCAAGAACTGGTTAAGATACCTTAAAAATAATACCCATTTTTTTTCTAGAATTATAGCAGAAGCCATAAAAAATTTAGCTGTATATGGCAAACCAGTTTTGCGCAATGACAAAATTTATTGATGCAGGTTTTTGAGGAGATTCGAGGTCATAAAATCCCACAGAGATCACTTAGGGTTACCATACTCAGTGTTAATATTTCTAGTGATATCATCTGCTCTCACACAAAATTGCAATTATTTATCTCTAAAATTGTGGAAATTCCATTTTTCACCATAGTCTCACCTTAACCAACGGGTATTGCCAATGGATGTTAATCGAAGAGATTTTCCCGATCCATGTCTTTGCATTACTGCTTTTTTCTATTGCTCCATTCTTTTGTACGAGTCGCTTGTAACGTCCCAAACAAAGTAATAGAAGCCGATACTGATGAGGTGACCTCGCATACAAACAAGTTAATGACATGTGCGTAACACCACAGATGGATGTGCTTACAATTATCTGACTTAAAACAAGCAGATACACTTTTATACTGCTATTGCATATTGCTAGCGTCATTTACATAATCAGCCACACAATTCTTCAGCAGGGATGGAGTTGGTATTCAATGTTTTTTTTTAAGTTGCAAATGTAAATTCTCTCCAGTTGTGGATGTTACATTGACTAATGCTAATACCATTTCTTTGATGACATTGAAATGGACATAACTTACTGCAATAGAATACTGATCGTGAGTGGAAATGCTTTGCAATGTATAATACATCATGGTTGCATAGAGTTTGGTTTCATTTACTTCAGTGCTTATTCTTGATTTAATGTATGATCCAAAAAACTGTATAATTCAATTACAGTGGGACTTAAAAAGGTTAGTAGAGAACCGCGCCCTTTACTCGCTTCCTGTCCTATTTCTTTCAGTCGTTCTAAGCGATTTTTACCTCGCTTAATAACAAAATCAAGGTACTGCCTTAAAACAGAATCTGTTTTATTGACTAACTTGATTAGTTCTATAAAATTACCGTGATATCATTAATTGCATAAGCACCTTCGTTTCTACTACCTCGGTAAGCTAATCCTTGGGTTTCTATAACTTTAATAACGTTTACAACACACTCTACAGCATGCCTCCTTACTCCAACTTGCCGATTTCTAAGAGCAAGTTGCTCGCTAAAAAGCAAATTAAGTGTGTCTTTCTTTGTTTCAATCTGCAAATAACTTTCTAGGGAGTGTTCATGCGTTGCTGATGACTCGTGTTCGGAAATTCTCTGATACACATGTCGCCAATCACAAAACCCAATTTTTGTTGAAAACGCAGTTTCTGTTGCTGCAAATACTAAACAAATAGAGCAAAAAACGTTTTTGAAACAGAATACTGAATGAAAGCCAATTTCTGTTAATTTCAATGTCACTATTCTCATCCTTTTTTTTTTCGGAAAAAGACGCGCTCTCTCGATTAAAGGGCACTTTTTGTGATTGTATTAGGTGCTGACTTAAGAATTCGGATATTGAATATTTTGTATTGTCGAATTAAAATTTACGAGAATCATCACTTTCACTTAAGATAAACGTATCCTTAAAAGCAACCGCAGAGGTCATATTACAATCATCCTGTGCTTCAAGAATGGACTCTGATTCTGAATACGAACTGCAGTCATTTTCGGATGATTTAGAAGAGGGAACATCAGCAGTTGCAGTTATTGTAGTTGTCTGACTCGTCTCTGTCACATTTGCGAATGAAGTGCTGGCAATCGTCTTTGATGTTCTCACGTCAGCTGAATTTAATAAATTTGGTACAGCTTGAAAGAACTGTGTTACTTTTTTAGATGATATCGCGCTCTCTTTTAGAGTTTCAGCAATTTTTTCTTTCCGCTTTTGGGAGCCACTTTTAAATTTTTTTCTTGGTGGCACAGGTGGCAACATTTTTTTCAATGAATTCTGGGAAACAGTAAAGATAAATTTTTTAATAAACACATAGGCCTATTATGTTTATGCGCATGAATTTTATGAAACATTTAACATTTTAATGTTAAATAAATATTTGGTAATAGTTTTCGAATCATGCTTTCTTAAATTTATATTTATTTAATCACGATTAATGCCAAACGTACCACTGCACTAAAACCGTATCGATTTAAATCATTCAAACACACAAACTAAGGCCAAGCCCGTATATAGTGTACAAACCCTCCTCTGGAAAAAGTATTTATGGTGAGAATAGAAGATTAGAGAGGCGACACATTTTCAATAAGAAATACGACACAAATAATTATAAATTTTGTAAAACTCCAGTTAAAGTATAAATAGAAAACATAGTAATGAAAAAGTGAAAAGCACCAGGGAGACTAATAAATAACATAGTAAATTTTATCATAAATCCAACTAAATTTTTTTCTCTTTTTACCCAAATTTTTTATACTTAGGGAAAGAAAGCAGTGGGCCTTTGCTAGTCGTGGGCTAAGCAGGGGCGGCACGAGCTGTCTTTCGTGGTGGGGAGAATTACAAAATTAGATCTCGATTTTGCCAACTGGACATTCGTTTTTGCAAAGTCTGCAGCCTTAGCATAGTAGCTTTTCCAGACCTGGGGGAAACTCGATCCCATTCGCACCCTTAATGCCGGCCCTCTCAATGTACCCCATATATCATTTCCTACTAATTAGGTTATCCTTAACAACTTTGTAACTGACAATTTGTTTCGATTACCATTTCTCCAATAAATATTTAAAATTAAAATAAAATATTTAAAATTAAAATAAAATATTTAAAATTAAAATAAAATTAAAATAAAATATTTAAAATTAAAATAAAATATTTAAAATTAAAATAAAATATATTTAAAATTAAAATAAAATATTTAAAATTAAAATAAAATATTTAAAATTAAAATAAATTAAAAAAAAAAAATTTAAAATTAAAATAAAAAGTTTATTATCTGAATCTATTTTCTCATTTGCTTTCGACAGCAGCAGGGCGCTTGGGAAGCTGATGTGTTTTTAATATTGTCAAAGGTGTGCTTTGATATTACCATTATTAAATATATATTTGGTAATTTTTTTCCATACTGTTTGTCTCATATATATATATATATATATATAAAAGTTTTCCTCGCCCATTCTTGGCGGAAACAGGCTTTGGGACGGGCAGAGCGCCATGTTCCCAAGCCTCTTTTTACATCACTTCTTAATGTGCCATGTCTAGAAACTTCCTGACAATGTGACACGTGTTTAGGATTGTGGCTTTTTGTATTTCAATGTAGGTGTTTGGGTCAATGTTGAGTATCTCCAAATTCGTCGCAAGCGTTTTTGGTACTATCCCTGTTGCTGAGATGACTAACGGGATGATGAGGATCTTTTCCATACCCCATATATCTCGTACTTCATGTCTGAGATCTTGGTACTTGGTGATTTTCGTTGTGTAGGTTGTCTGTATGTTATTGGTGTTGGGTACTGCTATGTCGATTAAGTACGTGGTCTTATTCGATTTATCGACGAGGGTTATGTCAGGACGGTTATGTGGGACTGTCTTGTCTGTTATGATTGCTCTATCCCAGTAAAGCTTGTGTGTTTCGTTCTCATGCACGGTCTCTGGCTCATATTTGTAGTACGGGCATTTTTCTGTCAGAAAGCCAGCATTCGCTGCCAATTTCTGGTGGACTATTTTCGCTACTTGATCGTGTCTATGTTTGTAGTCTGACTGCGCAAGGATCTTGCATCCTGCCATCACGTGTTGGATTGTCTCCGATGCCGCATGACAGTGTCTGCATTTGTCGCTTTCTATGTCTTTTCTCTGGATGAATTTCTGATTGTTCCTTGTTGCGATCACTTGGTCTTGGATGGCTAGCATGAATCCTTCTGTCTCTGGCTGGAGAGTGCCTTTGGCCAGCCAAGAATTTGATGCCTTTTTGTCAACGTGTGGTTGTTGCAGGTCATTGTAGTGCCTGCCATGTAATGGTTTTCCGGCCCAAGTTCTCAGTTTCTGTTCGTTGGCTGTTTCGAGGACACGCTCTTCGGTACTACACAGGTTTAGTGGCGAGGGCCGGACTTCTCAGCTGGAAGTATTGCCTCATGCTCTGGATCTGCTTGTCATGTAAGTCTTTGATGAGGGGGAACAACTTACACCGGTATGGTTATACCGGTGGCTACTCTGTCCTCTTTTAGTCACCTTTATCGATAAGCAGGAGAGTAGGGTGGGTGAAATGTGCAATCCTCAAACCACGGGGCGAGGAAATCTGAACACGCCGAATATTTTAGGAAAATAGTGGCGACTCCTCCATTGGTGCATGTAACCACCCACGTTCAAAGGAAAAGGAAGCAATAACTAAAATATAAGTGAAATAACGTAAAATATCAAACACATAAGACGATGCATTTTTTAATTCGTTCGAGCTGGCCCTTTGTTTGCTATATGAGACTTGTTTGTTTTATCGGTTATTAGTTCTTTTTATAAGTTAAGAGTTTTCATCAATTATTACGTTTTTATAAATAATTCGTTTTTCATGCTTAGTTTTTTTATTGTAAGAACTAAGGTAAATAGACGCTAAAGATTACACTTTGTAAAATTAGTGTCTCTGGAAGCTAAAACAATTACATATTTCGTAATGCCTCCTTTTCTAGAAAGTAAAATGCGTTTTCAGTTTTGTTACTTACGACTACTTGTTTATTTTCTTTTAGTTGTATTGTTTCCCGAAACTTATGAAATCGCGTATATTGACCTTGCAAGAAAATAATTTTTTTAACCTGTTCGTTAAGCTACATTTCTTTAAAGTTAGCAGCTTGTCCACTTGGCCAATCCGATTTACTTGGCAATTCTACTTCCCAACCGTTTCGTATTTGGAGTGGCAACAGAAATTCACTACTTCATGCCTCCAGAGGTAAACAGGTATATTTCGACTTTTCTACCGCACGTCAATGATACGAGAGCATTTTTGATTTTAATTTTGTTATGTTTTAAAATTTTCAATAACGTGTATGATTTTATGGATGTATTTATACTTTAGTCTGCTTCGTTTCTTTAAACGTCGATTTGACATCCTACTCAATCCAATGCTGAAAAATTAGATTTTTATCACCTGCTGGATGCTTTTTCGAAAACCACCATTTGATCCTTGAAGTATGGATAGTTTTTCTTGAAACAGAGTTTTGTTCGTCGAAATTCTAATTATAAACGTTACTGTTATTAAGCTTTTAAATTGGTAAAATGAATTAGAGAGTTTTGAAAAACTTATCGACAAATTACGACAACTATTGAAGCTACATAATAATATAGTGATTATGCATAGTGCGATAGATATATAGAGAAATATATTAAAGATAAATTTGGTGATTTAAAAATACGAAAAGTTTAGTGAGTCAATTTGAACAACACTTCAAGAAGAGATTCATCTAGCGGGCTGGATGATTTTTGAGTTGCGACAAATTGATATTTGAGGTCAAAACGGTTTTTCGAGTTTTGAAAATTCATTATGAATTTTATTCGTACTTCGACTGCTGCCGTCAAAATTAAATTTAAATCTTATAAATCTGTCTGCATGGAAAGACTGACGAAGTAGGTTAAAAAATCGGTTTCGTGGAATATATTGATTGAATTTTTGAGTTATATAGAAAATAGCTTTCGTTTCGTGCTCGAAGTAGAGACACAAACTTTAGCTCTGGGCAGAGAAGTGTAAATTTTTTTTTACATCCGCCATAAAATTCGCCACCGAAGAGAATTTCGGAACAATAAAGAAAAAAAAAGAATTGAGAATTTTTAGAGTGCTTGCAATATTGACTGTGGATTATTTTTTATAAATTAGTGTCTGCAAAATAAGAAGAAAATTAATTGACGCTTAATTGTACAATATACATATTAAAACTGGTGCAGAAAAGCTAAAGGCATCCGCCGTAACTTCGCCCTGAAGAGAATTCAGGGTAATTTGATGGAGGATATATTTCTGATTTCTACGCGATATTACATATGCATTACATTTTTGGCTACTGATTTCTCCGATTGGGATTTTCTCTAATATGTGAGTATTTTTTTTTCTTTTCTAGTATTGAGAACGTTTCGTTCCACCGATAAAATAAAAAAATTTTGTTTTAAAGGGCAATTTTATAGAAGAGTTTGTGAACATGCAAATAATTTCACGAATCGCTTATCTGATGAAAGTGGCGCAGATATCAACATTTCTATTGCACTTGCAGCATTACATTTGACAAATGTGGCATCTGATTCGCATTCATCGAAAGAGAGAGATCGTGAAATTATTTCCCAGAATGTGAATCAACAATGGCTTTGTTCCGAGGATGAACATAGAATATTTGATTCCACTGACGATGAGCATCCATCAGATAATTGCTGTGAAGGGATTCATAGTGAAAATGAAGAACCCAATATTTCACGGGTTTCTTCAGATACGCAACATGCTACAAACGATGAAACTTTCAGCACTAGAAATTTAGCAGAATGTTCTGTGAAATATAAAATAACACATAATGAATTGAATTCATTATTGCAATTGCTGAAATGCCATGATTTGTTCCAACATTTTCTAAGTGATTCACAAACTCTTCTGTCTACTCCTAGAAATTGTGATACAAAAATTATTTTGGGATTGAAAAGCAGGTGCGTAAAATTATAACACATTGTAGTTTCCAGAGAGAAAATGTAGAATTGTCCTTTAATGTGGATGGACTTCCACTGAGTAAAAGTTCTTCCAGTACCGTTTGGCCAATTTTGGGGAGTGGGTTACCATTTGATCATATTTTCCTAATTGGATTATATTATGGGTATGAAAAAAACCTATGATATGAATGAGTATTTGCAAGAATTTATTGCAGAGGTAAAACAGTTATCAACTTCAAAAGTGAATAATAAAATATGCAATTTTGGCGTAAAATATGGAATTTGTGATGGAACACCCTCCGTTCCTACGCCAATGGCGCTGTATAGATCTGTTATCCTTTAAGTGGGAAAAGAACCCAGATAACACAGAAACATTCCGGGTACGTCCTCTGGACGCCTAGCGCGGACATCCCCAACGTCTCCAAGACATTCAGTGCACACTGTCGGACGTCCGTGGGACGTCCTGCAGTGATCCATGTGCATGCGTGAAGTACGTCCTTTGAGGGTCCTGAGGATGTCCGCGGAGAACATATTTCGGAGGATTTTAGGACAAAAACTGGAATTCCTTTTAGCATGTTTTAAGACTTGTTACTGCGGATTTTAGGACGAAATTTGGATTGTTTAAGAATATTATTTTGATATTTATAGGATGTGTTACGGCAGTTTTTAGGATGAAATTTTGATTTACTATTAGGTCTTTTTAAGGCCATTTTTTGGATGTATTTAAGAAAATAGTTTGATTTCCTTTTAGGACGTCTAAAGACCTTTATCTTGATATTTTCAGGACGTGTTATGGCAGTATTTAGGACAAAAGTGAGATTTATTTTTATGATGGTTTAGGGACATTATTTGGATCTTTTCAGGACGTGTATCGGTGGTTTTTAGGACAAAAGTTGGATTTCCTTCTGGGACGTTTTAAGGACATTATTTTGATATTTTCAGGAAGTGTTACGGCTGTTCTTAGGACAAAAGTTGGATTTCCTTCTAGAATGTTTTCAGGGCGTGTTACTCTAGTTTTTGTGACAAAATTGGATTATTTAGGATGTTTTAGGGATATTATTTGAATCTTTCACGGCTGGTCATGGGACGAAAGTAGCACATTAACCCTAATTATTATCGTAGACATATAGGTTTCTTCAGATCATGTTTCGCCTGAATATAGCTAAAACTAAATTTCCATATATGTGTGGTTAGAGTAATTAGTAAGTGAAAGTTCTTTTCGCTGTGTTTCACCACTTAATTTCATTGATAATATTTATAACAATGAACTTTTAAATTATTTACCTGAAGTTTGTTTGCCAAACATTTTTTAGCGAACTTAAAATTTTCTCTCTTTCAGTCTGACAACTTCCTTCACATTTTCACCCTCCCCCTTAAGAGGCGGAATCATATTTACTATAAATTACTTGCATATAATCTCAAAAGAATCATATTTTTCATCAAAATCCACACTTCAGGGTTTGTAACATGTTAATGGAAAATGTAATACGTTAAATTTCACTTTTATTTCTCTTCCTATAATTTTAAGATATATATGTAACACAAAGAAGTTATTTTGAAATATCTTTTAACTACGAACTATTTCCCTGATTACAAAAATATCGGGGGGCATAAAAACACAGCTAAATAAATAGTTTCATGTACTACTCACAAACTAGCAAATTTTTCTGATAAAAAAGTTTTTGTAAATTAAATTTATATTTAAATTCCCTGATTAATTTCAACTCTTTGACAAATACCCTAATAATTCCGGGAATACCAAATTCCCTGAGTTTTCCAATCTGTGGAAACACTGATGCAACCATTACTCATTTAAAGAAACTTTCGCATCAACAAATCGTAATATTCAATCACTATAATTCACTTAAACAATTGTCGTATTAACTCAACTTTTCAATTCAAGTTAATTTCTAAAAATTGTAAAAAATTGTAACTAAAATTCGCACAAATCTTTTCTATTTTCAAGTATACCATCCAGACTTCAACAAGAAACCAGCCAGCACGCGGTAAGAATAAAATCTTCCAGCGTTGTACTGAGTAGGGCTGATAATTAATGTTTACTGAAACGGAACAGACTAATGCTGAAATTCTTTCATAAGAGCATAGACGTTATTGAGAAAATTTTAAATTTAACGAAAACTATAGATCATATCACTCTCGTATCATCGACAAGCGGCAGGAGAGAAATATACCTGTTCACCTCAAGAGGCATGAAGTAGTAAATTTCTGTTGCCACTCTAAATAAGAAAAAGTTGGGAAGTAGTAATTGCCAAGTAAATCACGATGGCCCAGTGAGCAAACTACTAACTTTGAAAAAAATGTGGCTTAACGAACAGGTTAAAAAACATTTATTTTCTTGCAAAGTCAACATACATGAGTTAATAAGTTTCGAGAAACAATACAACTAAAAGAAAACGAATAATCAGTCGTAGGTAGCAAACTGAAAACGCACTTTACTTTCTAGAAAAGAAGGCACTATGAAATATGTAATTGTTTTAGCTACCAGACATTAATTTTACAAAGTGTTATCTTTAGCCTCTATTTATCTTAGTTTTATACACAAAAATAAAACTAAGCATAAAAAACGAATGATTTATAAAAACGTAATTACTGATGAAAACTAGTAACTTATAAAAAGAACTGATAACCGATAAAACAAACAAGTCGCATATAGCGAACGGAGTACCAGCTGAAACGAATTAAAAATTGCAGTTTAACGAATTAAAAAATGTATGTTCTTGTGTGTTTATATTTTACTTTATCTCACTTATAGTTTAGTTATTTCTTCCTTTTTCTTTGAAGGTGGAGGGTGACGTACACTAATGGAGGAGTCGTCATTATTTTCCTAAAATATTCGGCGTGTTTTAGATTTCCTCGCCCCGTGGGTTGGGGATTATATATTTCACTTACTGTACTCTCCTGCTTACACACATACACATATATAAATTTACAGTTTCTAATGAAGTTCCAAATTCGCGGTAAAAATATCTGATGTTGTAAATTATCAGTATTTTAAACACAAGAGGGTTCTGTTGGGTCCTAAGCTCGGGCCTACTTGGCCTATACGTAAATCCGGTGTTACCTCATCAGTCAAAATTCGACCGCTTTGTACCGAGAATGCCGAACTGCTCATTCGTACCCCAAATTCCCATCAATAAGTGAATAGTGAAGTTAAGCCGTGGTTCGGAATCCACGTTCAATCGTACTTCGGGACTCTTGGTAAGTTGACTAATGTTTTATAAATTAGGAACATAAAACCTACCTATGTTGCGCATTACAACAACAAATAGTCAAACAATTTTCATGAGATTCCATACAGAAAATTATTACAAGTTTAGAAATTGATTTTGCTATCCCCATTAACAAGATGGCGATTGGATGTTAAATAAATGTAAGTATTCATAGAGATTATATATAAGAGAACGGCCATGACGATACGGCTGCTAGAAGAACCAATACTATGTAGAGTGAGGACAGAAGAACGTTATAGAAAAGTACATCATTTTGGTCACTTGGCGGACATGGATGTCATACGAACGTCGAAAATATGTCTATATTGTGCTACATCCTACGGACCATAGACATACGCAGAAAGTTCGTAAAGAGTAACTCAGTGGGGGGGTTACAAAGCTACAACTCACATATTCCTATGTTAAGATACAAAATTTCATTGCAATGGGGGGGGGGTTAAACCCCCATTAACACCCACTTGCGTACGCAAATGCTAGAGGTGTCCGAAAAGAACATCATAGGGACATACCAAAACGAATATCCTACGAACGTCAGAAATATGTCCGTATTTTGCTACATCCTAGAGGCGTCCGAAATAAACATCCTAGGAACGTCGGAAATGAACATCCTACGGACGTTCCAAAAAGACGTCCTACGGAATCCCGAAATGAACATCCTACGGACGTTCCAAAACGGACGTCCTGCGAACTTCCGAACTATGTCCGCATTGCGTATGGACATAAGGGACCAAAAAAGGACGTCCTGGGGACGTTTTGTGCTATCTGGGTACTATTCTGAAAAATGAAGACAATGGAGACTTTGTTAGTATAAGTTCCTATGGACATAACGAAATTAATTTTTAATAAACTAATATGCGCAGGTGTTTATCATTTTTTGACATTTCAGACACATTGTATAGTTTCCACTATGATATAGTTAAACGACGATATCAAGAAGATGTGAAAATATTGTATATGGGTACAGATAGTTTCTTCTATGAGATTAAAACTGCAGATTGGTGTAAAGATATGGAAGATTTTTTTGTCGTTTTTGGAAACAAGCGATTACCCAAAAGATCGTAGTGTTTACAGCGACATAAACAAAAAGTCACTGGGAAATTTTAAGGATGAAATGAATGGTAAATCTTTAGATAATTTGTATCTTTAAGACCAAAAATGTATGGTTTTCGTTCTGAAAGTGGAGATTTGAAGAAAGCTAAAGGTGTGAACAAGGTTGTTGTTAAGAACCATCTCAATGTTCAACTATATAAAACCACCCGTTTCACAAATTCTGAAATGCGAAATGTGATGCAAGCAGTGAGAAGTAAAAAGCATATCATGTACAGCATGGAGACAAATAAAAAATTTTTATATCCTCATGATGACAAAAGAATGGTATTAGATAATAATATAAACGCCCTTCCTTAATGGGTATAAAAACGAAGATGAAAACCTTCCACGGTCAAAACGTTAAAAAACTGCTTAATGTTAAAATAGATTGGATTTTTGATTGTATATAATAGGATAAAATGGAAAAATGACAACGATCGATGTTTCTAATTGTGTCGATATATGTAATTGTACACCATTTTTTTTCTGATGATAATTGTTAGCTGGAATCTAGAAGTATATGTATGGAAATATATGACTTACATTTAAAGCAAATAAAACATTTTACTAATAAATAAAAAATGTATGAAAATGTTTAAAAGCTGATTAATGCTAAAATTCGATGTTTGTAATTGTGTCGATATATATGTAATTGTATACGATTGTTTTTCTGATGATAATTATTAGCTGGAATCTAGAAGTATACGTATAGAAATAAATATATGACTAGCGTTTAAAGCAAGTAAAGCATTTGCCTTATAAACAGAAAATGTATTAAAATGTTGATTTTTTTTTTTTAAAAAAAGAGGATAGACCTACTGAGGAACACCTCATTAAAATAAAATTATCACGATTCCTGCCTCCTGACGATATAGAAGTGGAACCATTTTTAAATAAAACTAAACAAAAAAAAAACTACGGAGATATATTTATAATCATGACAGGATTAAAACTCCGGGGAAAAATAAGGGAAACTCCTATGCGAATGGGATGGATAAGCCCATCCATGACAACCATGCTAATTAAGCCCATCCATGATAATCATGCTAATTAATATTCATCAGGAAATAAAAATTAAGCCGAAAATATGTATGCAGATAACTGGCTGTATGAGTAGGAGGGTAAAAAAATCTATAATTTAATGGAAAAACCGTCACTGAAGTAAGTAAAATCAGCGAAAAAGAAAACGGTAACCCTTAATTTTAACAACCTGATAATTCATTTAAATAAATCGAACACTACGCAGATTAAATCAAACAACAATATCAATCAACGTTTATTGGCGTAGTGATACCAACGCCGATGGTATGGCGTGATTAGATGGTGAAACGTTCGAAAGAAAATAAATATTTCTGCCTTCGGTGGGACCTGAACCCACGACCTTCCACTTGCCGGGCGGAGGCTCTACCCACTGAGCTACGAAGGACAATATCTAATCTCTTACGAACGTATATAAAGACTTTACTGAATTATCAATTTACTATCGGTCGTTTCGTAATTTGGTTTAAATAGTAGTCCATGTACTACACCATTCTGCGAAATAACCGGCAACAGTATTATATACGTTCGTAAAGAGATTATATATTGTCCTTCGTAGCTCAGTGAGTAGAGCCTCCGTCCGGCAAGTGGAAGGTCGTTCGTGTGTTCAGGTCCCACCGAAGGCAGAAATATTTATTTTCTTTCGAACGTTTCACCATCTAATCACGCCATAACATCGGCGCTGGTATCACTACGCCAATAAACGTTGATTTATATTGTTGTTTAACCTGATAATTAATTACAAAATTTCAAGAGGAAAGTTGGTAATAATAAAAAAATTAACTCGATCAAAAAAACAAATAACGAGGGTGAATGCTTTAATAAAACAGATGATTCATGTAGAAATAAAAAAAATAATTGCTAATTAATAAAATAGATAGGAATAATTAATAAAAATGAGGTCTAGGAAAACTCCTATACGAAGAACTCATTAAAAAATATTCAGGAATTAAATACCGAAAAATATGTTCGTACTCCTAAATGAATGAGAGGGAGAGATATGGCGGCCATTTTGAAAATGGAAACCGGAAACGGCGGCCATTACGGATTGCGCTAGAAACCCCCCATTATTACTACTCGCATTAGGCAAACAACCAGCTTCAATGGGACTTGTAATGTTAACGGATACTTTTAAGGATAAAAAATAAAGGAGCTATTTCATTTTAAGTTAATGTAAAGCAAAGAAATAACGCAGGACATTTAGTGAAAATGTCTTTTATTTTCAAATTGTGTTAAGAAGTAAGAATAATTTGGATTTTAGTTGAGAACTATATACTCAGTTAACAGACCGATATTCAACGCTTATTTTTGTGTTTTTCTACAAATTTATAAATTAATGATCATTAGTGTATGCTTTAGTTAATTAACCTTCAAAGATTAGTTAGTTTAGAAAGTGATAAAAATATTCTGCGGCATATATATGTATGGTATATAAAGATCGAACTTATAATTTTCGAATTTAAAAAGCACATATCTCACACAGTATATAACAAAGCTAATCTAAAACACACACAGTAATAGGCGTAATATGACGGGGACAAAGAGGGGGCCCCTTTTCCGCATTTTTTTGGAAAGGAGGCAAAATCGTACCCTTGCAATTTTGGGTTCTTGTCCCCTCAGCCCCCTCCCCAGTTTACGCTATATTTAACCCCCAAGTTACGCCTATGCACACACTAGTTGTGAAATATTGTATCTTTACATTAAGTGTAAATTATTTAACAGCGAGTATTATTTATGGGATTAGGTTTCTGTGCTTCTTTACGGATTGTTTGCTTAACTCGCTTACGAAGTATATCCTTCCGCAGCAAAAACCCTGCTTCAGGTGCCGCTGGGCTGTTGAATATGGAGTCCGCACTCCAGTTGTAATTTAGTCCAGTGAGTATAGCCTATTGGGAAATATGGCATTGATATAAAGGGCGGAGTTGAATGTATGGGGAACTAAACTCATGTTTGTAAAAATTGCAACACCATGAAGGAATCACGTGATTGAGCTGAAACTTTCAGGAAATGCAAATTAGGGTATGCTATTCAAATGATTAGAATTTCAGAGTCATCGCGCATGCGTGGGCTGAACAGCGCCCTCTGAACTGCTGATGGATCCGTATAAATAGAGGGCTGTAGCGGGGCGTGTATGGTTATCTGCTAGTGGTAAACGTTACATGAGACGTCACTATGCCTCTACGTCGAAAGAGGGCGACATTTCAGCAAGTTACGGAGTTTGAACGGGGATGAATGATCGGCTTTCGTGAAGGAGGGTTTTCTTATCGTGCAATAGCAGCTCGTATGGGGCGTAACAGCAGCACAGTGATGCGAGTGTGGAAGCAGTGGGTTCAAGAGAACCAGACAACTCAGAAATCCGGGAGTGGACGCCGAAAGGTGACGTCAGCACGGGATGATAGACACCTGGTCCGCATGGCGGTGACGGACCGTTTTGCTTCATCTGGACAGTTGGCAGAACGTTGGTGCACTGCTACAGGTGTATCATTGTGTGCTTCATCAATTCGTCGGCGTCTACTGCACCGTGGACTGCGTGCAAGAGTTCCTTTATACAGGATCCTCCTGACGCAAAACCATCGGCGCCTGCGGCTACAATGGGCTCATGGACATAGAGACTGGCGTGCTGATTGGCAACAAGTGGTGTTTTCTGATGAATCCCGCTTTAATTTGGGGTACAGTGATGGCCGCATCCGTGTTAGACGCTATACCGGTGAACGCCACCTTCCGGAGTGCATTATCCAACGTCATAGTGGACGAACCCCCAGCGTTATGGTCTGGGGTGCGATTGCGTATCATGGACGATCTCAGCTGCTACGAATTGTGGGTAATCTTAACAGCAACCGGTACATCAATGAAGTTCTGGAGCCCGAAGTTGTTCCCTTCCTTCAAGGCATTCCCGGAGCTGTATTTCAACAGGACAATGCCCGCCCACATATTGCCAGGAATGTTCAAGACTTCTTTTCATCACAACAGATACAGCTTCTTCCTTGGCCTGCCTATTCGCCGGATATGTCGCCGATTGAACATGTGTGGGATTTCGTTGGTCGGCGTCTCGCTCGTGATCCTCGTCCCATAGCTACTACAGATGAACTTTGGGGTCGCATACAAGCAATCTGGAATGCTCTTCCTCAGGCACACATTCAACATCTGTTTGATTCCATGCCACGTCGTATAGCATCACTTATTGCAGCGCGTGGTGGCTTCACCAAATACTGATTTTCGACATGTAATATTGTTTTTTTGCTTTGTAATTTTAATCGTTTATTTGTATCAACACAGGTCGTTTGTACATTAAATTTCATTCAATTCGGACGAGTCCTTCATGGTGTTGCAATTTTTACAAACATGAGTATAGATTAAAACTCTTGAATTACAAATATAAGAGAGGCGTCATCTATCGCAAGCAGAATTAAATAGAGTATGAAGTGGAAACCTTCTTATCTTTAAAATCTAAACTCCACGTTTTTGTACCCGTTCAGTTTTCAAATCTGCTATAGTTACATCTTTTACAGGCACTTTAAATTTAATGTGAAAATACTGTATTACGATTGGAAGATATTGATTTCGACTATATCGACCAAATGCACTTTGGAAAGAATTCGTTGCATCAATGGACCGCATAAATGATCTACAGGTCTGATGTTTAGTTGCAAAACGGCATCTCTATAAAGATTGTAAACAAAATACCCAATTTTAATTTTATTTAGAAATAAAAAGCAATTTGGTGCTTCAGATTGATCTTTAATTTAAGTCTTACGTTTTCAACTAAATATTTATGGTTAAAATAAAGTGCGAAGTATCAGAGGAGAAATTTGCTTGCAAAAGGCTAAAACACTGGTAAAAT
Source organism: Dysdera silvatica (assembly GCA_006491805.2). Taxonomy (NCBI): domain Eukaryota; kingdom Metazoa; phylum Arthropoda; class Arachnida; order Araneae; family Dysderidae; genus Dysdera; species Dysdera silvatica. The sequence continues at coordinate 193,409,537 of QLNU02015360.1, read as the reverse complement.
AGCAAATGAAATAGATCAACCGGGCGTTTGGACGTGTCCGTAGCAGTCCTTCATCATGAGCAACGACTCCTGATACGCTCGATATTGTGAGGATCATATTTTGCTTCCCTATAATGTAGTTGAACATGTGATTTTAGTCTTTTGTAGGTAGATTTTAACCAGCCTCTACTTCCTGTCAAAAGCTGTAGTACCGTCTTATATGGTATAACCATAGTAGAGCGTTAAGCTGACCTGTTAAGGAGCAGCACTATTTCTTGTTTGGAAGAAAGGCACTCGATAATTATGGCCGCCAGGTTGAAAATTTATCATGATATAGTTTGCGTTATGTTATACGTCGAGCGCCATCTGGTGGATGTAATTGTAACTTAAAACTAAGTTTGCATAAAGAAATTTTCAATTTATGAACCCGCCCCTTCTCCAGTAATTTTTTGTAATTCTGTGCCAACCATAGATTAAAACTCCACCGAAATAATACTTTTTGCTGACGAACAATCACCAAAAAAAATATTGTATTAAGACGATGATTGAAATGGGTATGGAAATTGGTGGTAGCCTATAGCAAAAAACAGCATATCATCAATTTGTCCAAGAACACGCAACACTGCTGAGAAGATGGAAATTGACAAACAGGCTATTACTTCCGTGAATAAATATGTAAAACTTCGTAAAATTTCCTCGTTAGGTATTAAAAAAATATGTGAATAGTCATTTGTGTGTTAATAAGGAAAGGAACACTTCAGGTATTACATAAGTACCTATGGGGGAGGGGGTGGTTATTGTGCTTATTTTCCTATGTTAGCCAATGTTAATTTTTGCTTACCAGGGGGGAGGGGTATAAAATGGCCAAAATATTGCTTACGTAATACTTGAACACTTCCAAATTAGGAAGAAATTTTTTAAAAGAATGAAAGAACGTTATAGAAAACTGTATGGATGAAGCAATGAATTAAGTAAAAGAACTGAAACAGTAAAAGAGCACTCAAAACCTGACTGAAGAAGTAGCGTGTGCAATGAAAATTATGAAGAAAGAAAAGGCCCGTGTGTTGTTAATGGATTAGATATTTTGAAAGAAGCTGGAGAAGGTGTTTGCAAAGTTCTTTACTAAATTCCTTAATGATGTTAGCATACCAAACCAATAGCACATGATACTGTAATTCAATTAGACAAAAAAAAAAATGTCGATTAAGAGCTTTCGATATTACTCACCAATTAGTTTTTTGCCCGCTGTTATATCTTCACAAAAGCTCTCTTACATTATTGAGAGAAATAATTAGATATAACTCAATCAAAAGAGCAAGCTGGATTTGGAAGTGTGGATATAGTACAGAATGTTCAAGTGTTTAGAGAACTATTTGTGGAAGAAGATAAATGAATAAGAACTTTTATTATGTGTAGTAATTATTGCCAATAAAAAGGTCTTTGCCTCCGTTGAAACATCAGAAGCCATTAAGGATGTATGCATTAATATTGTAAAACGTGTGCCTAAAAATGCAGGGGATATTTTGATTCAATAACGGTACCAAAGATATTGAAATTGGTAAAGGAGACAGCGAGATACAGTATCGTTAAATCCTCTTTTTGCATCTTTGAAAAATATTTTTTAACATAAACTAGAATAGTAATGTGGGATAAAAGTAAATGAGGAATATTTAAATCATCTGTGTTTTACTGATGACGTTGTTACATTTTCAACAGATGTTTCAGAATTCCAAAGTATGGTGTAAAATCTCTCCTAGAAGTAGAGACGTAGGAATATATCATGTACTTTATAAAACATGTTTCAAGATGTGAAAAGTCAAGTGTCTTAGTAGGACAATGTGTCTGCGATTACATCCTTTAAGCTCACTGTTGCGAGTTCGATTCTTGGTGAGCCTTGTCGTGTATAAATATGATACAGCATGGAAATCACGTTTATTAATAAGTCTCTTCTCATATACCCAATTGAACAGTTTCGAAATTCGAAAACAAAACATTAAGTCAGAATAGTTTCAATGTTTTCTATAATTTACATAATGTGTAATTATTTTAAAATTATGAGTCCAATATTATGAGCGCAGTAATAATTGTTAAATAAAGTTTTAACGTAGGTTTCAAACGGACTTTGCCGTCTCGAGGAGCATAAGTGTACTGAATCAACAACACTAGTGTTGCCAGTCACGCCAGTTATTAGTAGTTTTGCGCCAGTTATTAGTAGTTTTCAAATTTTTTGGCAATGCTATCTCTCGTACATGGGTTATACCAAGCGTGTCTACTACTTAGGCTAAAAAAGCACCAAGAGTTCATCGAAATTGTTGAAGTGTATAAATCCACCATCGCAGTTTACTGCCGGGATCAAAATCATAGATTAGATATAATTTCTAAGATGCTATTATTATTTATCAACCCAGATTACTACATGGATTAGATGTTTTGGAAGCTATCTACATCAGCACATGCGCTGAAGATATTGTGAATGAGCATAAATGGATACCAAGTTTCAGTCAGGCCAGGAAAGCTCTACTAATATGTCCACACATCTATTAACAGTAACTATTTCAACCTTTTCAACTTCTCTTCCTCACCGACACGTGAAGCCACCTGCGCGACATGGCAACAAGCTAGAAAAAATAGTCCCTTGTTGGCGTGAATAAAACCACTCTAACGTTTTTTAGAGTAATTCTGATATTATGATAAGAATTACTCTAATAAATATTAACGCTTGTCTTGCTTTTCGGACGTTTGGCTTCTTTGACTTGTCGCTTAGTTTAAAGAGCAGTCAAAGCACTGCATCATTCTTCGCGAACTTGTCCGTAGTAAAATCATTATATATACCATAGCTTAGAGTCGTTGAGTTCCGAGCTCCCCTTAGTAAGGGCAGCTATTAGAGAATCATGTAGACAGGAGCAATGGTGTAGTGATACCAATGCAGCTGCATTTTGGCCCTTGCCCTTGGTGGGGCCTTTGGAAGCAGAGGCTCCTTAGATAGCAAAATCTTGGTATGGAGTGGGGCCCCTCTACCAGTGATTGCATTGGGCCCAAATTCTATAGCTACACCACTGAGCAGGAGCAGTTGATAATCATCCAAACATTCCAGGCTGTTGGTTTTTATTAACCACGTGTAGCAATATAACAAAGGAGTACCCTCTTCTGAGGTAAAGCTCAGAGTTTAGAACAAGAACTTTAGAAGATAAATATCATATTCTTTGTTCTCTTAGCAAAGTGGGATGAGAAGAAGGAGCATTGCTAAAACCTAAAAGTGAACGTCCATCTAACAGCAAAAATCTAAAATGCAAGAATAAGCGAGATGCTTTAATAGTTAATACAATTATAGGCTTTGATTTGGAATACATTAAAGAAAACTCCAGGACTTGTCAATAGTTGAATGTACTACGATACCATCTGCAGATAAGTCAAGTATATATGCCAATTTTATAAGTCTTTCCGATGAAGGGGTCAATGAATATTTCGAAGAAATTGAGTTACTGTAACAAAGGAAGTATACATATTGGGAATTTTAAGATAATCGTGTGTGGTTTTATCATAAAAATTGTGGATAGTGAAATAAGTCAAATAGCAGCTGAAAAATATGGATATGGTGAAAAACATAAACAAGGGATAAACTTGTTGAATTTGCAAAGGTAGAAAATTTTTACGAATTCGCTTTTTTTTTCCATTATGAAGAAATTCAACTTGAATAAGAATAATAAAAGTGAGAAGCAAAATAAGTGTAATGCAAATATTTTAAGAAAAGAACAATAATTGCTCATATGATGGTGAAATAAATATCTGCTGTCGTCGACCTCTGCTTGAAAACACATTAAACATTTAAAACGACCATTACGTATTGTACTTTAAAGTATATTTCAGCGCTAAATAAGACACTAAAAACATATTAAAAATCGTGCAAGAGCTAAAAAGCAATTTAAATTGCAATTGGAAAGAAACTAAAGTAATTTAAAATGTGCATCGAACAAATTCCATTGCTTGATGTCCGCGCTGAACGAATTAAAAAAACAAATGGATTTTTAGAAGAAATGGAAATGATTTTTGAAATAAAGTCATTGAAATTGTATCGAAAATTAAGGTTATTATAAGTAAGCAACAGGACTGTATTTGTTCACACACATATTTTTTATATGGCATTTTTAATGGGAATAGAAACTAACAGAGGGCGCCACAGTACATATGGGCAATATGTTTAATTAAGTAATTAATTACATGGAATTATATTTAACACATTACATTTCAAATCGAAATAATTCTGCTAACATTCAAATATGTAAAATAAGTTTGAGAGAAATGATTGCTAGGCCCCATGGGACTCGAACCCATGAACTGCCAATTTCGCGTTGGCTACTCTACTAAATGAACCATAACCTACGTTCTACTTTTTTCTCTTAAGGGTTTTATATATAGAATTACTAAGAAGGGAAGTCCTTTAACACATTTTTAAGTGAATTTTTATATACTATTTTGTAATAATTGCGCAATGAACACACGCAATTTTGCACCCGTATTTCATATATGTAAATTATATTTTTAAGTATATATATATCCCGAAACTAGAGAAGACCAGGGCCGATTAGAGGGGGGAGCGGTCGGCAGGGCCTGCAGCCCCGGGGCCCGGATGAAGACTAAGGGCCTGCAGAGACAGGTGAAAGTAATTGACGTTACTGTATTATTTTAATTACATACAATTGAATTTTATTTACATAATATTTTCTCTTAAATTTATATAATTAATATATAACTTTTTTGAGCTGCTGCTAATTGAATAAAATAATTTTTCACCGAATTTTACCGTTAAATCGACGTAACGTAATCAATTTACGAATCTTGATGAATTTTGAAGTAAAAATGGGGTCGGTGAGTAAACTAATTTTTTCTCCACGAATTATGACTAATTTTGATATAATATTGTCTTCATTTGTCGACCCAAGTTTCGACGCTTCGAGAAATCGACCAATTTGATGAAATATCGACGGCATATGTACCAATAACGTTATCGATTGGCAAATTTGAAGTTCGAAAAAGCTTACTCTGAATTTTTGGACCAAATTTTCCATTCTGTTCCCTTAAACAAAGGAATATTTTTCCTTTTAACTCTCCGCTGATGGAAACAATGGACATAATTGTGTATGAGTGGGTAGTGGCAAATTGAGACCCAACTGATGCAAATGGAATTAAAAAATCGCTTTTCTGCACTGGAAGGACTTATTGAAGAAATTGATATCTCAGAAGCAAATGAAAACATTGTTAAGACAATAATTGAAACTGCTGGGGAAATTGGTGGTGTAACCTGTAAAAAGCACAATAGCAAATTATCTGAGAAGACGAAACAGCTCATGAAAAGGCGAAGAGATATGAAGGTGGACAATCGAAATACCAGTTCCAGGATTGAGTACATAGAACTTTGTAAAACTCTGCGCAAAAGCATGAAAGAAGACATAAGAAAATTCAACTGTGAGTTAGTAAGGAAGGCCATTGAAAATAACAAGAGCCTTAGGGTTGTTAAAGGAAGTTTATCTGTTGGGAAGAAACACATCATTGCATTAAAAGGAGAGGATGGCACCGTAACAAGAAATAGGGAAGAAATACTTAGAAGAGTTGAAGAATTCTACAAAAAACTATATGAAAGTAACAGTGGATTAAACGAAGACACTGAAATAGTCGAAGGAACAGCTCCTAAAATCTTAAAAGAAGAAGTTTCATTTGCAATAAAAAGTATGAAGAAAGGAAGAGCCCCTGGCGATGATGGTATTACATTAGATATCCTAAAAGAAGCTGGAGAATATGTAGAAGACATACTTGCAAAATTCTTTACCAAATGTCTTAACAGCGGTAACATACCAAACCAATGGGATTCTGCAACAGTAATTCTTTTGCATAAAAAAGGTGATAAAGAGGATTTGAAAAATTACCGACCAATTAGCTTGTTACCTGCTATTTATAAAATCTTCACAAAAGTGCTAACACATCGCCTGCAGAAAAAATTAGATGCAGCTCAACCAAGAGAACAAGCTGGATTTCGAAGTGGATTCAGTACAGTGGACCATATTCAAGTATTAAGAGAATTAATTGAAAGAACACATGAATATGAACTTCCATTGTGTGTTGCATTTATTGACTATGAGAAGGCCTTTGACTCTATTAAAACATCAGCAGTCATCAACTCTTTAAGATCAACAGACATTGAGGATGTGTACATTGACATGGTGAAACGTGTGTATAAAAATGCAAGTGCAAAATTTCGGTTACATAAAGATACCAAAACTATCAAACTTGGCAAAGGGGTGAGGCAGGGAGATACCATTTCTCCAAAACTTTTTACTTCAGCTTTACAGATGATTTTTCAGCTGATAAATTGGAATAACAAGGGAATAAAAATAAATGGTGAATATTTAAATCATTTGCGGTTTGCTGATGACATTGTTATTTTTTCAACGAACCCATCAGAACTCCAAGACATGGTACAGGAGCTCTCAACTAGAAGTAAAGAAGTTGGACTCAAGATGAACCTACAAAAAACTAAGATCATGTTCAATAATTTTGTAGAGGAAACAAAAATACAAGTTGACAACATTGAGCTAGAAATTGCTGATTCATATATTTACCTTGGCCAGCTGATTTCAATGGATGGCAACATTATGAAAGAACTCAACAGACGTATTAAACTTGGCTGGAGTGCATTTGGAAGAAACAGTTTTATCCTGAAGGGGAAATTGCCTTTGTGTCTAAAAAGAAAGGTCTTCAACCAGTGTGTATTGCCAGTCCTCTCTTATGGATCAGAGACATGGAGTCTAACAGTTGGAGCAATACGAAAGTTACAGACAACGCAAAGGAGCATGGAGAGGTGCATGCTTGGAATAACTAGGAGAGATCGAAAAAGAAACACTTGGGTGAGAGAGCAAACTAGAGTAGAGGACATCATTGTTAAAGTAAAAGGGCTGAAATGGCGATGGGCTGGGCATATTGCAAGAAGAACTGATCAACGATGGACAACAGAAATTCTGAACTGGATTCTAAAGATGCCCCCGAAGACCTAGGAAACATCCTCAAACTAGATGGGTGGATGAGATAAGAAAACATGTTGGAGTGACGTGGAAGCGAATTGCTCAGGATAGACTTGTGTGGAAAGCATTTTGAGAGACCTTCATCCAGCAATTGATAAATAATGGTTAAATATCACGATGGTATATATATATATATAATGCTGTTCATCTTCAAGAGAAATATACATTTAATAATAATTTCTATTTTTATTTACCACACATAATCAGAATTTTACAATATATACATAATCAGTCTATATGCAATACAATACATTGTTATAAAATACATTGTATATAGTAGCTACAATACAATTCAATATAATATACTTAAAGCTGCCATGAATTGCTTCATTAAACCTAGTTTAATGTGTAACGTTGGCAAAAGCATTTTCGAAGGATTAGCCAATGGAATTGAAACAATGTTTTTTCGCCTCGTGTGAAGGTATTTCTGACTGGTCACTGCTTCCGAACTCAATGTTCCTTCCTTGCTCAGGAGTCCCATTCACAAAAAAAAAAAAGCATGGAGATTTCATGTAGCATGCTTGTTGGCCGAGCAATATTCCGATCACCTTGAAATCCCTTACAGAAACCATTCATGATGCTTGTACTTCACATGTTCCAGCAGAAGTTTAAGTTGTCATACATCTCTCTCAAATTTTCTTTTTTTTTCTTTCTTTCAGAGTAGCTATCATTTTATGCTTAAAGTGTTCGTTTTTTTCAATGAAAAATCACTGTTTGAGAAATATTTTCTTAGAAACGTTTTTAAAAATTTACTTTCATAAATAATTTCTACATAAGTGGATTAATGCATATATCTGGACATAGGGAAAAAAGATGAATGCCATTTACTATATTAAATGAAATTAGATTTCCGTTTGCTTCATCACGGCACTACGAATGCACTACATCCTGCATTCTATCTTATTTTTTCGTTGCAGGTCGGGTTCGTTCGGGTTGACTTTAATCGTTATGGGTTGGGATTTAGCTCTTATGGATTGGATTCGAGTTAACCAGATTTTTCAAAAAGTCTACAATATTATGTATAATTTAAAACTGCACACTAATCCAGGAAATGTTGCTAATAGAATTTCTCTATTTTTTTCTCTTCAAACTTGGCGTATGAGGCTAAAAAAAATTCCAGCATTTTTTTTCTTTTTTTTTCGGCTCGCTTTCATGCCTGGGTATGACTTATTTCAGCCAATCTGCGATGTATTTGTGTGCATCAGTTTGTTACACATACATTCCTTGCCGCCAGAGAACATTTGCACACGTTACAAACCTTGTGATGTATCGATATCATTAAAAAATTACCCTTTTTTACATTTTCACATTTTCGTGATTTGTGAAAAAACCTGACGTGTTACGGATATTTTTCACGGACATTTTCGTAATCTGCAGAGAAAATATGTTCCGATATAACTCTTTATTTCAAAACAACAGGAAAAAAGGTCAAAAATGCGGATTAATGTAATAATTACAGTTTAAACTTGTCAACATGCCAAATTGTTTCTTTTTTATGTGAGGTTTTCCAAATGTAGATAATTTTACTTTCTGTATCTGGCAAGATATATTGTATAATTCTACTTTTACTTTTTGTATTTGACAACGGTATTTGTAACTGCATTACGAATTGTAAAACAACAACCAGTCTTCCGTTTACCATCGAAGTATGCACACGTCATTCTCGGAGGCTCCGCCAAAACGGCGTACTAAATTTCGTTAGCTATGTGTTCCAGTGAATTAATTTATTTATTGGCGTCTATTATTGAATTAACCTAAATATTTAAAATATTAAATAAATATTGTTTCAAATGGGTGAAATTAATGCATTACTTCAATAATTATATCTACACTCTGAGTTCTAATGCAAAGAGTTTGCTGCCGAATATTGCAGACAGAGTCCACAACGTTACTTGCCACACTACCAGAAAACTGACAGCAAATGAGTCCATTTTCTCGACCCTTGCTAACGAATTTTTTATCTATTGCTCTCGGTGAAGACACTGCCATCGTCTGCGGTCAACCTTCACAAAAACAGTCTGCCCAACAGACGTACCTATTTTTTTCCAGATTCGGTCACTTCCGAATTCCAAATAACTACTGCTTAGAAGTTTAAAAGATCTGTGCAAAGTGATGGATCGCTTGTGATAGTTGGAAAATACCAAACTTGGAAGATTTAGCAAAGCAAACGAAAATAGATGAAGTGGGGGGAGAAAATGTGTGTGAAACAAAATGCGTGGGTACATTGCAAAGTATAAAAGAAACAAATATCGGGTGACGCTTAGTCACGCTTTTCGTATTTTGTGGTGAAATATTCGAGTTATTGAAAAGTTCCAGATAGCTTCAACACGTTACCTGATATAAGTTAATGAGCCGAAAAATGTACCAGAGCAGCGAAGCGTGAAAAGCGTCAACTCTTCCCATCAGGGTCGTGTCTAAAAGGAAAGGTAACATTTGGAGGCACTAAGAAGAGGTGAACCATAACGAATATATATAGTTGCTAACTCTAAAGCATAAATTTTTAAAGGTTCCCCTTTTTTTTGGCATTTAGAGCTTTATTTAAAGGCCTAAGTTCATGTCGCTTTATGAGCCAGATCAATAAAGTTCAAGGGTATATCATCTCTTTCTTTAAAATTTAATATAAAATTTGTTTTGCTCGATTCAAAGTACTTATGTCCTAATACTGCGCGGCACAGAATATCGTTTGTTTTATGGGGGTTTTGATTAATTTCAAACAAGGGTGGATACAGGATGTTATTAAGGGGGTAGTTTCCTGCGCCCTTACGGGAAAAATTTAGTTTTGGACTATTAAATAGTTTAGGTAAATGTTGTTATATTACTAGCCTTCCTTTATCTTCACCAAAATATTTAATTTAAGACAATGAATTAAAGATGGGCTTTTCTTTAATTAAACTATATGGTTTAGGGTAGATTATAGTCAAGTATGACAGAAGGATAAGCTAGTAAAGGAGACATATACAATAACCAAAACGATAATTTACAATGTAATTAATAGAACAAGTTTAAATTTAAACTACAAAAACATCGTAATTATTTTACTTTTTTTATAACAAGCAACTTTTTAAAAAACTTGAAGTTTATAGTGCAAAGTCGAGCCATCTTGGTTTCTTTGAAAATTTGTCAATCACTTTATTTACATCAATATGAATGTCTCTATGGATGTGTATTAAAAGTCTCTTCTGTCATCCGCGTTCGAAGCCAAGTTTGACGGCGCTTCAAGGATAAAAAACTACGTTATGCTGAAGTAACCCTTACTGAAAACGTAGTTTGAAGGGCGAAAAATGCCTGAATCGCATTTAAGACTTAGAGAATTTGGACACCAGTGTAAGACTTTTGTTCATTACAGTCTTAACAAACAACACATAAAATATTCTTCATCGTCTTTATTTTTTTCCTATTTAACCCTAGGGGGGGGCAATCGCCCCCTCCACCCCTCGCTGGATCCGTCTTCGATTTCAAGGATGGAACTTTAACGATATGGCAAAATTTAGTTTAAATTTAATTAATTTCTGCTTGTTTTAAAAAGGAAAATGATTTTCAGATTTTTATATTTAAAATCGGTCCCATTGAATTGTTACAGTTTTAAAGAAATTTTGTTACCTTGTTTGAGAATTACATATTTTCTATTAAAGCTAACGTTATACCAATGAAATGTGCTATTTTGCTATAAAAGAGTGGATTACAATCTTCAATGTAATAATGACATTAACGTTGAGTCTTCGCTGACTTTGGAGATTTTAAATTTAAAGTTGGTCGAAGAACTTTACTCTTCCAGATAATCTTGTGAAAAAAAAGCTAAACATGAGACTTAATAAGAAAATAACAATTTCTTAGCTACTTTATTAATGAATAACCTTTAAAATTTAAGCTAACTTACATTTTTTACTCGCTTTTTTTTAAATGCAAGGCTTGCTTTAATTTTTAAAATATTTTACGTACATATGACTATGTTTGGAATTTTTTTTTGATATCTTAATTAATTTTTTCTTTTGCAAAGTGTTCGACTGCCAAAGGTTTGGACGATCATACTGGTATTTCAGAATAATAAAGACTCGCATACGAGTTGAATACAGGATATTTTGTCATTTTCAATTGAGACTGTAATATATATCTCATCTTATATAAGCCTAAACAGTCTATAAACTCCATTGTTCTTTTAACCACAACCATTTCTGAATTATATTGCAAATTTGGGGATTAAATTTTTTTGTAGGTCTTTGAAACTTTTACTCTGAAATAAAATACAGATTTTTCTCTGATTTGCCTGGCTGAGAAGGTAACGCTTTTTCCAAAATTTATTCTTCTCTTTCTAATCCTGAAGTCTATTCCAAATGCTTGAACGTTAAGGGGGATTGGATGAAATGACGCATTGAACGAAACCCTTTTATTACGATATCAAATGCCGCGCGAAGTTTAATAATGATTTCTGTTGCCTGAGCTGTAATCCTAGCAATTACCTTTTACAGCTCTTAGCTCTATTCTTAGAAAATTGCTTTCGTTTGTGACCGCACCAATGACTACGAGCGGCTTGTGGAGTCCTTAGTAAACGAAATGTCGAAAGCAGAATTTAGAATTTAATGAAATTACTGCTATGGTGAATAAGGCTGTAAGCAAACAAACTGAGAGCGATTCCATTTCCTTTTGTAAAAAAAATTATTATTTAAAAAGCTTTTTTTACCTTTATATATCTTATTATGGTCCTGGAAACTTAATGAGAAGATTCTCTACTGACAAATCTTCTATTTAGGTTATAATAACTAGGTATTAATACGTTAAGGCATGTTTAATTAATAAGGTAATAATGTCAAGACACGGTTTTCCCCTCTTCATCTGAAAATAGCCAAGGTAGAACACAATACTGAAAATAAATATTTATTGCAATTATTTAGCCACATTGAAAGCTGTTTGCTGCTACAGTATTTAAAACTATTATTTTAAATGCTAAAAACTTGGTATGGAAAATTATATTAATTAAAAATGTGGATAAAACTTCTACCAAAAACGAAAGAACTATATTAAAATTTAATTATGATAGTTTTTGCATTTAGAAGCTCAAATTATAGTTGATATAAATTAAAAGCTGAGTATTAAGTTGCTTTTCGTTTCTTTTAATTTTATTCTTTTCGGAGGTTCATTTCGTGTGAATGAAAGTCCTGAGAAGGTGCCAAATGACTCAACAGTTGTAATGGTTGGCCCTGTGCATTAGCACTTTTATTAATAGAATGGAGGAAGTTTCAGGCTCAGAAGCGATATTATGACCAGAGCTGACGAGACAGGGGCTGCAGCCCGGAGGCTTGGATGAAGTCTAGGGGGGCTCGCGCTGACAAGGATCCATGCTGTGGGGGGGGCCCGGCTCAGGGAAGGGGTCATGGGGCCCGCATTGACTCTCGGCGCCCCTGGCTGTGACCCATTGGAGCCCATTAATATAAGTTGAAATAAATTTCAATAAAATTGCATAAAGTTACATTATGGATATAATCTACAATAAAAGAATACGAGACGATACGAAGTACAGAATCTCGTAGATTTTTTTAAATACAAAAATATTTACTCGTAATGTTAAGAATACAATAGGTAAGCATTAAAAATATGCACTATGGATACTAACTATATTATCGTACAAATTAATCCAAAAGGATAAAATTCATATCAATGGACATACTGAGGAGTATATTAAAGAGAAGTACGATAAAATTGCGTTCGAGATAACATTAGAAACCAATGATATATACAACAGAGCAGTGGGGTTCCCAAACTACACACCGCGAAGGTATTCAAAAGAAAAGCAAAATATCTGTAACAAAACCTTAGTAGCAAAATAAAGATAAAATTTAAGCTATTTAAAAATTCAAAAATAATTCGCATACATTGTTATTATACCATGAAATTTTACCTAACAGCTTGAACATACAGTCAAGTAAAAACACCCAAAAATGCTCATATGTATCTTTGAATATACAGCAGTAGTGCTCCGTGGCGAATTTCGCTCCTGAAAGGTGCTCCGCTGTACTAGAGTATACACTAGCAAGCTGCAATGAAAACGGAAGAAAAATAAAATAAACCCATTCACGAAGGGAATAAGCCTGGGTTCATTTGTTTGCTTTACGGAGCCAGAACAACAAAGGCCATGGTACCATGATTTGCCATGGTCCTACAGTTTTTCGTGGTATTCGTACCTTTTAAGACTTAGGGAACTGCCGCAACACCCGAACTACAGTGAGTAGTAAGCGCTTTTTGTTGGCATCGTTGCCAGTCGATCGCGGGTTAACGGCAAGCTAAGCAAGAACGCGTTACCACTGTACTACCACAGGGCCGAATGAAGAAAGGTAGGTATAAGACTAGGAGTACTTGGGCCCGAGGAGAAGAAACCTGCTCGTTGGCAAGATCGTGAATGTTCTTATTGGGTTAGGATGCTTATGTGAATAATTTTGTGTAATGGATGGCGAGTTTAAGAAAAACTGTGAGAATAGAGAATACATGTATTTTAATATGGAAGAGAGTGCGGTTCGGATCGTTTTCCGAACGGATGAAGTATCAACACGAATATAACGAAATTGAAAATGATTTCATGGAAAATACATATTCTCAAACAGACACGCATTCGTTGTATACTTCAATATAGTTATGTGATAATTTTAGAATTAATGTTGTAATATCAAAAACACAAGTCCAAGTTTTAGTATAGTGGTTTTCAATATTGTTTGACCATGTTACCTTTTCGCCTTATTACAGGATGTCATTTCTCTCTTCCTAAGATGTTTTGATCAGCAGCATCAACATTGCGATAGTTATTTGCCAATTGTTGTGGGCAACTCCTCTCTGAAACCTTAAAATCTAACCGCGGTTGAAAAGGCATGTTGTAATATACAGGGTGAGTTTAATTCATTGCGCTAGAGAAACATTTTTGAAATAGCCATCTGTTCACTGATTGGACTAGTTTCACCAATAGGCGCTAACGAGTAACTACTGGGTTGTTTATTTTTCCGAGATAACCTTTTCATTGGTTCTATACTATCAGAAAAAGGGTAAGCCCAATTTGGCGACTTTGCAAGTTATCTTCACCGTGTTATGAACAACGAAAATAAAATTTACAATATTCTTACGCGCGAGAATGATCAGTTTATTAGAATTGGCGGCCCATCGCTATTTCTTAAATCTCTCCATAATTAATAAATATAAAAAACCTCAGTTTTTAAAAATTATGCACTAGAGAACGTTTAGACATCGTCCCATTTGCCTATCCCAACGGTGGAGGGGGGGGGAGTCGCGAGGATTTGACCTCCATCGCCTAGATTTTAACGTGCATTTTTTTTAACATGGTTAATATTCTGGATTGTGGGTTGAAATAAACCTCACCCCCTTCCACTTTCTGGGAATGCTTATGCACCGTCCTGTAAATTTTTAATTTAGTGACCTTTTACCCTAATACAGCGTTAATAATTGTTATTATCTGATTGATGACATTACAACTAATCAATGGTTTCGAAGCCCATCTACTTTTTTTTTTGGTGGGTAGAGCTATGCTCCAATCAGAGACTTTTGTAAAATTATTACGAAGTTGTAAAACAAGTTCGCGATCACTTTTTATATAACCTAGCATGAGTAGTATATCTTTTTGTGTTTAAAAACTGCTCGGTTTTGGGGGAGAGAGGAATGGCTTCAGCTAATGTCCGGCCCTGAATATTTGGTAGTTGTAACATAAAAACTATTTGTAATAGCACCGGGAGCAGGGGTTAGTCATAACCCCATTGACTTTCCATTTTCCTGTATACAATTAAATTTTGATTGTCGAAACTCTCCCCACCTCTTAGTACACCCATAACCCCTTATAAAATGTTTGCGTACGTTACTGAAACATTGTATTTTCTTTCACTTTATCCAATAGATACACTGAACATAAGACACGTTACGAGTTCCACTGGCACAAAGTCAAGATTCCTCTTTTTCTCGTACAAAAATACGTAGCCTATTAATTATTTGTGGTGGGGGCCTGGACTTCACCCTATGTTGCCCCCTCCTATACTTCGGTCTTTATAAGAAGGCTAAATTTGAATATGATATTCAACTTTTCTTGAATTTCTCAAGTCATTACAGGACTTGGGAAGTAGGGGGAAGCGTGTAAGCACCGGCTCCCCTTGGAGAGATAGAGAGGATTGCCTCATTGGAGGAATTTTTAGGAGATTGGCTCGTATTTACATTACAGACTGAGAAAGTCAGGAAAACTCACAAGTAACCCCTCCCCCACTTCCTCGGAGCTCACATGCCGAATCTAACGAATTTAATTGAGCTTAATGTGGACAGATTAAAATCCTTAATGTATGAAAATTAGCGGCTATAGACCCTTGGAAATCGAGAAATTAAATATTAAAAGGTAGTTAAAATAGCAGATAAATATAACACAATACTGTCGCAGTTAGAAATTAAATAATTTAATATCGTGACAGCTATTTCAGTAGCTTCTTGCTACTTTTCTCAAACGAAATGTATATACAAACCAAACAAACTGTTGATTGGTAATGCTGGTCACGGTTGCCACTATACGATTTGCAGTAATGCTTCGGAAAAAAATAACCGGTTTTTAGTGGGATAGGAGAAACGTCTCTGGATACAACGCCGATCCACGAGACGGCGGAAATTTTCAGAAAAGCAATCATAATTAAACTGATGAGGATTTTAAATACGGTTAATGGGGGAACAGTTTTTTGTAGCATTCTGGGAAAAATATGCTTTCACTAGGATCGTTGATAGCTCCATTGCCCATTTGAAATATGTGGAAGGCTTCGAAGAAATTAAGGTCTTACGGAAAGTGAATGCGTTCAATTATTCGGGCATCTTGGAAGGAGAAACAATGGTTTTGATTCCAACAGTTCTGCGCGATGGTAGATATAAGCAATTCTTGTTTTCGTACAGTTTTCGTGTTCCTTGATCCTAAATCGTAGCTCCCTTCAAGTCTGCCCCACGTAGCATTTTTCGCAGTTTTGACAATGAATCTTATAAATACCGGAGTTGTTAAAATCCGGAATGGGATCTTTGAGCTGGGAAATTCCAATCTTGTTGATGGGGATGAAGACAACCAGGAAAATAAAAGCCTGTAGGATGGAAGCGATGTTGGATGCTACCCCAGGTACAAACGGGATGTACACTGTCTCTTTTTGAGGCGAGGAGTCCTGCGAAACCGTCGAAGATTGTAAGATGCATTTATTTTTGAATTTGTGTGCATCCCGTTTGAACCTGGGGTAGCATCCAAGATCGCTTCCATCCTACGGGTTTTTAGTTTCCGGGTTCTCTTCATCCCCATCAACAAAATTGGAATTTCCTAGCTTAAAGATCCCATTCCGGATTTTAACAACTCCGGTATTTACAAGATTGTTTGTCAAGACTGCGAAAAATGTTATGTGGGCCAGACACGAAAGGCACTGCGATTTAGGGTCAAGAAACACGAAAATTATGTATGAAAACAAGAAGTGCTTAAATCTTCTATCACCCAGCACTGTTAGAATCAAAACCATCGTTTCTCCTTCCATGATGCCCGAATTATTAAAGGCATTCACTTTCCGTCAGATCTTAATTTCTTCGAAGCCTTCCACATATTTCAAATGGGCAATGGAGCTATCAACAATCCGAGTGAAAGCATATTTTTCCCGGAATGCTATAAAAAACTGTTCCCCAATCATTTAAAATCCTCGTCAGTTTAATTTTGTTTGCCTTTCTGAATATTTCTGCCGTCTCGTGGATCGGCGTTATATCCAGAGACGTTTCTCCTATCCCAGTGAAAAACGGTTATTTTTCTCCGAAGCATAACTTGTAACTCGTATAGTGGCAACCTTGACAAGCATTACCAATCAACAGTTTTTTTGGTTTGTATATTTTGTTTGAAAAAAGTATCAAGAAGCTACTGAAACAGCTGTCACGACATTAAATTGTGTAATTTCTAACAGTGACAGTATTGTGTTTTATTTATCTAATATTTTTGCGCAGTGTATCACATCAATCGCAGTTAAAATAGCGCCAATTGCAACCCTTTTGGCAATACGATAGGTAGTTGGTATGTATTCTAAAAGTTTAGAATACGTTCAGTAATACAGAGCTGGCGTTAACTTGTTAAATTTAAACGTATTAGATTTTGAAGTAGCTGTAAAGTTATTTTTTTCTCTATTTGTTAAATTGAAGTTCTATATTATTTTTATTTTATTTCTGAAAGTCATAGCAGAAAACAATTTACTTTAATTTTTATAATCACATTGCAAGTTGCAATTCGGTTTGTGCATAAAAGAGACATTCATTTTTATTTCGAATTCCGCACGTGAATGTTTTCGTGAAATAATTTCAGCCAAACTAGTTTGTTTACTTTCGAAAATTGCATTTAAGAGTTTAGCCAGCTTCTTGGCGAATGCTGCAGATTACACCTTTATTACAATTAGCCCTGTCTAATTTATTATTGAGTATTCAGTTTCTAGCCAAAATATGAAATCATTCCGTTCAGTCTATTCTGTGTTGAATAGTCATAAAACCAATAATTAAACTTATTTTCTTGGAACGAAATACTGCCATAATAAATCTTATACTAATTTGGTTCAACAAATGGAATATCGCGCCAAGTGGGCATGTAATCTTAAAAATAAGGTTGGCCTCCACTAACCTATGATTCACTGAATCAGCAAATATAATCCGCTCGAAAAAATTAAAAAAACAAAAAAATATAAAATTCCATTTTCCGATCCAACAATGATTTGCAAATGGGCTTATAATAACATAAGGATTTCAAAAATGTATCGGAGGTGCGGAGGATTAAACTCACCAGAGTAAGAATGGTGTCGGCGCAGTATAGCCTAGATGCTCTTGCGCCATTAAAAATTCAAACAAACAAACAATAAGAATGGTGTCAAAAATATCTGAGAAATTATTGGAAAATTCGTTCAGGAATTAGGTTGAAAAATTCGCTAAACCCCTCTAGAAGAAAATCCTGAAAATGCAGCTTATCATTCGTCACTAACTACTTAATAGTAGTGCTTACTATACTTACTATACTTAATAGTGTTTTTTATGTATTTGTCATGCCATTTGTGATTCCAATATACTTAATAGTGTTTTTGTATGTCATGCCATTTGTGATTCCAATACTGCTCAGTGTACACTCGAAACCCTTGAGTGTAACCATTCTCTGCTTTATGGTTAAGTTACTCGGTTATTGGTTGTTGTTTTTTTTTCATGTTAAATCGAATTTTAGCTTGTTTCGAACATTTACATTGCTTAACAATTGCTATGGAACAGAAATATTTTTTATTTATAATTAATGATGGACATGATAATGAGAAATGAAACTTGCCAAATATTTGACAGAGGTACTGCTGTATTTTTATCTAGCAAAATAGTAGAGATTTTGCACAACGAATAAAAACAAAACAATATAACAAAAACAAATAATTTTTCCTTGAAACATCTTCGAATATTCACGAAAAATGCTTCCTCCCACGTAAATGATGACAGATTTGGGTGCCTTAATACGGAATGTGCTCCCCACGAACGCTAATACACGTTCTGCACATCTTCGGTTGCTTTCCACTAAGTTGTTGAAGAAAGCTGTGGAGATATGATCTTTTTGTCCTTGAAGGCAATTTTCAAGTCCTGTAGAGTTCAAGGAAGAGGGTCTTTTCGCGCCACATGTCTACCGATAGCGTCTCAGGTATGCTGTATGGAATTCGAGTCTGGAGTGTAAGCGGGCCATGTAATGCGCTATATCTTCACTTTCCATTATCTTACATACTCGACCTGCTCAGCAGGTCGAGTATTTGTGATAAGTATAATCAATTTTGATATATAATATTTGAAGTATAATAATTTGTGATAAATATTTGTGTCGAGTAATTGTGATCCACGAATAAACGTTCTGGACCTATTGCTCCAGTGAAAAGACGACCATGGCCCAGGAGAATCTTGGTACAATAATGTACTGCTGTAATTGAGCCTGTGGCAAAGATTTGAAGAAGAGTTTTTCTGATGGCAACGAGCTCCGCATTCTCGCTACACTAGCTGACATCCACTATCACTCTTCACGGTGAACTGGAATTCGTCTGAGAATATCACTTTTGGCCATTCTTAATATTCTCAATGCATATGCTGGTGATATCACCGTTATCTTTTCTGACGATAGCGTACTTTTAACGGAATGCATTGGACAAATGTCCGTGCTTAAAAGCAAACTTAATTTAGGCGACGGGAAATGCTTCTGGCAGATGCACAAGTGCCTGTAGCAATTGCAAGGCATGTGGCTAACTGGCCAGGCATAATATTTCTACTTCTTTTAGCTAAACTGGCTACATATTTCATTCTCAGCTGTTATACTCTTTCCACAACTACTTAAATGCCTTCGCAATCAGTTTCTCTAGATTCAGAAGTTTTTTTTGAAAGAAAAATTATACTTTTCAATACGTCTATTGCTATTGCATCTTCAGTGACACTTTGTCCTGCCTCGAGCCGCTCATCTACTCGTCCACGATTTTGCGTAGTCAAATAATGTCTTACAGAAATTCTGCAATCAATATTTGTTGAGAACCAAAATTATGAGTAAACACTTACAACACCATCTTCCAAAACATACAACGTGATTTTATCTTTCAAGTTTCACTGATTCTGATTTTGCTTCAACAACAATTTGTGATGTACTACCAATTATATAGATAAAAGGACTTAAATAAGAGCACCCTACTTATTCAGTTTTTTTGTGACTGCGCGTCTGTTGAGGGGCGCTGCATAGTTATAACCTGTTGTACCTTAGCAATTGCCGAGAATTGCGTTAAATATCTGAACAGAAACAATAAAATGTGAAAGTGATTTTATTGTAACTAACTTGTAATCGATAGGCGTAGGGAATACGATCATATAACTATTTTTCATTCTACGAATTAAACTTCGTAGACATGTCTGGAAATTTTGGAAATATTACTTGAAAATTATCTTTTTTGTAAATCAATGACTGAACTTATTTTGGTGTCCAAACAGTATATTAAATCAGAATTTTCAGAGCTGATATATTTGAAAGTTTCCGTGCTGCATACTAATGTAAAAAGAATGCAGAAATATTTTAGCATTGGTTCAAGTTAACCGCATTTTTCGAGTCTCCATAGTACTTTTAGACCTCAAATAAACTGCAGGCATTTACCTGGGGACAAAGAATCTTTCTCGTAACCTTGTTTCACATATCTTCAACTGGAACAATTGTTTTGTTCGGGGTACATGAACCCATCATATCAGTTCGTATTACTCGCTTTGTTGGATTGCCTTGAAACTATGCTGCATACCACTCCTACTTATGGTTTAAATACCTTTATTCTCTTAACCCTTCCTATTTACCAAAGGCACCACAAAATTACAGTAATCAAATTTAACTACTATTTAAGGATACGATAGGAGGTGATATTATAGATATAGCAAAAAAGTTTCTCCCCACTGCACGCAAAAGTTTAAAAGTCGTTCTGAAATAAAGCTTTCAAAAATGCCTTCCGAAAATGTGTAGAGCTACACACTCAAATTGAAACTACAAATATTTCAATAACGTTACATCCTTCCCATACGTGATTATCTATAACGTTAATGTTCATTCACCGTTTACTTTCTCCGGAAATAGCCTATTGACTTACGCACGCCTTTCTGGTTTCAAAGCATTTCGTGACGCATCACTGGATGATAACGAAGGATTAAGCATCTTATTTCTTAAAGCATACTAATCCCTTTGTTTCTAGAATATAACAGAGTTTTTTTTTTGGTTTCTCCTCAACCATTTTCATTTCCCTTTTTAAAATAGGTACACAATTCCACGTAGTATGATGACACATTCAGTTGAATTGTAGCATATTTGTCTGTAGATGACTTTACACTTTTGGGCGAAATTTATTACCTTCATCAAGTTTTTGCTGAAGCTTTTACGAATTATTTTAAGAAGAACTTACCCCCTGCTTCACTCTAACGAGAAATTTTTGTCTTTTATTCTGGTAGTATATTCTGGATTATTTATCTCTGCAAATACACATATAGATATTTTTATTGCAATGTGCAAATAGCTATGCTTTTTGCTGCGTGGTTATTTGCAAAGTACAATAGTACTTTGTAAACAGCCATTTATTTTATTCTGAAAACAGCTCTGCTTATTATATTCTGCAAACATCTATGTATTAAATTAAATCAATAGTTTCAAACATTTAATTATTTAATATACTTGATAATTTCTTCGCGGCGATTTATAGAATGGTACCTGATAGA
Organism: Dysdera silvatica; assembly: GCA_006491805.2. Lineage (NCBI taxonomy): Eukaryota > Metazoa > Arthropoda > Arachnida > Araneae > Dysderidae > Dysdera > Dysdera silvatica. The sequence continues at coordinate 193,388,229 of QLNU02015360.1, read as the reverse complement.
CATTGATTCTTCTAATTTTAGCTTTATATTTCATAAAATTATTATTGTGATCTATTATTTAGTATACTATATGTATTTTTCCCATTGTTTACTACTAAACAAAATACTAGTTCATCTGACGTTTAATTTCGATGCACTTATTTAAAAAATTACTTAAGCTACCAATATAATAATAATACTGTAATTAGTATTTTATACTGTTCTCAGTATTATTTATACTGTTCTTAGTATTATTACTTTATAATACTGAGTAAAGTTTTTCACTTTTCTTTGTATTATTATTTTATACTGTTCTCAATATTATTATTTTATATTGTTCTCAGTACTGTTTTAAACTTTTCGTAGTATTATTTTATACTTTTCTCAGTATTATTTTATACTTTTTTCAGTATTATTTTCTACTATCCTCAGTATTATTTATATCATTCTTACTAGGGAGATACTCTAGGTGACAGTTATAGATTTTGATAAAAGTGGTACTGTTGGAAAGGTCTTGTCTTGGGGAGAAATAATCCCAATAGAACTATCCATCGATGGACAACGGTTTTAGAGATATGAGAAATTGAAAAATGAAAAAAAAGTGAAGAAAAAAGATAAGTTGTAGAAAAAATCATTAAAGAAAATAGGAGGTAAATGAAGCAGATTTCAAATGCATTTTCCTTCCACAAAAGGAACCGACTCCTCACCTGATCCTACGGGGTGAAAAAAGGGCATATGCAGGGCCCAGGTAGGAAGTTCCCTGGGCGCTCAACCATGGCAAATTATGGAAGTGACTATGGCTTGCGTTTCGGGCACTATACTGGTTCAGGAGAAGTGGCATGCACTCCTGTGACATACGAAACCGGGCCTTCAAGGGAGGTGACACGCACCCTTGCGATATGTGAGGCCGGGCCAAGTTATGATGCAATTATCGATGATCCCTCATCATGCTCTGATACGACCGTAGACAAAGCCATGATAAAAAAATGTATTTGTCAACAATTTATGGCATATTTGGAGAGGAAGAGGAGAGTGATCCTACGCCTGAGGAAGAGACTATTATAGTTGTCATCTGTTTAATACTATGCGGGGAATGTTAGCGAACAAATTTATTGGCCATTTTTATATTTCAATGGAGAGAAGCAGTGACGCCAATGAATTAGAAAATCACGAATTAATAGACGACCCCACTTTCGAATACGACGAACCGTTGAAAAAAGGAGTAGCAACCCATGAAGTAATATCTCCAGAAGTAATGATAAAGGCAGTGCAAGCCTACAATGATACCTTAAAAAATAAATTGTAGGCTGCAAAGCATTATGACAGAATGGTCACAAACCACAAAACAATTAAACTTTGGAAACAATATTTGGACAAAGGTGGGGAAATGAAAAAAACACAGGCATCATACAAATACGTATGCTGTCGTAGTTTGTTGAACATCGTACACAGTTAACAGTGACGGTTGATGACAGGGGCCTGAAAATATGGGCCATGAATGAAGTTTTTGATATAGGATGCCCGGATTTCAAAGGAAGCGAACATTTCATCACAAATTTCAAACATAAGCACAAAATAACAGGCCGAAAAATCATAAACACAATTACGAAAAGGAATTTGTTCCGTGAGATATCCCTGCAACCTCTGATAGAAGGATTCCTGGAAAATTTAACAAAAACGATTGACTAGAATAAGTAAAAGCCCTCCTGCATCTTGAATATAGAACAAAGCGGCTTCTAGTACGAAATCGAGTCGAAAAGAAGATTGGATATGAAAGGCTGAAGAAATGTGGAAGCATCCATAACTAGTAAAGGCAAAACGACACACTTGTACACCATCTAGATGACCATGAATGTAGCCGGAACTTTTGTGGTCATTTATTGAGTGCATTGCAAGAAATTAAAGGAGTATTTAGCCCCAAAGTCATGAAGAACTTAGAGAAATTACCCATCGCAATTTGCTTACTAAGTGCTCCAAGTCCGGGAAGACCACAAAACAAATCACTGTAGAGTGCTTCGAGAAATTAAAAGAGTTCATTGGTGACGAGGAAAGTATTTCGTTGCTCGACAGGTGGACAGGTCAAACCGGTGCTGATTATGTTTTACAAAAATGGGATTTAATATCAGCCCGTTTATCTTCCAGCCGGGACAAACCATTACCGTCAACTACTAGACGTATACATCTTCCAAGACTACAAATGAATCGTAAAGAGACTAACAGAATTTTCGAAAACACACCGCACCATTTGTCAACATGTAGATGTCGCAACTTGAGAAGACATAATTGAAATGCATAATTTGGCCTATAACTAAATCTGTTCTCCCACATTCGATGAAATACGGCGCTATGCATTTCAAGGTTGTTAATTAGAAACCCGGACCAGGTCTTTCGATCAGTGAAACAGGTGTATTTCAACGTGAGCAATAAAAGGTGCGCTTACTGTGAAATATCTGCCTTCATTGGGTGTGCCTCGTGCTGGAAAGAGTTGTGCTTCCAACGTTTCTACATAGAAAACATTATCACAGAGGCGGATTAAGCCTATTGGAGGCCCCTGGCTGTAAAAATTTCGAGGCCCTTAGACCCAGGGCCGTAGTTAGGGAGTGGTGTGTAAGACTCACGCCAGGGGTGCAGGTGAGGACGCAGTATTAGATTTTTAGTGAGTTCCTTAAACCGGCAATATGTAACTAATAATAAACTCAACGTTTCAAGAAAAATCAGATATTTATTCAAAATATTTAACATTAACTAAAGTTCCCCAAGTGCTTAAAAAGGGTTTTCTATATGAATTTGCGTCTTGATTTATCTTTGGCAAATTCATCGATGATTTAAGTATCTATTTCGTCCAAAATTTCTTGTTCTATGTATAATATGGCCATGTTGCTCAACATGTCTTTTCCCGTTGTACTCCTTAAATAGTTTGAAAGCGTTTTAAAACTGAGATAGGACCTTTCATTTAATATCAGTACTGTTAAAAATATTTTCGAAATAATATCTACATTAGGAAAAGTTCCACTCCTTTTATACACTTCGAACTATTATTCAATAGCACTTCTGGCTATTTATTTATCAACACTTCTGATTATTTATTTATCAGTTTCTTACACTCTTATTATTTCTCATGTTTTAATAACATATATTAATATTCTTTGCAAATGTTCTTGCAAACTTCCTTTATCATTTATAACTTTTTAATATCACTTGAGATATCATATTACGCTTCGAAATATCGATTTGTTCTCTTTAACCTATATAATTATTATTCTTTATAACTTGCAAAATAGAATAAACAGTAGTTACAATTTTCGGTTGGACCCTTTACGTCCTGGTATGTATAACCAAACGATATATGTTCATTCATAAATACTCCAATAATAATGATGCACCGATAATCCAGTGCCGTATTTCCCAATAGGCTATAGACTAGGGCGGCAAAATTTTGTGTATTGAGTTTGATATAACAAAATCAATACCATATGATGATATAATCAGATGTTTTGCCGAGAAGAAAGCTAGACGTCATGCTTTCCATTTAAATACCAGTGTTCTATAGGCTTTTACTTTTTACTAAAATTAAAATTTATTTCAATAAAATTGAATTTGATTTATTATATACCAAGAAGAGATAATACTTCAATATAAGTTAATATTGTTTAATGTTTATGTTTCAATTTATGAGTTTGTTTTTCAACATTTTTACTGTCAATACAAAAGTTTGTAGCGTATATTGAATGTAACAATTTTTATGTTCCTACCACTGATGGGGGAGGGGAGCGGGTAGGAAGGGGCGGCAAAAAAGTAGCATTGTGGCGGCAAAAATAGCCTAGGGGGCAAAGTGGTAAATCCGCCCATGCAATACTCCCATAGATTATGCACCTACTAATACACGAACACTTCCTTTCCTTTTTAAATTTTATTTATCCTATAAGAAGGATCAATTCTTTAAAATAATACAATAGTTTAAAAGGAATTTCAGAAAAATTAATACAATCGGAGCAGGACGTAAACACCCTCGAAGATTTATATAGAAGCTCCGATTTTCGCGCGAAAATATTATGTAAACAACAACGATTTTCTCTTCTCGCCTAATTACCGTTTACCATTCACATACTCTAGTGCATTTATATCATCATCATCATCATATTCAACCATTATCTATCCACTGCTGGATGAAGGTCTCTCCAAATGCTTTCCACACAAGTCTATCCTGGGCCATTCGTTTCCACGTCACCCCAACCTGTTTTCTTATTTCATCCACCCATCTAGTTTGAGGACGTTTTCTAGGTCTTCGGTGGTCTCTTGGAATCCAGTTCAGAATTTCTGTTGTCCATCGTTGATCAGTTCTTCTTGCAATATGCCCAGCCCATCGCCATTTCAGCCCTTTTACTTTAACAATGATGTCCTCTACTCTAGTTTGCTCTCTCACCCAAGTGTTTCCCCCCTTCTTCAACCCTTTTTACGATATATATATATATAGGTGCGGCTTAAGGGTAGGGCGACCTGGGCGGCCGCCCGGGGCCCCGTTTGGATGAGGACACCAAACTGAAGTCAAGTTCAAATTTTTTTTAATTGACCAAATAGTAGAAAATCTCTCTAAAAAGAGAAGTTTAGAGAAATCCTTTCAGAGACTTTTCGCCACTTTTATAGGGTATATGGCTCACTGTGCATCTGTGAAAATCTTCTGTTTTCGCCGGAGAGGGCGCCAAAAAGCAATCCTTGCCAGGCCGCCCGGGTTCAAAATTAACCTCGAGCCCTCCCTGTATATATGTCGCCCATCAGCACTCATATCAGGTATTAAATCACCGTTGTCTAAACACTTCTAGGTCAAGCATGACTCAAAGATATGTTGGAATATTTCCAGCAAGTAGGATACATACAATTCTAGTTTTAAATTCATGTTAATATTTTGTTTCAACGCTTAGAGCTTAATTCCATAAAATTGTCACTTTGTAGATAGTTCTTAAAGGAATGATTATAATAGCATAAATTGCCCACAATAAATATATATAAGATAAAATAGCTTTTGTCATTAGATCAATAGCTTCAATTTAAATTAGAGAAAGCAGTACCCGCGTAACATCATTTTCTTTTATGCACATAACAATAATGGGCCGTGTAATAATAATGATGATAGATTAATGATGCAGTATTTAACAATAAACTTTCTTTTAAGTCATATAACCTTTATATGGTGATTCAGATTGTTTCTATTTTATCTGCATGTAGTTCTATTTTTATTTTTGATTTAAACTAAAGCGGAATATTTTCGTTCCGAACGTGCCTAAATGCTATGAAGTCTAGTTTGGTTGGAATTCAAATTAAACCTTTTACACTCGTAGTGAGTTTGTGGTACTGGTTGTCTCTTAAAGCAGCGGTCGCCAACCTTTCGGACCTCACGGACCACTAAATTCATAATTTTAAATCCCGCGGACCACATTTCGTGAATTTAGTGCAATATAAAGGCGAAAATTGTCATTCAGAATATGAGAATTTCTTAGAATATTATTTTTGTTTTATTATTAATAAAATATTAAAAATGCAAATAATATCCATGCTTTTCTGCGGGTCAACGTTTGGCGACTGATATCTTAAAGAACATAGCTAGGCTATTTATTCTGAACCTTAAAATGCAGCTGTTAGCTGAGCAAGATTAAAAATTTCATAGCTTCACAAACAATTTTCAATTCTATAGTTTATTATGATAGCATAGTCAATATCCATTTACGTTACAATTAGAGCCCAGATTATTCAAAATATACACTAAAAATCTCAAGATATGTTTGTATATTCACTTAAAATGAATAAACTTGCACCTAAAATAAATAAGTATACATTCAAACAGAGGCGAATTAAACCTATTGGGGGCCCCCTGGCAGTAAAAATTTCGAGGCCCTGAAACCCAAGCTCCAAAACAAAAAATTGTGTTAGAAACTGAGGGTTTTTTGGAAGGATTTCAGTATTATACTTTTAGTGAGTTACTTAAACCGGTAATATGTAACTAATAATAGACTCAAGGTTTCAAGGAAAATCATATTTATTCAAAAATTTAAATAGTAGGGGAGATCGGGTCTAGTTGATATAGGGTTAAGTTGATACAACAGTAATATTTTCTTAACATGCAGGCGCAAAAGAGCGGGATAAAGTGGGAAGAAGTGAGGGCTCAACACTCAACACAGGAAGTTCAAAACGAGTTAAAAACTTTTTTGAAGTGTCACAGAGGAACTCACAGCTGCACTGTTTTTCAAATAAAGTTACCAGGTTGTTATTTGATTAATAGGTAAGAATTTCTGTTGAAAGAAATAATTATAACTGTTACCAGTTGGTTATAGTTGTGAGGTTAGTATAATGACGTCGTTTGCGTCAAGTTGATAGAGTTCACTTGGGTCAGGTTGATATGGTATATCAACTTAACCCACAAGAGCTGCGATAAGTATTTCGTTTTTTTTTTCCTTCAGAAATGCCGAGGAACTGCAAGAAAAATCTAAAAGAGTTGAAATATCCATTGAAACGTACGAGAGAGCTTATATTGACATTGAAAACGGCAGAATGTTTCGTAGGGAAGCTGCAACAACACCTGCTCTATAGATAAAATGAATCTTCTAAAGTACAGATATAAAAAACGAAGAATCAACAATTGGGTTCTTAATTCCACTAAAGAAAGAAATTAAGACAAAACAAGAGAAAGGGAGATGAAGAAATCTATTGAAAAGAAAAAGAAAAAATGAAATTATTTAAATTACTCGGCTGTGAATAGGAAAATAACAGTAATAAACCCAGTAAGCAAGGAAAAGAAGAGAAAACGAAAAGGTTGAAAACTTTAAAAAAAATGTAATCTGGATCGGATTCTGATGAAAATGGAGATTCATTTTGTTTGGTGTGTTTAAAAACTTACTCTACATGCAAACCGGGACAAGACTGGATTCAATGCATTTTCTGTAAAATGTGGGCACACATAGATTGCGGAGAAGACAGCCCTCCTTACACGTGTATAAATTGCCAATCACATTTATGTTTATCTTCAGAGTCTGACTAATTAGTCAGACCAAAAACATGTTGGGATGATGCTGTGCAGAAATGAATATTATCATATCTCTTGCGTATCAACTTGACTCAAGCTGGGTTAAGTTGATACGCTTTGAATTTTTTTCTAAAACTTTTTTTTTGTCTCATAGTATTACTTCAATAGTTAAAATAAAGCCATTAATTTATAAAGGAATAGTCATAGTACAGTAAGAAATTTTACTTGAGCCCATGATTTTAAAAACAAAAAATTTTAAAATCAAAATGCAAAAAGTATGTCAACGAGACCCGGTTTTCCCTAAATCTTAATGTGCATATAGAGAGTTTAGAAAATTATTAAAAAATATGCTAATTTATAATTTATGTCCGCTAAAGTTTATATATGCGTTGTTTGTTCACGAAAATATATCCGATGGTACAGTTAGAAATAACGGGAGGTGACGTCACAAACCGGCTAGCCGCTTTTCAGCAGAGTAGGACTCCAATCTCAGAACTTGTTTTGAAGGTCGCCAAAAAGGAGAACTTGGAGTTCTATATTTTTGTACGCGTTTAGCCGGTTTCTGACGTCGCCTTATTGTATTTTTAACTGTACCATCGGACTTCGTTTCGAGAACAGACTTTCGAATACTCTCTTCATACATCATTAATTTCATTTTTGCTTAGATCCAGCAATCACATCGCTCTTAAAATGGTATCTTTTGTTGTGAGTCGAACCACGCACAATTTACCTACGATATTTTGATGCAGTAGTTTTTAATTCTGTACTGCGAAGACCCCCCAGGTGCCCCGCACGAAATTTGTAAGGCACCGCTGAAAATTCCAAGAAAATTTGTGAATTCAGTAATTTTCTTCATGTCAGCCCCTTAGATTGTAAAGTATCTAATATCTTAGATAGTAAAGTATCTTAGTATCCCAACTTACCGTAATCAATATCTTGCAAAATAGGAAAGTCTTACTTAACTTTTTATGCCGGTTCATTGTTTATTTTTATGTTTATGTCCAAGCGGCGTTAAATAACAGGCATTTAGGGTTTCCTTAAATAAGGTTTATGAAGGGGTTCGGTAACTAGGCATGGTTAAAAAAAGGGTTCCGTGATTGAGCATGGTTAAGAAAAGTGTGCCGTGGCAAAGCATTGTCAAGAAAGGGGTTCCGTGGTAAGGCATGGTTAAGAAAAGGATTCGGTGGCTAGGCATGGTTAAGAAAAGGGTTCCATTGCTAAACATGGTTAAGGAAAGTGTTCCGTGGTAAGACATGTTTAAGAAAAGGCTTCCGTGATAAGACATGGTTAAGAAAATGGTTCTGTGGCTAGCAGTAAGTACACCTAGAATATTCCCAGGGGGGGCAGATGGAAATAATGGTCAGAGGTCATATCAATTACATTTGTCCTTCAAGCGGGGATTCAAGGAGAGGGGGCATTGGGCGATTGCCCCTCTCCCCGCTGGGATTAATTATATCATGGAAAATGAGATGAAAATTATCGGATACTTGGCTAAAAATAGGAATCGGAAAAAAATTGAAGCACCCCTTGAAAGATTTCGGAATTCGTCCTTGTTATCGTTTTGTGTACTTTTATCATTATTAAATTACTAATAATTCTACAGTGCAAGATACTTAAATCATTAGAAGTAGTACTAGATTATGTTCATAAAATTTTACAATGGCCAGCCCTTGTCCTCCACAAAAAAATTACCGTTTTGATAATAGGTTTAAGAATAACCCTATTCTGCAAAACTTGCTTTTGCTTGATGTCCATCCATTACTACATTCACAGAAGCCTTTTCCCCTTCCATGACCCTTAAAAAATCATCGTCTTTGAGAATCGATTCCTTACGATATAGAAAAGTTTCATGTTGACTGAACCTGTTTGAAGACAGCCGCGGACAACTGCTGTTGCTTGTCTCAACAGCAGTCTCATCA
>QLNU02015360.1:193356852-193376602 GCA_006491805.2 Dysdera silvatica | reverse complement strand
CCTAATAAGGATAGTCTGTCTGTCTGCCTACCTGCCTGCCTGCCTACTTGCCTGTCTGTCTGTCTGCCTGTCTGTCTGTCGAATTTAGTCATGGCTGCATTTTTGGCGCTCCAGGACATATAATTAAATGTACACGTTTAAAAATTCCTTCGCTTTTCTGCTCAGATAAAGAGTAAGCGAAAAGTTTGGTCTTAGTTCTGGGAAATTTTTTTCCATTAATAGGATAATAAAATCAATTTAAAATTACTAAAACCCTTAAAATATGCATTTATTCTGGAAATTCACCGCTTTTATGCATTCATATGCACTGAAGCCAAAAAAGGCTAAAATATGCAATTGTATATGCGCATATGATACATTAATCAGGTCTCTAGTTATAATATTAGAATAGGATATATAATTTAATCTTCTCCTGTAGTCACAATCATAATACACTACTTCAAGCATCTCACTCTCAAAATCGAACACTGGCCAAAATAAATAAGGTTTAAATTTATGCGAACCGAAAAAAAAAAGAATATGTAGATTTATTTCGAAAACTATGGTATATATATAAAAAAATAAGATCAATGATAAAATTATTCATGACACTCTACTACTACTCTACTCCCTACACCTCTACTACTAGCTTTCCTACTTCGGAGGAAATTTTTTTGGCAGTAATTACTTTCAAAAGTGACACAAGATGGATATCAGTAACTCGTGATATGATAGGAGACTTATTTTCTTTCATAATTGTAAATAATCTACCCACACCGGTAAGTACTTCAAAACATGGAAATAATTTCATGTGCGAATTTTCGAATATTTTTAAATTATATTAATATATGTTTAATTTTCGAGTATTTTTACCTGGCTGGGGGTTATCTGTATAAAATTCAAACACGCCAAAACCACTGAATTTTACCTTCAAATCTCAATCGCACTGGATCTCAATTGCCTCCATTGGTATTTCATTAAAGACATCCACCATGCCAGGAGAGACAGCGAAATGTGGTTCATATTAACCGCCAAATTCCGAATCGGAAAAGGCACTTGATGATGATGATGATGTATTTAATTAGTAGGTACTGATTCTGTATTTATTGAAAAAAATCAAAGAGAAAATCAAAGACAATTTGTCTTCCAAACATTTACAATCTGTAAACGTTTTTACAAATTCAGTTCTAAGGTTTAATATTTCATATTTTCGATATGATGCAGTTTCACCTAAACTTGATTTGATCATGTCGCATATTGGAAAGTACGTTAAATTGTCATTCTTCATCTTGGATTTTCCAAAGAACTAGCTTACATTTAAGTGCTTTTACTTGGTCACACATGTTCGTAACGATCTGAACTTTTCCTTGCAATTTTAAATTTAGATCATACCAGTGTTTTTCGTTATATCAATTATGAAGAATAGATCTCGCAACTATACTATGTCAAAAGCACGCTTGGTTTATTTTTATTCATTAAGAAGTAACATAATGCTCCTTTCAATTCTCGGAATTGTTTAATAATATTAAGGTCATCTTTAAAATTAAGTTACGAGATTTTTATTAAATTTTTAAATATCGTTTTTTACATATCGTTGTGTTGGATGGGCCGCAAACTTATTTGTTGTGGGCCTTGAATTTGACATGCTTGCATTACGTGATAACAAGTTCTACACAGATATACAAATTTATCAATAAGTCGCATCCGAGGAAGGTCCTAAAGAAATATCAACAAGGATATAACACAACTAAAACTGCAATTTAGTTAAATATAATCAATCGTATAAATCAAAACGATAAGAATATAAACATTAGAAACAACCAAGCAATTACTCATCCTATTTATTCATCAATCAACATCCTTAGCAACAATCCCCAAATTTTCCTTTATTTTTAAAATTATCATTATTAATAAAAAAATATTTGTTTTCAACTCTTCTAATAATCCATTTTGGAGATTAAATATTTCCCTAACCTCTTTTTAAATTTATTTATATCATTCAAATTTTTAATTCTTCTGGTAATCTTTTCAGAATTTGGACCTTTATAATTAATATTACTTTCCATTTCTGTTCTTATTTTTGACAGAAGCAGGTCATTGTAATTAGGACAAGTATTTCTATCTTTATAATTTAATTTTCATTAACTCAACATGCCTATCCCCTAATTCTTTCAAACATCTTGACCAAATTACAGTATTAAAGTCGAAAAAATTGTCTTATTATAGCCTATGATGTGGTAATATTAGATGATAAATTGCTGAAAAAAAAGAATGATTTCACGGCTCCTGGTGAATGATTGGTCGTCCGTAGCTTAGTTGGAAGAGCACTTGGCCGGATACCAAGAGGTCATGAGTTCGGTTCCCATCAAGCATAATGAAATCATTTTTTTTCTTTGCGAGAAATTTATCATTAAATATTACCACAATATTGGCTATAATGTGAAAAATTTCCCGACTTTAATATCACGCTAGTCTCACTTTTCATACATTCGCTTCTTTGACGTCGATTTGGTTTAAAAAGCAGTCCAAGCATGGTTCCATTTCAAAATTCATATGGAGTGAAGCTTTATATGAATTATATGAATACGCAAGTATATGAATACGCTCGCAAAGAGGAGGATGATCCTTCGTCTGTAGCTCAATTGGAAGAATACTTGGCAGGATATCAAGAGGTCGTGAGTTCGGTTTCCATCAGACAACGTGCAATCATTTTTTTTCTTTGTGAGCGATTTATCATATAACCAAAATACAGCACTCGTAAATTTTTTCAATTGGCAAACTATTATATTTTCACATTAAATTTCTCAAGTTTTATCTCTTATCTCTATTGATTAATTTTATAAACTTTTTCTGTTAATTTATTAACACATCTTTATTCACCACATACACAATTACATTATAAAAGTTGACTATGGATTAATGAGTAATTAAGCTGTATGTAAATTTTATCAGTCAAAGAAATACCCATTCTTTTTAATATTCCTATACCCTTAACTACTGTTTTAGTTTCACTGCTTATATCAGGGGTCTTCAACCTTTTTCAGTCCAAGGGCCGATTTCTGTAGATTCAAATTATTCTTGTAGGCCCGCGGGCCGCACTACTGTATCAGCAATATTAGGACTGAACAAATGCGGCTCAAGGGGTGTACCTCCCTCCCGGATCAGCCTTTGTTGATAGTTTTTCCTTAAGTCCCTATATTAGTTTTGCGTTCCAATCCAAAAAATATTTTCCAAAAATATTCGCCTCTGGGACTGAATATACATAATGTATATTACAATGTAAAATACGTATGGAAGCAAAATACATTTACAATTCTTTTAGTTATTAATATGTAAAGCGAAATCAAACCTTTTAGCGAGATTTTTGGCACTGCTTATTTTTAACAATCCTGTCAATATCCGGTCTTATTTTTGATATTGCAATCCTAAGAATGCTTACAAGGTGGACGTCAGTTATTCTGGTCCTAACTTTTCATTTTATCAACTTCATTTTTGAAAAAGAGCTATTTGCAGACGCATTGTCGTACGCAAGGGATGGGGTTTGATAGGGGCTGTAATTCCCACTGCAATAAAATTTTGTGTATATACATATGGAGTTGTAGCTTTGTAATCTCACCCCAATTGTAAGCCTGTATCCCCCCCCCCCCCCCTGTGAACTTTCTACGTCAGCCTATGAGCAATTGTATGTGCTCCAGAATAGTAACATTTTCAGTGAATGCAGTCAGACGGTTGGGAAGATGTTCTTATCAACATATTGAAAATAGAATGTGACGAGTCATAAATTGAATTTTTTAAAATCACTGTTGCACTGCAAATCGATAAAACTACACCTAGTGCCCATATACGCTAGAAAACTAAAGTAAAACACGACTGAGGGAAGACCGCGTATTACTTTAGTTCTCTAGTGTTTTAAGATATTTATTACGAAATATGAAAATGACGACAGAATAAAATACATGGATTTCAGACTCAGAGGAAGCAAGGATGTTATTTTTGGGTGAAACAATTTGCATTTTTTCATGAGCCGGCAGGCCACATAAGACATGTTGACTGACCGCGGGTTGAAGATTCCCGGGTTATATGATCATTCCGGTTTAATTTATAAGTTAATTGATTTCCCAGAAATTCAATTGTATGAGCGACTACAATTTTGTTTTATTATTTTTTATAATTGCTTTAGAATTCATATTGATATTTATCTTTTTATTTTTACTTGAAAAGACTACTATTTGGATTTTTCTACGTTTAATTTCATTTGATCAAAGTTAAGCTTTTTCTCTAATTTCTTTATTTTGTCAATGCTTACTTCCATTAATTTCATTAAGCCTTTGGATGTTAGCATTACACTTCACTTGTGTCATCTGCGAATATAGATATAGGTCCCTTATATGACACGTTAAATATGTCACTTACATATATAGAATATAACAATGGTCCCAAGTTGGATCCCTGAGGTACTCCATAATTAATAACCAATAATTTTGATGTTACTCTCCCACGTAACACACACCAATCATTTTCTCTAATTTAACGTAATTTATCTATTGCTTATCATGAAATATAAACGAGCTAATTTGTTAATTTTAAAAAAATTCAAAAGTTGATTTTTTGTATAGCGATTATTTGTACATAAGTGTCGTTAGCGTATTTCAAGTACTCTATGGGCAATAACCTATTTTGTCCTTTATGACCGTGTACATAGTTTACCTATCTTATCCATACCATCAATTGTGTGTAAATATAGTTAGTAGGGTTCTGACGGTGGGAGCCGATGTCAACCGAAATAGCTATTCACGTATTAAGGTTTTAAACTGCCATAATTCATTGTAATTACTCTATATTTGATGCAATCGTACGTTAACAGTAAATCTGCATATCTAATATATTGCCATAGGTCAAACCTGAGCCAATGATGGAATTCCGAGTGCCAGAAGACCATTTATTTTCATTGCATTTCGAGTTGCAACGTGTCATCTTTTTACGTATATTCGGTTTATTGTGCCTTGCGTGTATTGCGTGCGTTTCGTTGCTTACGTACATATGCACTTATGATTTCTTGACCTTGATTTCTTAAGACTGTAGGCTCTAAGAAAAAATTGTTCGAAGTCAAACGATGATTCAGGCATCCATTTGAGTAAGCGGTTTTCTAAGAACTGGGTCGAGGATACTTAGGTCTCCTCAAAAGCCAATTAATATATAAAAATACAAGTTAACATCATCGCATCATTATATAACTTGCAATAGCCATTATTTTTGTGCAAATTTAATTAGAAATTCGGTGCATTCGAAATTTGCATGATTGATACTGAAGATAAATACATATAATTTATAATTAAATATACGAATTATTCATTATAAAGTATTTTTTTTAAATAAGGTAGATATACTCTCCTCGGATACTTGAAAAAAAAATCGCTCATTAATCTGTCTGGATGTTTGCGTAAACAGAGCTGATAGCACTATTGATAAACAAATGTTTAAAGATGGATGTGGGGGCAATGGCATGTATTGTGCATTTTAGCCATAGCGTAGTTTAATGAGTATTTATACAGTAATCTTTCCCAATACCGTCTTTCTTATTAATTACGGTCCCAATAAGTTTCTCATGGGATTACACACATTCTAATTAAGGTAATTTTTCGTTTAACGTCTTTTGTTTGTTCCTTTAAAACCGTTAATGGGAGAAAATACTGTAGTGTGCCTTTGTGTATTTCAGCATCCATTTATAATCTGTGTTTTTACTTTGTAGTTTATTTTGTGTATTATTTAGCATCTAGTTGCTTTTATGTGGCAATTTGATGTGTACTTTTATTTTACCGACTTCTAGCGTATCGTAGCTTTTAATTTATCGGGGGGTCACGACTGATCCGACCGATCTTCCGTCTGTTTTTATCGACCATTTATCAAGCCACTTCAATTATTTTGCCGCACACATTATAAAAATTTGGTGTCTCGATGATAAAATGAATATAACAATTATAACTTTATAGTACTTTTTCGGCTTTAGGAAAATTATGGCTGTCGTTAAACAAAAATATATGTTTATTTAATCCAGGAAAGGGCATAACGGAATTTTGAAAATGAAATTAAAAAAAAAAAGAAATTTAAAAAATGGAATTTTATTTTGTATATATTGGTAATAATTGCTCAAAATATAATAGTGAGAATTATCTGGATGCTATTTCTTCATAGAAAACATTCGACATTTGTCATTAAGATTTGATGATTGAAGCTTTTCGTTTCATTAGACCACGATTGTTGAAGCATACTATGAAATTTTCAAATAACTTATTTATTAGAATGAAATTACATTATTATATTGGTAAATTTACTAGCTCCCTTTGTGTGTGTGTGTGTGTGTGTAGTGAAACAGTTTTTCGAGAGGAGATATTTGCTATTCAACTTTATGTAAAAAGTAGTCTTTAAATTCTTCTTTCAGGTCATACTCTTTTGATAAACATCTTCCATCTACATCTTTCCCACCTTAAGTAATAGAAATTTTGTTACTGAACTAATTTGCAATAACATTCAACTATAGTATTTAACTATTCGTTTTATTTTAAGCAATATTATTCTTATCTCGTACCTTAGAAAATATTTTTATTACAGATTAAGATATCATAAATAAAACAACAAATATCACACAGGCATTGTTCTAAATTTTACCAAAAAAAGCTTTTGACAACGTATTCTGTTTTTCATATAGTTTTTAGATCCTGATAGTAAGTTATGGTTTTCTGTTTGTGAGTGCATTTATTAAGGATTTTTTTTTTATAAATGATATCAATTTGTGACGGAATTACTTACCATGATATGATTTTTGGTAAAAGTTTGGGCCAACTGTACCTTTTAAGGATAAAATTATCATTGACCTCATTCGGGGCGTCGCCGGAAATTGCGCATTTTATGTATGTGATGGTTAAGTTTCTAATGATTGAATGCGTTAAAAGGAGGGCTCTTTTTGACGTGAAGAGGCTTCTTCTTGATTTGCGGACGTCGCCGAGCTTTCACGGTGAGTAAATTATTTAAGGGCTCTATATCGTAAGGACTGCACATACTCTGGCATTGGAAAATCCTCGCTAGCAGTTCACAGTTACGTTCGTATGGTTCTAGGAGCTATGGTATAGAGTCAAGACTCATTGTGGAGCAAGGTTGGAAACTGGAGAATTACTGTTTTCCGTTCTAGTTTCTGGAGAATTGCTATTAACGTTCGTGATGATTATAACGTCCTACCCAGGGTTTTTTCCAGGATTCATAAACTGGGGGGTGTTCAAGATTTTAAGGGGAGGGAGGGTGTGGATTAGATTCCATTAAATTATTTTCATTGAACACATTGTGTGTTTAGATTTCATTAAGGGGGATGTATAAAAAAATCTGGAGAGGTGTTGAGGGGGTGTTGGAGTGTGTATAAATCCCTGGCCCTGCCGATCGGAACCATGCGGCAAAGACGATGTTCAGACAGAATTAACACCAAGGGTACGACTCTGTGTGCTACTACAGTGGACTGATTCTTGTACAGGATCCAAACTCGGGCCTGGGGAAGAAGGGCGTCCGATGGTTGTTATTCCTTTTGTTGAATTCCTTTAATTAGGTTATTTAGTGTAACTAAGTCCAATTTCTGTGATATAACTGTAAACTGTATATAAATTTGCTTAACTAGTTCCTATTTATGTGTTGAGTATTTTAATTGTGTTTACCTGGGTTAATCGGATTTATTATAACGGAGAGTTGTAGATATCGTATAAATGACTTTTGAAGTCGTACTGTACTATTAGATACCTGTTGTAATTGCGAGTTACAGACAAATCTAATCAATGGTGCGTGGTCACGTAGAGCCTTTGGTCCCGCCTGTAGAATTAACAGAAGGCAAGGTATGATCTGTTCTAAGCCTAAGAGTTCGATGTTCAATAACTTCATTACCGAATATGTGTGAAGCTTTATGGTCCATCCCTGTGTCTGGATCTAAGATCCAGGACAATGCATTTACTAGTATTATTTGTGATTAACATTGCTGAATCCTGATGTTATTCTTATGTCTGGGAGTCCATGGATATTATAATTGTCCTATTCAAAAGACCTTGTTTCGTGAATCTGGTGTATCGGGGAGGATCCGCTTAACGGGTCAACTAACCGTAGGGACTGAATTTGAGGAGCGCTACTCGTATGTTTATGAAGTGACGATCGTATTCTACTCTTGTACCCCAGTCTTGGTACGGAAATAAGTTCTGTCATTCAAATTCACGATTTCTTGTCCCGTTCTTCATTAAGTGTTGACGTAATTTACTAAGAACTTTAATTTCTAGAAGACTTAAAGTAAAGATGGAGTGGCGTTGCAAATTCTTTTCGTTGTTTTCTATCATCGTAAACAATTGGGACCTTTACCTTTCTTACGCAAAAGCTTTACACACACATGTAAGCTAATTTCTCTTTTTTAGTATTTGCAAATGATTTGAATAAATGGAAAAGCTATGAATAAATATCAGTATGAGAGAAATATGAGCGATACACTGCGCAAAATAATATTTAAAACAAATTACACACAAACGCAGTTTAATTTGAGCAGGAGAAACATTTTACAATTGTTTCGGTGGAAAATCAAGCGTCCACCATCGTCAGAAAATTCATCCAAACTGCAAGGCTTGTAAGGCTTTTTCATGAGAGAAATATGAGCGATACACTGCGCAAAAATAATATTTAAACAAATTACACACAAACGCAGTTTGATTTGAGCTGGAGATACATTTTACAATGGTTTCGGTGGAAAATCAAGCGTCCACCATCATCAGAAAATTTGTCCAAACAAATGTGTTGTTTGGACAGGTACTGACTTGATGATTCTCCACCCAAACCATTGTAAAATGTCTCTCCTGCTCAAATTAAACTGCGTTTGTGTGTAATTTGTTTTTAAATATGAGTATGTTAAGCATAAAGACTCGTATATAAAATTGAGAGCTTGATGCGCCCAAAGTTTTTTTTATATTGTGCATACTTAAATCGGTGTTTTACCGGAAAAGGGCAAATATGCTAGGTACTTAGTAAACTCTCAATAACAGTGAATAATCTTTCCATACCCTCATTTAGTTCTTGAGCATTTTCACCTTGGGTGATAATGAGTTTTAATAAATTATAACAAGAGGCCCAAAATACGCTTTAGTAATTCAGCATGTTAAATACGACAACACTAGGAAGAATGAACGCATGTGATGTAACATGTATAGTTAAGTGAACACTCTTTAGAACATTTCTAATGATATGATTCATAAGGGAAGGGATTGTAAATGCACAATAAAATGTTTTCTTAAACTCATTTTTTAATCACTCTAACCTTTTCTTTCCATTTGACGAATTAATACAATGTATCTTTTCAACCGTTCATGCTGCAGGAATGAGAATGCTTAGTAGTCAGTGAGGCACGATTGTGCGAGACGTTTTAGTCGATTGTTTCGATTGTTTCAAAACCTCTCGATGGTTTTTAAACCTGACTCGATATATCGCGTAACCGTAGATGTAAAAAGTTATAAAATTTAGACAACCATTTTTATTTACTTATTCACGATATTTGGTCAGTATTTGTTTTGAATGATAAAACAAAATTGTAATTGTATCTTTACCAGCCATGTTTTTGAATATAAATACTATATCGTTCACTTTATTTACCGTGCATCTCCTATAACGATAAAAACATCTTAAATCTCTTTTTAAATAACTTTAAGATTAAATGTAGCTTAAAATACCAGAGGGTCTATTTTCAGTCACTTGATGCGATGTTGTATACCCTAATTTACCTCATTTTCTATGATTCTCGTGTAAAATCGGCACAGAGGTAGTAACTAGATATTTTTTAGTTAAATGAGTGCAATGAATTCAAAAATGAAGTTCTTGTGCATTTACACCAAAAAAGGGAATGAAAACTAAATACTCGTATAAATAAATAAAATAAGTGCAGGTCGTTTGGATTTCGTTAAATCAGAATTCTATTCTATGAGCTGTCTAAAACTTATATAACGATTCTATAAACAAATTCTATAACTCCTTTACTTGGATGTCAGAAAATGCGGCCAAATCTAATTATTTACTCACCAAATTGACGACGATGCCATGTGTTCACGCACATGTGCAGTGTCACTGGGCAGCTGACTCGCGATTGGAATCGAACATCATCGATTGCAATTCTTTCGATTGTAAAAACATTTCGTAATCGCCCATCACTAATAGTAGTTCAACTAGATGGATCCGTTTAATTTATAGAATTTAGGATTACAATTTATAAGTAGTTCCAGAACGAAACCCTTGAAAAAGTCCTCGTCATGTACTGACGTCTACTCACAAAGTTAAAGAAGAATTCAGTTCTTTTAATAAATTTTTTCCCGTTTGTGAATGGCGTCCAAGATTTCATTTAATAACGGAAAACGAAATGTCTGGTGAACTTCTGCTAGCTTCTGTACGTGTGAATTCCGTCTATCTCCCATTTGACATAATCACAGGTTTCCATGTTATTTGTTTGCAAATATAGTTTGCTTTCTTTGTAGGAAATAATTCTTCATACAGTAATCTTACCTATGAAAAACATTGTTTTACTCGGGTTAAAAAAATCAAATAACAACGAGTCGTGTATGCTAAAAAGGAATGTGGCTATGAGTTGGTGAAAGAAGAAACGAATGAAACAAATATTGCAAAATCCAAAATGTTTGCTGAAGTCCAAAGCTTAATTTAAGCATCTTATTTCAGTGTACTCTGAGCCTATTTGTTTACCATGATAAGCCAATCCAGCGAACATATTTAACACAGGTGATTATGTCAGTTACATAGTTGTCTCGTAACTCATCCAGAGGATTAGGACAATGGCCTCAGCAATAAACAAATTATATCAGAGACCAACAATTTGCTTTGGTCTCATGGCATTCAAACAACACTGCTCTTTTGGATTTCCACGTATTCACACACCCCACTGGGATTGCGAACAACAAGTAAACGGTACTTTAACAGTGTTCAGACGAAGGGGAATACCACAACACACCTCCCCCCTCCCTACTCCCTGCGGCACCAGAACATAACAAGGAAAGGCGAAGAAGGTAAAAAAAGAAAAAAAGGAAAAACCAGCATCTCTTACCGGCGTTCAGTGGTCAGGAGCAAGGTAAAATCCGACCAGGCGGAACAAACCTGATTGGTCTAAGCTCGTCCGCACGATATAGACAAGTCAGTTGCGACTTTGAGAGGGCGATGTTCAAGAGCTGTAAAGAGATGGTCTCCCGGTTTACCCGTTAGAGACAAGATCAACAGGTAAACTCTTTGACATACTCCTCAGAAAAAAATTCATCTCATTATCGAAATACTATTCTAAAATTTTGCAGGAACTGCTTTTAGTTTTGTCAATTTCATGGGCTTCTTGCAATATATTGCAGTTATTTTTATTTATGCATATCTCGATTAGGATACTGTGGTAAATGCTTCATTAGAACGAGTTTTACATTCCGATTAATCGATTCGAACTCGAGTAGATTCTTAATAATCTCATTCGGTCATATCGTATTAGGGGTATTTTTCGGACAAAAGAAATTTAGTAAATTCATCTGCAGTTTAAGTTCATATTCAGTTTGTGGTGGTTATGAAGGTTCCATAGAGGCATATACTTTTATTCTATGCAACAACTTTTCGGTATATTATTTTAACTGCGTTGTGCAAGATCGGCCTATTTGGTTTCACATCAAAGGGGGATTAAAGTTAAACGTTAATTAATATATTAAATAATATGTTATATCGTTAAATGATTTAATTTTCTAGAAAAACGTGTAACTTGTGAGAATTTTATTATACAATGTACTTAACATACGAGATATATATAAACGCGGTATAAAAAATTATTAGTTGTTGTATGTGCAAGTATGTTGCCTTACTTTTCAAATGATTTAGAGCCTAAGATTAATTTTTGAGGCAAAGGAGCGTTTTTTGGACACCCGCGATATAAAGGAGATACTAAATAAATACGAGATCATTTTTAGCAGAATTATTGTTGCAGAACCAAATAAATGAATTATATAATTTAGGAAATTAATGTTTCTTACAGTAGCTTGTCTAATATTTCCTTGCTTAAGGATCAACCATTATCTTCAAAAATTTAGTTCATGCATGTGATTGAATACAGAAAAATTCCTATTCACACACATAGTCAAGGTACCACCGCACTTTACACACAAACTGTCAGACACAAACTGACAGTTCTGTCCGCAGTTTACACACAAACACACATATATATAAAATATATAATTAAAAATTGATTCTTAAGTGATGTAAAAGATTTACGTGGTCAAGTATCATAAAATGTTATATATAATAATGATATCTGAAGTTTATTTATTTTTTACTTTTAATAGCTTATTATTCGACTTGGCAAGGGACAAAAACTTCTCGGGCTCCACATCGGCTCCGCCAATATATAGGATTATTTTTGACAATTTTTACTAAACGTTTTATATGGCTTCTTCATTGAAATTGACGATTTTGGCTTTAATGGTTACTTTTTGTGGAGGCTTGCCTATTTCTGCTATTTACTACATCAGGCCTGGTAAGTGTTTGTTCACTTTTGCTTTTTTACTTCTGTTTCAGCGAAGTAAGTTTTTACTAAAAATTGAACGATTCAATCAATCTTTTCAATTTTTCCACATTAAACACAATTGGTTTTATTGGTAATGTTAACTTTCTGGCATGCTTTTTAAGCCGAAGAACTGATCTCCAGCAATTGTTTATAACGAATTTCGTTAATTGATAATATAAGTTAATATTAAATTTTACAATGGTTTCTGTATATGTGTAATAAACATTTACAACGAATTGTATCAGAGTTAAGTTTGCAACTATTATATACGCCACGTTTAATTAAAAATGCTTGAGGTATAAGTAATTTGAATAACTAATAGAAATTTGATTCAATGTACATAGCGCATTTGATTTAATGTACATGGCGTTTAACATACATAACATTTAATTTAATTATATATGGGGAAAAGCGCTTATTTTCTTATCACTATAAATAACTCAAACTCTTGAAAATTAAAAGTCACGATATGTATATTTTATCAAATTTAAATTATGTAGTGGTTTACATAAATTAAGAAAAAAAGAGACAAATCGCGAATACTCGTTTAAAAATAGCAAGATCTAAACGAAAATTAAGCGTACGTTGGAGGAAATGTAATTCTGAATCAGAATGTCGTATATAAATAGGTGGTGCTGTGTGTGGCATCAAGACCGTGGGCAGGATTTAATTTCGGGGGGGGGTCAAATATTTTTACAGCATGTACTGATACAATCACAGCATGCAAGGCCGTAGCCAAATCCCATTAAAAATCTAGTTTCGGGAGGGGGGACCTGTACCTAAGATCCCCTTCTGGATAAGAGCATGTGTGGCATCTCTCTCTCTCTGTTTCGGCAATCAGATAGCAGCACAAAAAAGGACGTTTAGGAGTGGGTTGTCACTTCGTTTTGGGACTTTGTACAAAGGAATCGAAGATAGCTATTTTATAGGAATGATCATGAGAGATCATTTGTGTCAAAGAAAAGCCATGAAGAACCATTGGTCGACTGGAAGTAGGCCAGAATCAGACAGTTGTGGAGATAGCTGAATATGAGTCTTTCTGTGGTCCATAGATCGTGGAAGTAATACAAAGCACAGATGCAGCGTCCCGAAGTTTCAGCCAAGAGAAAACCGCAGCTATGGCTGTAGCGAAAAATCGACATCTGAGGTTGACTGGACGAAGGAACGGGACATCTGCACCGACTTAACTACGAGCTTTTCTTGTTGAAGCCATTGGAAGGGTAATATCCACTTCCACTTTGCGTTGAAAGCTACGTGAAAGAGGTATGTATGCTAGGTAACCAGTAATTTGGGTACCTTTAATCTTATACCATAGGAAAGAAGATACTATTCGGCTGAGTATGCATATACGTGAATTGGACAGAAAATCAGTGAAGGTCCGTAATCTTTATGGTCAAATCCAAATATTGTTCGAACGATTCAGGACGGTGTTTGATCAGTGAAGAACCAGAGGCTTGCTATAATATCGGCATTGGCGTACGCAGGGGGTGTTGATGGGAGTTGTAACCCCCATTGCAATGAAATTTTGTATATTTAATATAGGAATATGCGAGTTGTAGCTCTGTAACCCCCCATTGAGTCTATAACCCCCTTACGAACTTTATGCGTACGCCTATGAATATCGGTAACAATCGATATTCATAGGTTTACCAAGAATATCGGTAACAACCCAGAAAAGGACTGCTACGATGAAGTTAGCGTGTGTGGTTGAAGAAGGATCTCTTTAAATGGACGCATATATCTCCAGGTGCGTCCAAGTGCGATCCTCAGTGCTTAGATTATAACGATAATATTCTAGATGCTTACATACGCGCTTATGTAGGTGCGTTAGGCGAAACTTTTATCCTATAAAACGACAAACCTCGTCCACACAGAGCTCGGTTAATGGAACAGTACTTTCAGGGGGAGATCATAGTATCAGGGGAGTGTGGCCACAGCTCGATTTCTAGACCTCAGTTCTCTTGAGCATGCACGGTATACACTACAGAGACGTGTCTTTATTCTCAGCTCAATATACGCTTCACATAAATCTTTTTATATCATTCTATAACTGATTTAGTAAAACTCACACAAAACATCTAAACTCTCAAAAGGTTATTATATGATGAATATTTACAACGAATTGTAGAAGAGCTAAGTTTAGAGCAATTATATATTTTAAACTTTTGAGCTGGAAATAATAGACAAGCAAGTGTTAAAAAATGTTTTTCAATTTCTTTCTTAAAGATAAATGATATCAGAAGAGTTAACGTGTTTAAGAATATCATCTACTTAACTTTTGTGCGCCAAAAGTTAATTTCCTTTAATATTGGTAACAACATTGTAGAATTTAGTTTCGGATGTTCGACAGGGCGCACAAACACTTCTAGACAGACGTTCTTTCCAAGACCGTAACCAAGATTTAATTTCGGGGGTTCATAAATTTTTACAGCATGTATCGATACAATTACAGCATGCAAGTCCGTAGCCAAGTCCCATTAAAAATTTAATTTCGGGGGGAACCGGTCCCTAAGATCCCCCATCTGGATACGGGCATGGTTCCTGCTCTTCGTCAGGAATGAAAACTTCGTGCTGAGGTAGAACGTGACCAAAATTTAAAATAAATTTTTTTGAAGAGTTTTAGATCAAAGTCACGTATATATAAAATCCAGAGAAAATTGGGGACTATGTGTTTTACCCCACGCTATGCCGCCGGTCTGTGAATAGTGTTGACTCCTAATCACAGCGTTTGCACGATTTATCCAAGAAAAACTGTACGAGAAGAAAATTCATTTAGTGTCAAATTGCGCAAATTGAAATTCGGTCAAACTTCGTCTGAGACGTTCATGCATGTCATGTTGCAGAAGAAAGCATTCTTATTGTTACGCGTCCGGTTCCTTCAATAATACTGAAGATATATTTGATCTCCATTTCGACTAGGAAGTTCTCAAACCTGTTGCAGACAAATCACGCTTCATATTTTCTGTCTAGAGCACTCTCTTCTATACAAATTAAACCCGTTCCATTTACATTATACCGCAGGGAAGCTGAAAAAGATGAGGTAATGACAAGGACTGGAAGAAAATTGAAAATGTGATTTTAGACTGTAGGTCAATCTGTTGCGAAACTGACAAATGATACGTTTCCGCGTCTGCAATTGGCGTACTGCAAATATTTATGACTTACTTAAGCACAATTTTCAGCACGTCACTGAAGTCAGTAAAAAAAAAAAAACCACTTACACCATGAAACATAATAGGAATTCTTTGAAAGAAGGTGACATTGGCGGTTTTAGTTTATAAGGAAAAACTACTTGAAGAATAATGAAGGAAAATTTGGAAGTTCTCGTAGTAAAATTTAGAAACAAGTTGACAATAATTAGCGAATGAATGATGCTGGTATATGACAAGTTTACGATCCTTAAATTCGGTACTGGCATAGGTTATGAATAATGGGATGACAAGAAGCCCTTGTCCATAAAATATCCGTCATAAGTAATCTATTCAAAGTCTTGGGAGGTGAAGTTACAGAATCAATTATAACTTAACTATAACTAACAGTTAAGTTCTAACAACAGAGCAAAGTAACTGTTTTTATTCATATATGAATGGCGCTAAAATTCTTTGAGTTTTCTTATTTAGATTTTTGTGGGATATCAAGCAGGTTGATATAAGGGTTTCCGTTTTTTTATTTAACTAATATATTATTTCAGTTTTTCTAAAAATTATAAACGTCTAATTAAAAAAATAAAAGGTATAAAGGAAAAAATAGACTTTAAATGTGACAAATATGTTTCATACTATTTTCACTGATAGGTTTTGAAATTAAACTTATTTAATAATTTTATATATTATGGGTGAATGGGGAGTAATGTATAATAGTAAAGATATATCGTAGTAGTCGATTTCCTAATATGTGCAATCTGTTTTACCATACCGCCAACTTTCACCAATAATGTGCTCAGAAGAACGTAAATGAGGAATATCCAATCATGATTCTCGATATTAAATAAGAAATTATATTAAATTATATAAAATAAGAAATTATATTAAATTATATAAAATAAGAAATTATATTAAATTATATAAAATAAGAAATTATATAGAAATATATGAATAAGAAATTATATGGAACAGCATTAAATAAGAAATTATATGGAATTACATCAATGGGAAATTATGCTGGAATTACATTGGGGTTGTAAGAATTATATGGAATTGGCACAAATAAAGAAATTATATGAAATTATATATTAGGAAAGAAATTCATAATTCAATAATCTAATAACGAATACCTAAGAAACAAATGAGGTCTTGCAGCTGTAACGTTCGGGTCAGCATATCGTTATTCCGGGTTCTATTTCCACTATTTCCAAGAAAAAAATCCTTCCCGACTGACCACTTACTCACTTTAGTTCGGGAGTTTGTTTCTTAGGTTTTAAGAAGTCCTTGAGAAACCGTAACAAGACCTTTGTTGTACTCGCGCCGTAAAACACAGAGAAAATAAAGTTGTATATGTGGCTATCCATATCGTTTATTGGTTATCTATAGATTAATACATACCATCCATAATTAACGCCGGCGCAGCATGACCATTGTAGTCCTTGAGCCATAAAACCACAAACAAACATACAGAATTAATAATAGGGTGATACACAAGTCTTGATTTACAGTAAGGCAGTGAATAGACATCTAAAAAAGAAAACATGTTCCTGCATGATCAATTTTAGTTTATATTTGGCTTAGATATTATTAATCTTGTTCATATCCGATCCTTGCGTTTGTATAGTGGTAATACGCTTAGGCACCATGCGAATCAAACAGGTCTGATTTTAGCAGGTGCCAGCACTTTCCAGGTTTTATACGGATCCGTAGCCAAGGTTTCGGTTCCATAGGCCGGAGAGGTTCGGATTCCTCGGAAAACTCTGGACTATAGCTCAACCCAAGCATAGCTATCTTTGCAATATAAAATACAAACAGGAAAACAAAAATACGTCCGAAAATATGGAGTGTTCTAACTTCGAAAAGAAATTTGCGATATAAAACATTCCAATATCTGCCAAATTTTCCAAGAATCCGATTTATTTTTTAAATTTTAAGAATGAGCAACTAAAACTATTAAATGTTTCTTTCATTCAACACTGAGTGTACATTGAAGTGCACTAAGACTCAGAGAACTAGAACAAAAATAAAAAAAAATGCGACACATTCTTAAAAAATAGAGTGAAAACGGCAAAAAAAAAATCGGCGTCCAAATACCTTTCCGTTAGATATTCGAATAACAATAATTTGATTAGCAGTAAATGAACGGGGTACTTTCAGAGCGCATGAAAGATACCCGCATCGTGTAGGATTTCGCTTCACATGGACATAAAAATCTAATCAGTTTTCTATTTCGTTAAATTAAGCAACCTGTAATAACGCCTTTACAAGATGCATACGTTGTCTGCATGAATAACTGAGCAAGTTCGAAATAGATCGCATTATAGGCTTAAGACAACAAGGGTGGTCGTGTAAACCTGTTTGTCTTCAGTTTTGTCAGAGTGAGGAGGCAGTCAAACGATGTTGGCCACATGGGTTCGGTAAGGGTTCACGCAACTATCAGCAAAGATCTAAATCAGGGTTATTCAACATACGGCTCGCGGGCTATCATTTAGCCCGCCGACAAATGTTTGGAATAGAAAATTATAAAACAAAATGTTCGATTTATTTTCTTTTGAAAAAGGACAAACCGCCGGGACAGTATGGTGACTTTCCATATCAAGTGAGTAAACAACAACCGTGAGAAATTCTACATGGAGACTGTTAGTAAGTTAATTTTTTATGGAATCCCCGGCCTGCGAGATCCGTGAAAAATTTTTAAATGGTCCGCTGCCCAAATAGATTGGACATCCCTGATCTAAAGGTTCCAGCGAAACAAGTGTGGAAGGGAATCATGAGATACTAATGGCGTCCGTTTTCTATATATAGAAATATAAGCCTTTTTCTACGCATCATATTGCATCAAGGGATAGCATTCTCGGACGCTCTTTTAAGACGTTTACAACTGATCGTCTAACATTGATAACATCGGCCAGAGTGGGATTGGATCATGGAATCCTGAGCGATAACCAATTAGAGTCGCGTTACGTTTAGCGACAAATCCCACTCTTTTCTCGGCGAAGATGAGATTACCTTATCGGCATGTGGAGGAGTATTCAGCGCCAGCTCCAATGCAGCTGCAGTTGTCGAGTAACATACGACCATCATACCAAGCGTTTGTATATGGAGCCATCCCTTATAACAAATAAGCTCCTAAATTTTTACTGCAAGGCCAACAAGGGTTTGGCTGACCGGTCCGCTGACAACAGTGCAAATAACTCTATCGGTATCTTTATATCCACCCATGGCCATCTGGGTCTCCAGACCTCTCGAGAAACAAGCGTATCTGGGATATCTCGGCATCCTGTTGCAGGGATCATGGAATATAAGCGAACTAGGCCAATGATTGAAAACTGTCTGGTAACTTTTGCCACAGAACGAGAAACTAGTATATGACACCATGTCGCATCATAAATCAGATTCTATTGCCGCTAAAGGGCATTTACTACCTGTTCGCATGTAACCGTTATATTTCCATTACTTTGTAATAAATGTCCTTTTAAAATGAAAATATGAGCATTTCTCTATAATTACATATTTTTTACGTATTACACACTTATTGCGTATGAGAAGGTCCAGAGCGATAGAACACTCTTTTGGGATTCTTTTTTTTTCAAAATATGGTGTATATTAAATAACTTTGGAATTTTTATTATTTTATTATTATTGTTCTTTCGTTTTCAATGTCCATGTAGTTTGGTTATCTAACCATTTTGGTATCAGGTAACTTAGACTGCCGGATAAAGGCGGATATTTTTCAGTCGTGCTGACGTGGGGGACACCATAAAAGGCGAATGGCATCACCCCACTATGCATTTAGATCCAACCAAGTATACTTAGAAATCATATCCAAACGTAGTGGGGCCAGAAGCTGGTGGAAATAACCGTCAAACTACTGGGACCTCTTTATTATTTTCCATATCGAAATTAGCATATATCAGAAATCATGTTTGATGTTTTCGATAGTGAATCTTAATAATAAATGATGATTGTAGCAAGATTGCACTGTTGGCATGACTTGAAAAGTGAAGGAAAAAAGAATGAGAAACAGACAAACATA
>QLNU02015360.1:193333521-193356752 GCA_006491805.2 Dysdera silvatica | reverse complement strand
GGGGAAAGTATTAATAATGAATAAATATACCATTGGGCCATTAAAACCGGATTTGTAGCCTGCTGACGACATGCCAGCATCCGGAACGCCGTTGGGATAACTATCGGTAACCCAGCGACGTGAAAAAGGCTATCTCAGACTCTGATGATATGAACCATAATGAAAATATGAATGGAGCATCGGTTGTCTCGCTCTTAAATCAGAACCGCGTTCGAGTTTTAAGCAGAGGGGCCAGTTCGAAAAATATGCAACAGTCTCTCCTTGGAGGTGTCGGCGGTTGTAGCGGCGCCTCCAACTGTACGGCTACTAGAACCAACACAGCCCAAAGTGCTTTGCAGCCTAGTATAGGTGCAACCACTAGGGCTGAAAGACCACGCCAGCGCATGTCATGGACAATAGATATGAACACCTACATCATGCGCACCTACTATACGATTACAAAGCTGGAAACAGACATGACAAATTACAGACCCACACTTCACGCCAAATTCGCACAACAGTACCCACACCTGGACATCAGTATAGAAAGGATAACAACCCAACGCAGGAACATAATAACCAGAAATCTCTTAGCAGAGCCCATACTACAAAGGTTAAGAGATGAAGTCGCCAATGACCTGGCAAACACTTCAACCAGTGTGGCCAACCCTGAAGCACCAGCTAGTAGCGCAAGAGAACCGCTCCAACCAAGCATAGAAGAAGAAGAGAGGAGGGACGTGGAGAAAATGGAAGAAGGTTTCCAATGTGCCCTGGCGGAATATGAAGGCTCGGATGCCGCAACAAGGCCAAGAATACCACGCCAACCGGCATCTTGGAAACTCTGCAAAGCAACCAAGATCCTCAATGAACATACTCTACCACTACACCTACAGAACCACAACTCCCTACAGGAAATAC
This sequence comes from Dysdera silvatica, assembly GCA_006491805.2. Lineage (NCBI taxonomy): Eukaryota > Metazoa > Arthropoda > Arachnida > Araneae > Dysderidae > Dysdera > Dysdera silvatica. Next base: position 193,355,855 of record QLNU02015360.1, on the reverse strand, counting down.
ACACCGCCATATACTGTGCAGCAGTAGCGGCATCACGCGCCAATGGGTACGAAGTAAGGAACGAAGGCCGAAGTAACAGAGGAAACAAAGCCCAACCACCATGGCAAGTGAGACTGGAGAAAAGAATAGAAGAGCTCCGCAGCAGCATAGGGCGAATAACCCAGTACATGCAGGGAAATAGGAGTAAGAAATTAGTGAGGAAAGTGAAGATGGCCCTTAAGAGAAATAGGATTCATACAAGACACGAAGAGCCCAATAAACACATCAGCGAATATCTGGATACCCTCAAACAAAAACTGGGTGTATACGCCAGAAGACTCCGAAGATACAAAGACTATACCAACAGAAAACAACAGAACATGCAATTCCAAGCAAACCAGAAGGCCTTCTACAGGAAGCTTCGAGAGACCCCAGCGAACAAAGACAAGTACGAAGCCCCAAAGCCAGCAGAAATAGAGACCTTCTGGAAGACACTATGGTCCAATGAAGTACAGCACAAAAGCGCCCCCTGGATTCAGCAAGAAATGGAGGCTACGAGAGGAATAGAGGAGATGGAGTACACGGGCATCACGATAGAGGAACTCCAGCAGGTAATCCAACGTACGCACAACTGGAAAGCACCCGGTATTGACGGCATACACAACTTCTGGTACAAGAAATTTACCAGCGCCCATGGCCCATTAGCCAAGGAACTTACGGCGATAATTGAAGACCCCAGCAAAATGCCTGAATTCCTCTGCAAGGGAATAACTTACCTCCTACCGAAGGACCAGGATACCAGTAACCCAGCGAAATACCGACCCATTACGTGCCTTAACACCCTGTACAAGATACTCACGGGGTGCATCTCTGAAAAAATAAGCCGGCACAGCGAAAGCAACAACTTAATGACGGAAGAACAAAAGGGATGCCAGAAAGGGACTCTGGGATGTAAAGAGCAGCTTACCATCGACTCAGTTATCCTGGAACAAGCAAGAAAACAAAAGCGAAAACTCAACACCGCATACATAGACTACAAGAAGGCTTTCGACTCTGTTCCGCACTCGTGGCTCCTTGAAATACTCAGCATATACAAAGTGCATCCCTCAATCATCCGATTCCTACAGAGCAGCATGAAACAATGGAGAACCCGGTTACAGCTAAACACGCCAGACAGTAAAATAGAAACGGCCGAGATCCCCATCCGCCGCGGAATCTTTCAAGGAGACGCACTAAGCCCCCAGTGGTTCTGCTTGGCGTTAATTAGCATTGACCGGCTAAAACCAGCGACCGCCATAGTCGCGTTCAGGTAGGAGGCGCACGCCTCTTACCCACAAGGTAAAGGTCCTGGTTGAAACAGAACAGAGAAGAAGGGATCAGTGGACGAGAACTGGTAGCTGGTCACTTCGAGCGTGATAGGCAGACTGTAAACGTGTTAACGAGAAAGCTGGTGCTGTAGTTTATTCAGCATGTTAATATATTTTAATAGTTAATGTTATAAATAAATGTGTTAAGGATTAATTAGTGTCATTCGGTGTGATCAATGGATCAATGTATATATCTGTAAATATCATTTAGTAACACGCACACGCCACCGCCAAATAAATTTTGTGTTTAAATTTGATTTAGCAATACTTTAACTACATATATGTGTGTGTATATGTATAAGTCCAGACTAAAGGTTATTTATCTATTGGACCATTCATAGACGTAATCTGGCCGGGACACGGGGCACTTCCCCTCAGTTATTTTAGAAAGGAAGCAAAATCGTACTTTTCCCCATACAATTTTGGGTTTTTTGCTTTTTTGACCCCCCAGTTTACGCTATATTTAATCCTAAGTACGCCTATAGGGCCACTTGTAAAGCCAAGGTTGTTTTCCATCCAGTATTCGTAAGTTTTAAATTTGATGCATTCTACAACAACAACAACAAAATCTGCAAATTATAAGGAATTCATGGAAATAGAGAAATCCGTATTTTTGTTATTATAAAGGGTAGTCAAATATATGTATTTTTCTATCAACTGCATAATTGGATCGTAATATATATCATATATATAAGAGATTTCTTTATTAATCAAGAATTAAGTTTCGAGGGTTGTGCCTCTAGTACTGTTTCAACGCTTTCGGCACTCGTATATGATTTTATTTTAGCTTATGTATATATGATCAGTTCATACTATATGTGCTTCCACTCGTAACTAATTCAAGTCTGTATACTTCCTTCACTTATCAACGGATTCTTATTTACGGTCTGTATCCTGCTTTTGTATTTCTTTTTTCGTAGTCAATGATTGCTCTGTATACGAAATCACAGAATCAGTAATTACCCAAAGTTTTATTTCTTTTTGTTCTATTTTAACATTTTGCTTATTGTGTAAGACCACATGGTTAAGAAAATTACGCCTTTTAATATCCACATATTCGTCTCAAGCTTCAGCTCTTAATCCCTATATAATGGAATCTCGGTAACACCACTTCGGAGACGCGGTAACCTTATAACTCTAAATTACTGATAATCCAAAGTGATTCTTATTTCCCCCTTGGAATACCCCTTGAAGCCTCCTTGAAAGTTAATGACTCAAAAAGTAGGTAACCTGGAGTAAAATACCTTTCCTCTGAACTTCGAATTACCGAGATTCCAATGTTTTACGAAGTCCTTTAAAATATCCTACTTATTAATTCCACAGCAAAACTCCGTTTCTAAAAATCGTCAGTATTTAATTTTGAAATTGACATCATGCTGTTTATGTGCATTTACATGCACCATATGGACAAGAGTTACCGAGCACCCAACGACAGTGTTTTCGTGTAAAGCTTTTTTCCGTTGAAAGGAGTGCCGAAAACTGTTCATAAGGAAGGTTATTCGGATATCTTGGAAAATCCTGCATTTTCCACACTTCGGCAATATTAGAGTAATAAACCCTACTTGTCTCAAAATGATAACGCACAAGCTCACACAGAAGGGGCCGTTTCTGAATAGTTTCGGGGAAAATCAGATTCTAGTTTCGGCCTGACCTTCAGAAAGCCACATGTGCACCCAATAGAAAGTCTTCCCGATGCATTGAAACACGGCATTAGTATTTTGAAACATCGCAGTTCGCCACCAGGGGCACTGCTGTTAATCTCATCTGATAGGGCATGGCCATTTTACTATACCAGTAACTAAAACTTCTGTTGTAAGAGCTTTCTTAGTTCGAAAGTTATTGGCTGCATTCAGAATTTCCTGTACACTTGTGAATATATGGAAATATTTCCCCATAACATCACCATTACGAACTTTCTGCTTACACTTATAATACGTACTCATTATCTCTGTTATACCTAATAGCATTGCGCAAGTAGCTGAAGTGTTTGCTCTGTTCTATGATTTTATCATAATTTTAATTTTTACTACACAAAGATCATAATCTTATTTTTAGCTTCTATTACCACATATTTTTATAGTGGCGATATAAATTAATTTCTTTATAATGTTCCCAATATTACGAAACATTCGAATATTATCACAGAAATGGAATATGTTTGAATATCTCTCTCTTGGCAGTCTCAGCACAGAATCGACCAAGTAGTTCATTTTCTTATTAAGTCGTTCAATTAACTATTTTTAAAATGTGTGGTGGCATGGGGGCTGAGAAAAATTAACGAGTACTTCTAGGGCGTACTGAGAAAAATTATTACCTCCTTCTCAAAGCTGTCAAAAATTTTAGTGAATGTACAAGATACCAAAACGCTACAAAAATAATTGATACTGCTTGACAATTAGTAATGAGCTAAAAAGTACCTTATTTTAAAATGTGACTATAAAACTTTTGAAAGTAAATGCATAGCAGGTTCGGGCAAATCAAATTTTTAAACAGCTCGACGGGGAGAGGGGCTCGAGCATTCCTATGCCCCCCCCATATGGGCGCCCATGTGTGGAGGTAATAATTTACAAGATATTATTACCCTTCACAGGGATAACACAATTGCCAAATAATGGTCAACACAGAAAAGCCTCCGGGGCGAGATTTTTGTGAGTTTTCGTGGGGGAATTTATTATACAATAATTTTTGCCACCCACGTATATTTAGCTCAAACTAGAGCTAAATATACGTGGGTGGCAAACATTATTGTATAGTAATAGGTTATACCGGTGTTTAACCAGTTAAATTGTTCTCATCTCTATTTGTATTTTAAGCTTGGTTTGTTTATTTCCTTCATTCTGAAATTGCATATCGTATCGCGTTTGGCCTTCCGTCGATATCTTTCATCAGCTGCCTCTAGTCTCAAATAAAGATATATATTTAACAGACGTTTTATCGCTCCCCAAAGGTGTATTTTCAACGCTCATCAGTTCTGGTCATCTAATCATTTGGTGTCTGACCGTTTAAGCTTCCATGTAAGGGCGGGTCAGGTCTCTTGTGTTAACGCAGGGGCACCATGATGTGCTATCGACATCACCGCACGACACACCAACGATGCACCATGGTCACATCCAAGCAAGCTTACTTGAGAATCGAACCCACACTCAGTGGGCTTGAAGGCAGTTGGCATAACCATTGAGTTACTAGGACGCATTTTCCAAAAATAAGATTTTATCTAAAAGTTTCAAAAGCCTTTTAACCCAGATTAAAAGATCGAATTGGGAAAAAAAAAGATCTAATGGGTCAAAGAAGAGCAAACCACGGAATATACAGGGAACCTGGAAACATTTATAGACGAAAATTTACTTCCCTTCAAAGAGGGCAACCAAAATTGCTTCATATATAATTCAGCCAAAATAAACATATCCTTAATGTATATTGAAATAGAAAATAAACAAGTTAATGCATATTTTAATAGGTGAATAGTTGAATATATACGCGTCCATGACCAAATATTATTTCAAAATCGAATGCGCTTTTCATGATCTTTTTTATTTTAGTCTTTACATCGTCAACATTAAAATGATCGATGGATATGTGCGTGATTATTTAGCATCCATAGTTGCAGTTAGAAGCTAAAGAAAGCAAAAATGGCCAATTATTCGCTTGTTTTTCTTCCCATAATACACTGCTAAAAGAATAGTCATCTTTTATCTCTTCTTAACAAAAGCTGCGTAATTACAATACGTAATTACTTGATTTATGGTCACTTTCCTTGTGCGCGTTAAAGGGTCATCCTCGTCGAAGCTCGTACTGCGTTGCAGACGTACCATAGAGAAAGAATTTTTGTTCTTTAGAACGGTAGCATTGAAAAGAGCAAGCTGCAGAATGTTAATATAAACGCTTAGGTTGAAGTCTTAACTTTTAAAATGTGCAAATACTAGAGTCACATGACCTAGTTCGCTTTTAAAGCACAGGTTTAGATAGTTCATTTCCATATCGTTAAAGCTATGGGCTTAAATAGGGGTATCTAGTTCTAGTGCACCTGCAAGACGGAATTTGACCCATTCGTCTAAAGCAAGAAATTTGGAAATCCTTTGCGGAGGAATGCGGAAAAGGTTAAAGTTTTATAAAATAATTAGGCTCATTCTGAAACAATTAGATTCAAGCTTTTAAATGAGAATGTTGAATATGAATTAGTTAGAAACTTAAACATAATCTTAACGAATGCTAAGAGCGACTAGCTCTAACCAGAGAAATCAACATAAACAAACGTGAATTCACCGTAGACTGTTTTGGACCATATGGATAATGAACTCACCTACCTGAAGTCGAAATTTTAACTCGATACGAATGAGAAAATGAATATTTTATATATAATCAAATCATATTTGTGTAAAATCGGAGGGAGAACTTCGTTACATCTCAGTCTAATTCTGCTAGAGAAATGCTTAATTCCTATTTTAAATAAAACTTTTCAAACACTAAGAAAAAAGTAAAATAAAGAATGTTTATTTCAAGTTATTAAAACCGTACTCTACTTACCAACTTAATGGATTTTGACTTCATCCAAAAATGAGCTCTTTTGGGAAATAAATACCAAACAAAGGACATTATTAATTCGTGCATGAAGATATTGAGATAAATTTCTCCTTATGCTTTCAGTTCTACGTAATTTTTATATATATTTAAAGGAGGTTGTTTTTTTGTCCCTTGTTAGCAGTTTTCACTTCAGTTCAAGAAATAATATTATTTACAAATCAGTGCTTCCAAATTCATTTGTCTGAGACAAATAGCGTTTAGGAGGTCCAACGATTAGACTATGAAGTCTACATCGGTATACAGATTCATGTTTCTTTTTCATAAGACCATTTTAATTTTTGTCGCTTTATTTTTAACGAAAGCAATGAACCTGCTTAAAAATAAAGCATAATTGACACTAGAGAATTCGAAAATTTGTAGTTTGTGATTTTGATGAGACTTTATCGATACAAACATTTGTAGTACACTATAAAATATACATTATACAGAAGACATATGAAAAGCAAAAACAACTCCTTAAGAAATCTCATTATCGTAATTTATGGGTATATTGAAGGATGTTTAATAAGGAAAATATAGGGATTTTTTTTTAAACCTTTTGCTAAGTATGATGCAGTCAACTTAATTATAATAAGTCTAATAAAGATGTATACTACATAAAATTATGCAAATATTATTTAACGAAAAATATATTTTGAAATGTAAATTTTATTTTTTCAGCCTGTCTTCACGAATGAATGACTTATTTTAAATTTCATCAATCCCAATTAAAACCCTATCGTAATGAATTATCCAGGGCACCCTTTTATAAAACTTAAAATATTTAGAAAGGTTATTTAAAGGTAAAATTAAATTACTATTATTATTTAGACATCTGCTGAGAAACGAAACCTTACCAACTATAATTATTTACTCCAGGATACCTATTCTCTTTGTCATCTTTAGATTCTAAGGATTGTTGTTTAGTTTCACTATTGATTAAATTTTCCAGGAGGCAATGGACTTATGGATTTCGTTATTTTGTTGTTTTTGATATAAAGTATTTATATGGGACTTCCCTTGATTTTAGAAAATAATTCTGTTTTGCCTTACACGATCATTTTATGATCTTCTGATAGTCTAAACATCGTCGTACTTTTCATATGAAATAAAGCTTTTTACAGCTATATTTTATTCCCAGTATTACGCTATTTATATCTTTATGACTCATTACTAAAATAATTAATATAGTAAATATGTATTACTGGCTTAATGCATTTCTAAACAATTTATATCTTTGTGGAACAGACACACAGATAATATATTCAATTAATTCTGCAAGAACGGGGCAGTGACTGACCGATTCTGGCCTCATTTTAATTAAACCATAAATTATATAAAATTCAATGATATAATTAAACCATAAAGTACATACAATTCAACGATATAATAAAACCATAAATTATATAAAATTAAATAATATAACTAAACCATAAATTATAAATAAAATTATAAATATAATTATAACATAAATTTTATTACACGTAGATCGCCTGATTAGGCTTTATTTTCAGCTTTATTTGTATACATGCTTTTTTCTTAGTCTCTATCTTTGTGTAAAGCAATAAGCATAAACTTTTGCCCTGTAATAATAATTTATCAGGAAATTAATAATTATATTCATATTTTTATTGATTTATAATGATAAAATATTACGTGAAATATTCATTATATTTCATGCACAGTATTTTTACTTCGTGCATGGCTGTAGTTAATTTTTCTTGTTTATACTATAATTTTATTATAATTAAATACTTAATTTTACTATAATTAGAGTAGTTGCATGTATGGTCGTAAAATAGGAATTATTGGTTATAGTAATATTTTGATTTAATCAATATAGCTTACTAATTAATATATATACCAATATTTTATTAATTGTGCATTAATATTAGTACGGCATTAATCGCAATTGAACATATATAAGGTGTCCTAAGCAAGTACCATTTCCTATAACTTGCTCAGGTCCTATAAGTAACCTACAAGTGAAAAGCCCTACAAGTAACCTACAAGTGAAAAGCCCTACAAGTAACCTTAGCCATTCAATCGTCTATGAATATTTATTAATTTATAAAATAGAGTTGGATTTTCGAGATCTAAGGATGACTACGCTTCGTATGTTAGGTCAACCCACATCTTTTCTATATCAGATAACTTTATGATTATTCTTCGGGCGTAAACTTAACGACTAAAGTTCTTCCCACACACATAACACAACTACATACTGATGAAAATATTTCCCTCTAGCATTCACTATTAGCTGTTAACATTAAAGGAAGTGTAGCGCAAACAGATGTTTCTTTTTGCTTTTTAAAATAAACGTAGTTTTTTCATGAGTTCTGTTCAATTATTTTCGTAAAAAAACTTACGTACAGAAAGAGTCCGGGAAGGTATGCCTTGCTGCTCCGTATTTTATACATAAATTAAAATAATAATTTGTGACAAAAAATTTCTTTAAATGTAAAAAAAAAAACGTTCAAAGCAAAATACGTATTTAAACGTAATTTGCATGTAAACCAAGTATTATATACTCTTTATAAAGACTACCATCTCTGCGGTGACTCATTGGTAACTCCTTCACCTAATGTGCCGTTAATTTAAGTATAACCCCCCTCCCAAAAAAAAGACAAAAAAAATTAGCTTTTACCAACTAACTCTCACTGTAGTGCGGGGGTTGGTTCCCTAGGACCCGATAGGTGCCGATTCCTAGGAAAAATGTATGGCCATGATGGCGCAATGGTAATGCAATCTTCATCTGTCCAGCAACCTCAAGTCCTATTTCCAATGGCGTCGTAGAACGCGTGCCGTCTTTTGTATACCGTAGTTAGGGATTTCATTGGCAGAAGAGGGTAGGATACCTCAGGAAATTGTAGGTCCTTGCGCCTTAAAAACGCAAACTAAAAACATAAACACTACTATGTCCTCCTGTTTGAATACATGAGATACAAAAGAAAACTGCGCAGATCTACGCACAAAATAAAAAATTTAAAATGAATTTAAATTCAGATTCTTGAAGAGTGCCAGCTGTAGAGGAGACTTATATAATTTCGTATATTACGTAATTGTTGGAATAGCGGATCGTTTCACCTTGACATGTAACTTAGAGGTCAAGGTTAAAATTCATGGTTTTCCTTGAAGGGGAGCTTTCAAGTATTATATAAACGCTTTTGGGGGTGCCGTCTTATTTTCCTATGTTAGCCAATGTTAATTTTTGCTTAATAAGGGTGGGGGTTGAAATGGCCAAAATATTGCTTACGTAATACTTGACACTCTCAAGAGAGTACATTATTTTATTGAAGTTTGAAGCTCTTGTCGAAGTTCACAGTAGTTGAGAGATTTATACACGTGCGCTTGTAGATTTAAATGAGATCGTTATCTCGGCTTGACACGGAATTGGAGTTTTGCGTTTAGTAAGCAACGCCCAATTACCTCTTCTCCTATTGTATTTCAAATGAGACTATCATAATCAAAGAAGTGTATATTTTTCATCAGGATGCACCTATTGTATTTAAAATGAGAATATCATAATCAAAGATACGGTTTTACCCTTCTGGAACGAATACAGCTGAATCGATAGCAGTCATTCGGACAAAATTTTAGACTAATTATCATTTAAGTTGAGTTAAAACTTTTTATATGTCAACATTCTTTTGAATTAAAAGGTACTATTACTTAAAGGTATTATACTTTCTAAGGTACTATTACCGTTCTCCAGAGTAACGCAACTGTCAAATGGTCAACACACAAAGCCACAGGCATCCTTTTTTTGCAATTTTTCATAGGGAATTTTACAGATAATAATTCCTGACGCCCACGCTGAAGCTCAAATTAGAGCTTTCTGTGTATAGTAGAAAAAGAGGCAGCACCCTAGAACGGAGTCGAACCAGGGACCCACCGTATAAATCGGTATGCTTTAACCAGTTAGACGCACCAAGGCACTGTAATCTATAAGTTTGCATATTGAACGTTTATACACAGTGAAATCTATCTATAAAAATATTTTAGGGACGGCGGGAAATATCGTTATAAATAAATTCCACTGTAGTATAGATTAATTGATTTTATAATTAAAATGTCTCAAAATAAATTTTCAGCGTATTTTTGTTTTTAGCATCGATTTTTGATTCAGAATTAAACATGGCAAAGTCACATTACGATCAGACCATCGCAAACTCAAGTCTGTAATTGTCAAAGAATCCGCAATCTCTTTCCACAATTTTTTCCCTGTAGAGTGGAAAATACTTTAATTTTCGATTAAAACACTGTATATCTTAATATTTGTTTAAAGCAAGTATAGTTTTCTACTCAGGCTCGTGTACGGAATTTCAAAAAGGGTGAAAGGGAAGGTTTGACAGAATTTTTTCCTCTCTCAAGGAATTTGTTTTTACAGCTGATCGCATTTTTCAAACCCCTTTTTCGCACGGCAATTTTTCTATCACGTTTTTACTATATTTTGATTATTTTATTTTTTATTTGAGCAACTAATATATAATTTTTCATGATATTTCAACAGAAACATATTTTGTTTTCATGATATTTAAGCAGAAAAATATTTTGTTTCATGATATTCGAGCAGAAAAATATTTTGTTTCGCGATATTTGAGCAGTTCAAATAAAAAAAAATAGTCGTTATTAAGATTGTTATAAAAAATCGTGTAGTGGCATTACAAAAATAATTAAATGACGTGATACAAATGTAATGAAATAATAAAATAGCTAATATTTAACTATAGAGAACAACGGCGATGAAGTTTTTGAAACATACACAGGGAAATATAAAGTCTGGGCTTCAAACAAGACACAAAATATTATAGGTATCTGGTTTTTGCGATAGTTTTTCTTGTTACGCTTAAGGGTGTAGTCTAACAGGGTGCGCAACACGACGACGCCCTAGCATATTTTTGAGAAACCAGTCGTAAGAAATTTGGTTTAAGAAATTGTGATTTAATTACATCTTTGTTTAATTTACCGTTTCATCATTTTCAACGTAATTTTTAAATTTAATTTTAAACGCTATTTTAAATAGATACGTCACACAATAAAATGTACAAATATAAAGTACTCAAATGTTCTAATTCGCCCTTTCTAACACGTATGGTTTTTGTATAATAAAATGTTTGAAAATTTACTTGAAAATGTACCTCTCAAACGATTAAATTTTTTGCTGCCAGTCATCCTTTCCTTGCCTACTTTCCTACGCAGCTTCGGCAACAGGGTTTTCAGTCCCCTAGGTAGTTTAGCAAATCGGGCGAAGCAACGAACAAGGAAACCTCCCCGGAGCTCACGTGCTGAATCTAACGAATTTAATTCAGTCGTAAGTACACAACATAAGAAACCTAATACGTGAAAATTATCATCCATCTCCTCAGATTAACGCTAAAAATAATTAATAAAAAATGATTTTGGTTTGACAGAAGAGAGATTTTATCGCCATTTGGCGCCTTTTAATTTCTTTTATAAATTCTTTAAAAAGTATATTTAGAAGTAATAGTAGAATTAAATATATTTACGTATAGTCCGTTTCATGTTATCCTCACACCGATAAATAGAATACAAGCGATACTTCGTTACAGAATTTTTAAAATAAAAATAAATGCTTCTCTTATGCACGAATTGAATTGCAACTTGCAATGTGATTATAAAAATTAAAGTAATTTGTTTTCTGCTATAACTTTCAGAAATAAAATAAAAAGAATATAGAACTTCAATTTAACGAATAGAGAAAAAAATAACTTTACAGCTACTTCAAAATCTAATACGTTTAAATTTAACAAAAATAACGCAATCGCTGTAGGCTATTACTGGACGTATTCTAAACTTTTAGACTAGTCCTCGCGCTCGCTTTTTACCCTTTTCGATCAACTAGATATCGCACCACGCATTGCCAAAAGGGTTGCAATTGGCGCTATTTTAACTACCTTTTAATATTTAATTTATCGATTTCCATGGGAATATAGCTGCTAATTTTCATACATTAAGGATTTTAATGTGTCTACATTAAGTTCAATTAAATTCGTTAGATTCGGCGTGTAAGCTCCGAGGAAGTTTCTTTGTAAGTTCTAATCCCCTTCCTCCATCCCAAACATTTTCAAGAGCTAAAATTTAAGTAATTATCAAGTTAATACTTGTTTTAAATATTTTTTTAAATAATTTTAAAAGAGGAAGAACGAAGAATTTCCTCGCCGGGCCCCTTTAGAACCACGGACACCTGTTCCTACTCACCCAGTAATGCTACACTTATGTAATACATTTGTTTTCTTCGCAGTTTCATTGTTCTAGGGATTCTAGAGGTATACCTACTCGGATTAGATGTAAAAAAAATCGGTTCAAATATCAACGCACGAATAAATATGCGGGTAAAACAAAAATTAACGGAGTTTGGACAATTTATTTAGGTGTAGGTATGAGAAAAAGTTACAACTGCACAGTGATAGCTTTCCTCTGTTCAAATTACTAACTTAATGACCAGGTATCATATGTTGATACCTCAGCTATACGAAGTCGATCTCGAAGTGATGTCAAATGTTGATATCTCCGCAGTGACTACGTTAAATTAACATAACAATTTGTTTTCTATTTAAAAATGAATCGTTCATGGTTTAAATTTGTCACTTCAGATAAAGATATTCAAGTTATATCTCGTCCCTAAAACTTGACGTTAAATCAGAATTATTAGCTAAGGGAGCGTTCAAGTATTATGTAAGTAAAATTTAGGCCATTTCAACCCTTTCCACCCTAAACAAAAATTAACATTAGCTAACATAGGAAAATAAGCACAACAGCAACAACCCCACCCCAAAGGTGCTTACGTAATACCTGAACGCTTCCTAATCTTAAAAATCTTGAGATTAAAGACTGGAATTAAAATTTCAAAATTAATGACTAACCAGAGATTGATAATTATTAGTGGATTAATGATTAATCAGAGACTAATGATAAATCTTCGAATTGGATAAGAAATAAATTTGGATTAATTATTTTTATAAAACGGTGAAACTACTTGCGATTCTTTAACCAACTATCATAATTGAGCGTTAATTAATGAATTTTTATGTCAGGAAAGCGATGTTTTTCTTTTATCTGATGACGCAAAACAGACGTACCCTTCTTCTAGTCAGTTACACATTGCAAGGGGTACTTTAACATTATACAACCATTATCCTCACATATGTCTATTTCAATATACATCACTATAGCAAATTAAAATTTGACTATGAAAATATTTCACCTTTAGTACTTTACTTTTTATTGATAACATTTTAAAAAAGAACTTCTTTGATAGGTGACTTCCAAAGGAAATTTAAATTTAAAAATAATGAAAGGAACTCCAGAAGCATGACGATACTTATGTATAAAATTCACTAAAATTTTCGCTATTTTTATTAATAGTATTAGAAAGAGTTTCATAAGAGATGACATGAAAATGCACGTTGACGTAACTAGTCTTAACCAATTGGTTCAGAAGTTTGCTGGACCTATTGTATTTAATGTAAGAACAACTTAAAATAATACTCAATAATTTTCGACACCTAAGTAGAAAGAAGCTCAAACTAGAGCTGTTTATTGTTTAGGAGAAAAAGAGACGCTTTCCCCATCCTGGATTCGAACCAGGGTCCCTCCGTTTAGCCCGGAGTGTCCTGGTCTGTGAAAATTGGCAAAAACTCGCCCCGGTGGCTTTGTGTGTTGACCATTATTTGGCAATTGTGTTATCCCTGTGAAGGGTAATAATATCTTACAACTTAAAATAATGTCCACACAACGTTTAAGCATTGAAAACAGAAATGGAGCTTTTGGCTCGTTACAAGCAAGGATTGATGTGTCTGCTAATTTAATTTACTTTACTTTATTTACAAAAATTCGGCTCGGTACAGAATTAGTATATAAAATACGGCAGATGTGAACAAAAAGGTTCTCTCACCAAGGTGTCATGGGAAAAAAATGGAGGTTTGACAAGGCCCAAGTCACCCTGTGAGTTTAAGTAATACAATATACAATAATATTGATGAAAACAAAAACAAAATAAATGAATGCCATTTGATAATACACAGGAGCCGTCAGGAAACCAAGATAATTTAAGAGTCTGCTCCAATTCAGAAAGTAAAGCTCTGACATTAGATATTTAGATTATTTAGTAAATGAATGCGAAGATATTTCTTGAAGAGTGAAAAATAATTTATAGTTTTTCCGTTATCCGAAGGTGCTTTCCATAATTTGGGGTTAATAAATTCCAGGCTTCTCTGTCCCAGATTGATTCAAGAGAAAATTGGGATAAAATTGGATCTGTTTGTGGTTAGATAACGGTGGGTTGGAGTGAAAATGGGAATTAAATGAAGATGCTTATTTCCTTTTAATCTTTGATACATTAGTAACAGAAAGTTGTATGTGTTAATTGTCTTTAGATCGAATATTTTGTATTCAGATAGGATAAGGGAAAGTTTTATCTGTGAAAATGGTGAACAAAAATATTATAAATATTTATCTTGAAGACGCGTAATACGATTAAGTTGAGGAAGAGATGAATTGTTCCAAATAGGGATACAATAGCATAAGTATGATGTGATAAGCGAATTGTAGTGCATCGATAGCTCTGCAGTAACGCAGTGTGGTAACGCGTTCGCCTAGTGCGCCGTTAATCCGGGTTCGACTCCCAACAGTGTACAAAGAACGCTTACTCAGAGATCTCATAAAAAGATCGCACTGCTCACTGTAGTCCGGGGTTTGGTTCCCTAGGCCATAAGAGGTTCGGATTCCTCGGAAAACAGTAGGTCCCGGCGCAGCATGACCACTGTAGTCTTTGAGCCGTAAAACCACAAAACAAACAAGTGCATCGATAAGGTATGCTTGGTAGGAATGTTGAAATTTTTCCAATGACACTAACGTATCTATTCATTGTGGAAGACATTATTGATGATCTGATAGTAATAGCTCGGAGAAGGATTTGTATTATCACCAGTTAACTTTAAGAATCACTTCATTTCTTGAAGGTGTATTTGGTATCACTGAAGGGGTGCATGACCGGTTGAGTACATACTGTCAGAGTCGTATCTAGGGCGGTAAAAGCGGTTATGTTGCATCGGGCGATAAGCTTGATTGTTTGGCTTTTTTATGGCGCAAGAGCATCTGGGCTATACTGCGCCGTGGGCGGCGATAAGCCAAGAGGAGCGCCAAATTACCCAATGATCTCCCTCAATGACGTGAGAATGTCTAAATCCTTCAATAAATTAAATTAATATTGTATGAATTCTAAGATTGCAATAACAATTATGTTAAGAATCTACTCTGATCAAAAATACCAGTTAAGGGGTTATCTGCTTGAGATATTCTTTCCATCGAAAACGGTATCGCTCATGAGTTGAACTTAACACAAATGACAAAGAAGTTTGCAGAAGCAAAAAGCACTTTCGTTTTGCAAGTTTTACAAATTCTGTATTTTTCACTGGTTCTTTTCTCGTTATGTTTTTGAAGGTTTACCTCAGGCCTGTAGCTAAGATGAAGGGGCAACTGAGGCAAGGCAAAGGGTATATGGGGCACAGGGCACCCGAGGATTATTCCATATAGTATATATATATATATATATATATGTATATAAATAGCTTGATGGGGCAACTTGGGCACACACAAGCATGGAGCAACTGGGGACGTACGCCTGCTGGTCCCGTCTTGGCTACAGGCCTGGTTTACTTTATTAAATTTTTAGAATTTTAGGAGTTTTAAATTTCACACAATTTTTTATTAAACTCATTACCCAATCTCTTTATGAATTAGCTTTTACTCCGATGTGTTTATTTAAGTTAATGTGTATGAAAGTGAACAAGCCCTTTTCTAACCAAACCACACAATACAGAACTAGAAGCAGTAAATTAGGAAAGTGAAAATTATATCAAAACGAATGAACTCGTCCAATTGTACAGAGCACTAATACCAAATTCTAGATTACTAAAGCTCATATAAAGTTTTAATTTTCATGTCAAAATAATTGAAATTTTGACAGCTCAGAAAAAGTAGGCTACTTGTAGTTTGGTTGAATGTTCTTTGTTGTAAATTGTTATCGGGGCTTAGAATAATATGAAGATTCAGTGAGCCTACTGAGAGGATCCCTTGAAAAAGGCAGAGAATTTCAAAACACACATAGGGTACACACACATTTCGGGCACACACATAGTCTAAATCCTTCTCTGATATTGCGACACCAAAAGCAGGTTCAAGTGACTCCCGAAGTCCGCTACTGTTAATACAAAGCTTTCTCCGAACAATTACTCTCACAGGTAGTAATCTTACTCGTAGTGGCTATTTCTGGTGACCATTCCTATAACAATCTACAACATTTCCATGCTATAAGAAGCTTGCGTATAACCGAAATGTCCTCCTAAAAGTAGTAGCCACATTGATCCCTGCTTGCAGAGCCAAATTTACGCGTAGGCCAAGTAGGCCTGCCCCCCCTTCCCCCGGAACTTCGAAGAGGACTAGTGTTATTTAAGTTTAAGCCTTATTTTAATCTTGTTTATGTAAAAATGTCCGAGAAATTGTCATTGTTGATAAACCTGAATATCGAAGATAATAAATTGACTATTGTGAGGGTTATATTCTTTAGCGGGCCCATTTTATCCTTCAAGCCTAGGGCCCATAAAAACCTTGTTCTGGCACAGCCTGCTTGCAACATTTGTCAATCGTCTATTTCTTTTTTTCAACGCTTAAATGTTGTCTGGGCATTAATTTAAGTTCTCAAATTGAAAGCAACATATTCATCAAACTTTTGGGCCAAGCGTTGGGACATTCAGTTTCCTACTACTCGCGAAATACTTTTATAAGAGCAAACACGTCACACGTTGTGATGTCATGATGATGATTTCGTAGCCACACACGCTGATAGCCGATTTCTCACTACATTTGAATATCGCCATGTTTTCCCTTTGAAGCCGCGTTATTCTTAACCTTTCGTAACTAGTCTGAGGATAATTCCCGAGAAATAGACACATTTATAACTACCAGTTAATTTCACCTTGTCACAATATTTGGTAAAATATTGCTGCTTTGTGATCGGCTGTCGTATTGCGCATATAATAATTTTTTTCTTATATATATATATATATATATATATATATATATGGCCTGCAAAAGGGTTGCTGGTATCTAACTGGAAGGAGACCCACACGCTGAACGTATGTGACGATGTGTGGAACCGGCCAGGCCAGTAACCTAGTGTCCTACCCCGCCTTCAAGTGGTGCAGGCTGAGCTTTCTATTTATGTGGCAAATTAATATTTGCTGCACGGATAGAAAGGCGGAAGGGGAGGGCTAATTCACCAACCCGTCTAGCCAGCGTGGTGAAATTATGGCTAATTCCTCCATTATGTTGACACACCAGAAACCATGGCCCCTAGTCTCCAGGTGCTGGAGTGCTCCTGATCAAGGCAGCGGTCAGTGTGGCATGAAAGCAGGGGGTGCTAAGAATCACTGGAATGGCCCAGGCTGCCGTTTGTTATTGACCTTGGCTACGTTTAATGGACGATCTCGATCTTGAAGCAAACTTCAGGAAGAGTGTACCAGGACAAGATCAAATGGATATCAGACTCAGTGAAATTAGAAGAAAAGGTGAAGAGTTGGTGGAACTGAAAAGCGGACATTTGTTTTACTATAGAGGAACGGAAACTGGAAGAACAAGTGGTGTTGGCTTCTTAATCAACAAAAGAATTAAAGACTGTCTTCTGGAAGTTGAAAGTACATCAGATCGAGCAGCGAGGCTTGTTGTTCAACTAACCCAGCGATACCAACTTCAAATAGTACAGGTATATGCACCAACATCAAGCCATACCGACGAAGAGGTTGAAGAATTTTATGAAGAAATCAAAGAGTTACACACCAAAGGGAAACAACATATCAAGCTCATCATGGGGGATTTCAATGCAAGAATTGGACAACAGGAACAAGGAGAGACATCGGTTGGTAAATACGGATATGGGGAAAGGAATGAACGTGGCGATCAACTCATCGAATTTGCAGAAGCTGAAAACCTTAGCATCATGAATTCATTTTTTAAGAAGAAACCGCAAAGAAAATGGACATGGAAACACCCAAATGGGGGAACTAGTGAAATTGACTATATCCTGGCAAACAAGAAATCAATTATTGAAGATTGCAGTGTACTGAACAGATTTAATACTGGAAGTGATCATCGAATGGTGAGATGTAAAGTGCACTTAAATACTAAATTAGAACGACAGAAGCTCATTAGGAAACAAGTAAGTAAGAGGGTGGATTTAAAGAAATTAAAAGAAAATACCGAGGCATTCAAGTTGGAATTAAAAAATCGCTTTTCTGCACTGGAAGGACTTATTGATGAAAGTGATATCTCAGAAGCAAATGAAAACATTGTTAAGACAATAGTTGAAACTGCTGGGGAAATTGGTGGTGTAACCTGTAAAAAGCACAATAGCAAATTATCTGAGAAGACGAAACAGCTCATGAAAAGGCGAAGAGATATGAAGGTGGACAATCGAAATACCAGTTCCAGGATTGAGTACATAGAACTTTGTAAAACTCTGCGCAAAAGCATGAAAGAAGACATAAGAAAATTCAACTGTGAGCTAGTAAGGAAGGCCATTGAAAATAACAAGAGCCTTAGGGTTGTTAAAGGAAGTTTATCTGTTGGGAAGAAACACATCATTGCATTAAAAGGAGAGGATGGCACCGTAACAAGAAATAGGGAAGAAATACTTAGAAGAGTTGAAGAATTCTACAAAAATCTATACGAAAGTAACAGTGGATTAAACGAAGACGCCGCAATAGTCTCCAAAAATCTGAATTTTAGAAGCTGCACACATAATCATGAATTCAGTTTTTAAGAAACCACAAAGAAATTGGACATGAAAACACCCCAATGGAAGAATCAGTGAAATTGAATATGCCCTGGCAAACTAGAAATGATTTACTGAAGATTGCAGCGTACTGAATAGATATAATACCGGAAGTGATCAGCGAATGGTGAGATGTAAAGGCAAGTATGCAAGAGGGTGGATTTAATAGAACACGCAAAAAAAAAATACCTAGGCATTCAAGTTGGAATTAAAAAATCGCTTTCTTGCACTGGAGGGACTTATTGAAGAAATTGATATCTCAAAAGAAATGAAAACATCGTTAAGACAATAATTGGAATTGCTAGGGAAATTGGTGGTGTGACATGTAAAAAAAACACAATAGCAAATTATCTGAGAAGGCGAAAAAACTCTGCGCAGAAGCATAAAAGTAGACATAAGAAAATTCAATTGTGAGTTAGTAAGGAAAGCCATTGAAACCAACAAAAGCAAGTTTGTCTATTGGGAAAAAACACATCATTGCATTAAAAGGAGAGGATGGCACTGTAACAAGAAATAGGGAAGAAATACTTAGAAGAGTTGAAGAATTCTACAGAAAGCTGTATGAGGGAAACAGTGGATTAAACGAAGACTCTGAGATAGTCGAAGGAAC
Source organism: Dysdera silvatica (assembly GCA_006491805.2). Taxonomy (NCBI): domain Eukaryota; kingdom Metazoa; phylum Arthropoda; class Arachnida; order Araneae; family Dysderidae; genus Dysdera; species Dysdera silvatica. Next base: position 193,336,486 of record QLNU02015360.1, on the reverse strand, counting down.
AGCTCCTAAAATCTTAAAAGAAGAAGTTTCATTTGCAATAAAAAGTATGAAGAAAGGAAGAGCCCCTGGTGATGATGGCATTACATTAGATATCCTAAAAGAAGCTGGAGAACATGTAGAAGACATACTTGCAAAATTCTTTACCAAATGTCTTAACAGCGGTAACATACCAAACCAATGGGATTCTGCAACAGTAATTCTTTTGCATAAAAAAGGTGATAAAGAGGATTTAAAAAATTACCGACCAATTAGCTTGTTACCTGCTATTTATAAAATCTTCACAAAAGTGCTAACACATCGCCTGCAGAAAAAATTAGATGCAGCTCAACCAAGAGAACAAGCTGGATTTCGAAGTGGATTCAGTACAGTGGACCATATTCAAGTATTAAGAGAATTAATTGAAAGAACACATGAATATGAACTTCCATTGTGTGTGGCATTTATTGACTATGAGAAGGCCTTTGACTCTATTAAAACATCAGCAGTCATCAACTCTTTAAGATCAACAGACATTGAAGATGTGTACATTGACATATTGAAACGTGTGTATAAAAATGCAAGTGCAAAATTTCGGTTACATAAAGATACCAAAACTATCAAACTTGGCAAAGGGGTGAGGCAGGGAGATACCATTTCTCCAAAACTTTTTACTTCTGCTTTACAGATGATTTTTCAGCTGATAAATTGGAATAACAAGGGAATAAAAATAAATGGTGAATATTTAAATCATCTGCGGTTTGCTGATGACATTGTTATTTTTTCAACGGACCCATTGGAACTCCAAGACATGGTACAAGAGCTCTCAACTAGAAGTGAAGAAGTTGGACTCAAGATGAACCTACAAAAAACTAAGATCATGTTCAATAATTTTGTAGAGGAAACAAAAATACAAGTTGACAACACTGAGCTAGAAATTGCTGATTCATATATTTACCTTGGCCAGCTGATTTCAATGGATGGCAACATTATGAAAGAACTCAACAAACACATGTTAAACTTGGCTGGAGTGCATTTGGAAGAAACAGTTTTATCCTGAAGGGGAAATTGCCTTTGTGTCTAAAAAGAAAGGTCTTCAACCAGTGTGTATTGCCAGTCCTCTCTTATGGATCAGAGACATGGAGTCTAACAGTTGGAGCAATACGAAAGTTACAGACAACGCAAAGGAGCATGGAGAGGTGCATGCTTGGAATAACTAGGAGAGATCGAAAAAGAAACACTTGGGTGAGAGAGCAAACTAGAGTAGAGGACATCATTGTTAAAGTAAAAGGGCTGAAATGGCGATGGGCTGGGCATATTGCAAGAAGAACTGATCAACGATGGACAACAGAAATTCTGAACTGGATTCCAAGAGACCACCGAAGACCTAGAAAACGTCCTCAAACTAGATGGGTGGATGAAATAAGAAAAGAGGTTGGGGTGACGTGGAAACGAATGGCCCAGGATAGACTTGTGTGGAAAGCATTTGGAGAGACCTTCATCCAGCAGTGGATAGATAATGGTTGAATATGATGATATATACAAGGATTTATACACCCCTTAACACCCCTCCAGAGTTTTTGATACACCCTCTAAAAATCTTGAACACATAATGTGTTTAATGAAAATAAATTAATGAAATCTAGACCCACACCCCCCCAGTTTATGAATCCTGGGTAAGCCCTTGGATATATATATATTAAAGTGGACACTTGTTCAACATTTTTGGCAAAAACGCTCACGCACAAACATCCTCAAACTAGATGGGTGGATGAAATAAGAAAACAGGTTGGGGTGACGTGGAAGCGAATTGCTCAGGATAGACTTGTGTGGAAAGCATTTGGAGAGACCTTCATTCAGCAGTGGATAGATAATGGTTGAATATGATGGTATTTATATATACACACACACATACAGGGTGGTCCTGAACTCTACCAACGAAATAAGAGGGACTGTTGGGAGACCAAATAAGGCACATTTGTCAAAAAAAAATCATGTTTTTTTTCACAACTTGAGGTCTTTTATAATTTCTAAATGCACCAGACATTACTAATAGAAGCAGAAAAAAATACTTTTCATTTTAAAGTGTGTGATGCAAGTCATGCATTATTTTTTAATAACTTTTATATTTGTGAACATTATCATTTCTATTTGTTGCAAATTATGGACAATAAAAGGCAATTTGAAATAGGTAATCTTACACACACACTTGTTCAGTGGAGAAGAATTGTCTAAATTTTAGTTGACTCATAAAATTTATTAATCCTAATTGTTTAACATAACAATCCAACTTTGATAGCACACGTTTTTCTTTGGGCATACATGAAGGTTATACATTTTGATATGACATACATGCATACATTTCATGCATTTTGATATGACACATGAAGGGCATAGATTTGGGCATATATGAAGCAAAAAGTTTATGTCAACAAGTTTCAGACATTAGTGGAGTTTAAACAATATTGAAACAGAAATCAATAAAATATTAGGAAAAACCTTGAAAAGTTATAAGACATGTGTTAAATAGAGTCAAATTTTGCATAAATTCTGGAGATGACCATTTGCCAGATATCTTTTTCACCACATACACACGTAAAATTTCCCTATTAATTACTTCAGTCTAAAATTCATTTCACTATTTTATTTACTTTAAAAGTTATAATAGATTGAAGGTTTACTTGACATTTTTGATCTACTTTATATATTAGAAAATAAAACAATTAACCAAAAATTTGATGGAGTCAAAATAATAATTTACTTTATGTTAATTCTGTATATGAAGTATTTACAATACACAATGATGTAAAAAAAAAAAAAGCTAGAGAAAATAAGAATTACATTATTCTAAATGTAACCATTAAGAAGATTTAGAAAGTTACATGATGAAAACATAACATCTACTGATAAAAGTGATAGACATAGAAAAGTGACACAATTTTTACTGATAAACAGACTGACAATCACATACAGTGGTGGGTCTTAACGC
>QLNU02015360.1:193321043-193333421 GCA_006491805.2 Dysdera silvatica | reverse complement strand
GGAGAGACCTTCATCCAACAGTGGATAGATAATGGTTGAACATGATGATGATGATATATATTTACATAAAGTAACAGAAAAAAACAAAAGACTATGAACAATGAGGAAATTTGCATGTTAGTGTGATAAGGAAAATTATCTTGCACAACTCGTGTTCCAAAGTAACATGTTTTATAGAACTGATAAATTTATTTGTAAGAGTTTGTGTCGGTTTAGCCTTGAACATGACAATACACACGCTGTCACCATAAATAGTCTATGAAGATTATATTATGGTTTGATATCGTTTCTATATTTGCGTTAAATATGTGAATGAATAAATGAATTTGTTAAAATCTATAAACTATATATGTTTAATTAGATGTTCTTGAATATTTACGGCTTGAGGAAGTTCTGTTGATGTAAAATTGTTGCGCTTCCAGTGAGACATGCTTTATCTGTGTATAGTGGCGGATTTACCAATACGCTAATTGGGCTGAAGCCTACAACGCTGAATTTTCGAAGAAAAGTTTGGAAAGGCGAGACTAAATGTCTTGGTGGTCAATTGAATAATGAATTTTGAACTGTTATGTCCAGAGGCGTAACTAGGTATTGGCAAAGAAGAAGCTTCAATGAGCACAGCCTCGAGAGAGGCCCAAGGCCCCAAATTCGCGAATACTTGCTAAAGAACGAATTTGGAATTTCCGTCAGGGCGTCAAATTAAAAATTTTACAAAAGCTCCAAAATCTCTGTTACGCCTCTAGTTACGTTTGGTAGGATTAGTAGGCAAGATATGTAACTCAGCCTGCAGCCAGCAAAATCGTAAATCCACCTCTTCCTGTGTTACGTTTAACAGATTAGCCAGGAAGAATTCGTTCCGTTTTATTGTCTCTAAGTTATCAGCATGGAGAAAACGGAAGGCTTTTTCAATCCTGTAGTCAATAAAAAACTTAAGACATGTATCCGTATTTTAAACGCACACGAACGAAGTACAAATCATGTACTTGCTGAAATTGAGATACAGAATTTGTAAAATATGTAAAACTTAACTCTATTTTCCATGGATATCCACATACCTCACCAGCTAATTATATAGTTGTTCGGTTAAATTTTGATTTAAAGCTATTTTTCGTATCTGCTGCAGTTGCGGAAAAGTTCCAGATGGATGCGCGTCCTACACGTGCATTGCATTCTCAAATTCCCCTATGTTCTTTTTGTCTTTTGTTTTTGCTTTTTCTTGTTTTGGTACTAAACCATGGGTGACTTGGATTAAAACCGTCGAGGAAGTGCGCCATTGGCGCCAAATCTTATCGGTTTTCCGCCAACGAGAAAGTAAACAGAACCGTGAAGTAAACCTTTATTCAGGGTCAAGGTAATGGTTACGCAGTAGTCAAGGTGAACTATGGATGCCTTACGTTCAAACATGCGCTCTCTGCTATAATATAGCAATTGTAAAAAGTACAAGGAACTGTAAACATCATAATTTCCTTTACTAAAAAGCAAAAAGAATAATTAAATACATGTAGCTGGTAGAAAAAAAATTATACGTTATTTTGTCATCAGTGAACGAAATGTTAAAACTGTAGATTATCCTTTGTATGTATTTTGAGCTTCGTAAGTAATTTTAAGTGATTCATTCTCTTGATCTTATACGTATTTAGATATCAATTACAAAACTGAATTTATAGGTTTAGAAATAAATAGTAGTAATTATTTAACCGAATAATATTAGTTTACCCCTTTGAATCATATCTCCATCAATGCATTGAAATCTTTTTGAATCATATCTCTGTCAATGCATTGAAATCTTTTTGAATCATATCTCTATCAATGCATTGAAATCTTTTTGAATCATATCTGTATCAAGGCATTGAAATCTTTTTGAATCACATCTCTATCGATGCATTGAAATCTTTTTGAATGATATCTCTATCGATGCATTGAAATCTTTTTGAATGATATCTCTATCGATGCATTGAAATCTTTTTGAATCATATCTCTATCGATGCATTGAAATCTTTTTGAATCATATCTCTATCAATGCATTGAAATCTCTTGACACTGCTATGAAAATGACTTTGAATCGTGTCTCTATCAATGTTTCAGTAATAGTGACAATGCCTTTCCATATGAGTTCAAAAAACCTTAGTTTTGCTATGATCGGATATGAATCCCAGATAAGTTGGGATGCTTGTAAATGTATCGTGGGTTGAAGATCAGGATAGGATATTAGTTCAGTATAAAAAAAAAAACTACCTCAGGACTTAAATTTTTACTCAGTCATAATTTTAATTAAGGAAGAAAGACAGACATGTAGCAATTGAACCCTAATTCACATTGATCTCTGATTTTTACTAATTCATTGCTGAAACTGTAAGGTTTATAATGATAATTGTACTTTTTAGTAAAATTAACCTATTTTATATTTTTTAAAAATCCAGCCTTGCCGGTTGCGATTCATTAATTACATAGATTTAAATTAAATTTGTTTAAATATTTATATATACAATAATATATACGGTTTATAAAACTTTCTGGTTAGGAAATGGTGTATAAATTTTTATGCAAGCTTCTGAAAATAGGATCTTAGTTTCTACCTTTAGAAATAGAATGATCTTCCCATTACTCAAAATTGGAAATCAAAACTATTTAATCCTAAATTCAGTAATCCAAAAAAATTTCAATCCAAAAGTCTACAAATTTGAAGTCTAAAAAATATCTTAATATGTAAAATCTAAACTCTGAAAAAGAAATCTCTATTGTACATGAATAAATAATGAGAGAATCATGTGGCTACATTATTACCTGAATGAGTTTATATGTACGTGAACCATATTTGGTAACGTTGGTTTCTAAATCTACCTAGGGTTACGTTTAAAAAGAAACCCAAAAGTGCAATTGCTTTCGAGGCCACGCTATCGTTGCCGTTAGAATATAAAAACAAAAATAAAAAATATAACGAAGCTTCTTAAAATAAGGGAGGAAAAGCTATCAGCAACTGACCTCGAAAAAGACTTGTGTGGAAAGAGAGCCGCTTTAAAAGCTTCAGCAAGAGACAGCTTACACAGCTGTACATAAATATAACCTGTAATTTACAGGAAACTTACAAGAAAGAGATACACAAATGGAATATAGGAGCATTTCTTAACTTTTTCTTAATATTACGTATGCATGACGGCTAAGTCGCCAGCATCTTGCATCTCAAACGCATTGTTAACAGCGACGAAAAGTCAAGGTGTCAGGTTGAACGACCTATGTGGAATAGCGGCCACCGTTTTTAGGGGTCAGGTGAACACATCGGCAAGAAAAAAAGTGAAGGAAAAACTGTCAATTTCCGCATTCCCCCACCTGTTTCAGCCACATCACATCAGCAAAAACAATGTTGACAATAATAACTCTCACCGGTTATTTCATTTCTTTTCTATTTGCTTTAAAATGATACTCCGTAGCTCTCGGCTAAGAAATGAACTCGTGCTGGCAACTTGTCAGTTACAGGGAAAGAGAGAGAGAGAGAGCAGATTGAGTAAGGTCAAGGTCAATATCTGCATCACCGTTATAAAGTTTCTACTAGTAGTATACTATCTCTATTGAGATATTTTAGGAGATTTTTTGAATAACGGGTATTTCTTTTTCTATATAGTTACGGCGTTTATCATAAAATAAGAATAAAATGCGCATTGTATTTCCGGCTACCCACTTCCTATATTGTGTGCTAAGATTTGTTAGTTTAATATTATTGGAGGTCTCCATATCGGATTTATGGGCTCAAAAGAATTGGAGTGAGATATTTGTGAAGTTGCACTGAAGAGGGAAAATATCTATAAAAAAAAACAGACAGTGGGATATATCCGTTTTTATAAGAAAAAAATAATTTGTTTTTATTTGTCTCGGAAGAATGCAAAACTAATTTCATTTTAAAATAAAATACATAAACATATATACACATTATAAACAAGTGAAATTTATGGCGAACGGAAATTGGTCATACATTTCTCAATAGCGTATATTGTTGGAATAAAATACAAAGTACCAGGGAAGAAATTTACATACAAAAGGTTAAACACTGGTAAAATAACGAATATAATGCAGATTATCAAGTTTTCGGACTCGTCAGCAACAGTCCTTCGTCAGGAATGAGTATCCCAAATGAAGGTCTTCTGCTGACGTGTCTAAAAGCTTGGGTGCTTTCTTCCATTTGCTATTTTACTAATGTTTAAGCTTTTTGTATGTAAACATTTTACGTTGAGTATATCATTCATCCGCTTGCATTTAAAAATAGTTTATCTACTAATATGTAAAATGTGTAAAATGGATTTTTAGAGAGAGAGAGAGAATTTTGTCATCGTTCTTTTTCTTTCTTTCTTTTGATTTTCCCTTTATTTTTTCCTTCAAATTTTTAAAAGTTTTTCTTATATTTTGTAAATCCCTTTCCCTTTGTTTCTTTCAATCTTTCTCCTCGCTTTTTGTTATCATTCCTTTCTAGGTCATTATATAGGTTGCACGTATGCACAGTTCGTTAATTTAAACTTAGGACGGTAAACTTAAGAAAGAGTATATATATGTTTTCTGCGCAGCAGACTTTAAATATAATGCATGATAAAAAGTAATATTTGCATTTTACAATTTCTTTGAATGAAAGAAGTTAGATTAATCAATATTTTTGCTGTATTAATGCCAAGATATTTATAAATAAACTAGTTTTTTATAAACTCAACAGAAGGCTATAAAAAAGAATAGGCAAATTGAATGTGTGTTTAAACGTCATTCTTAAAATATCATCATTGCAATGTAGATTCGTTTCGAAGAGTGATAGATGCTTCCCTATTTCGATTGAAAGGAAAAAAATATTATACATAATGGTATGTTCTTCCACCTTTTTACCCTCACAACGCCAGCAACATATCACGGTATGAGTTTTACAAAGTACAGGAAACGTTGGGAGTCCCATAAATTCAGAAAAGCCATTTACACGCCACCCATAATTACATGCAGTGGATTTGGGTTAGAACTGCTTTCCCATTATTTTTAATTACCCTTAAATCTAGATGGTTCAAGGACATTTGCGAATGGAACACTTCCTAGAACATTCCTCTAGCTATTGCTATTGTGGACAGATATAAAAGTGCGTTACCTTTTTGAAAAATATCATTATTTTGTGGGAAATGGGTAGTCCAAAAAGGAATTTAGATGGTCGGCGAGTATGTTATACTTACCGTTTCAATAAGTATGAAAAACCCTAGGGAAAACCCATGTAAATGTACTTCAGAATATCACACTCTCTAATACTTTAATTTCTCAGCATGGCCACACCATGAGCTATTTTCGCCAGGGTATAGAGTCCTAGCTCTTCGTAGTAAACGATACATATGCATTATCTCATTGGCATACTGAAGTTGGCGTCTTAATTCATAAAACTGGAGATCAACTCGCTGTGCGATATACTTGCGAAATGATAAAATAAAAACAATAAACATAATTAGCACAGTTACAAAAATTTAAATGTAGTTTTAAGTGTTTCTCAATGGCTTGCCGCCATCTTCCACCGAAGCGTTCATACCAAAAGGCATATAAGCTGGTACAAGAAGGAAGGTTATGAGTGGAGTTGTCCGTCAGTCGGTGCCCACTAATGGCAGACAACTGAAGAAGATTTAAGGAAAACTATGTGAATGAGATGAGCTAAAACTGAGAATAAAAAGGCGGAAGTAAAATTAGGAAGAAAATTGATATGGAGAAAATGAGACCACGCTGGATGGATATTGGACGTCATAGCCGGGTTATTGACCAAGTGCTCAATGTTTAGATGTATCAAATAGGCTTCAAAGAAATTTAAGTCTGCAGGTGGAGAAGGTTTAAAGATTAATCTTTAACTTTTTGTATCTGCCACTAGAGGGTACCTATTCCCGGGCAACACTCATGACTATACGCTGTTGTACCAGCTCTCGCGCTTACTGTTATGAACATTTCTGTGTAAAATGGCGGAAAGCTATCGAAAAACGTTTAAAGCTATATTAAATTTTAACTGTGCCTTGTTTTTGTATTATTACCCTTCCCAGGGTTAACCAATTACCAAATATTCAAAGCATGAAGCTACCGTGATTTGACTTCCCTAATTTTTGACGCCCACGTTTAAGCTCAAACTAGAGCTTTTTGTTTTTGTTTTGTAAATAAGAAACCGCAGTGGCCTGGCGTCGAACCGGGGACCCTCTGTATGAATCAACTCAGCTATTAGGACACAGAAACGATGTTCCTTTTCTTCGTATTTACAAATTTAAATTTATAAGTTCATGTTTATAAATTTAGTCATAAAAAGGAAGCAAAATTTAAATTACGTTTGATTCGTAACTTAAACAGGGATGTATAAGCCGCATTAAATGAGCTTACTACGTGTAGGTATCATTTTTTGGATTTAAAATGTGAGTAAACAGACCAAAGGTTATATATATATATATATAAAGGATATGCATATGTAAATTTAAAAAAGGGTTGCTGGTATCTAATTGGAAGGAGACCCACACTATGAACGCATGTGACGATGTGTGTAACCGGACGGGCCAGTAACCTAGTGTCTTACACCGCCTTCAAGTGGTGCGGGCCGGGCTTTCTATCTATGAAGCAAATTAATATTTGCTGCATGGATAGAAAAGCTGAAGGGGAGGGCTAATTCACCAACCCGTCTGGCCAGCGTGGTGAAATGATGGCTAATTCCTCCAATATGCTTATACACCAAAAACCATGGCTCCTAGTCTCCAGGTGCTGGAGTGCTCCTGATCAAGGCAGCGGTCAGCGTGGCATGAAAGCAGGGGGTGCTAAGAATCACTGGAATGGCCCAGGCTGCCGTTTGTTATTGACCTTGGCTACGTATAATGGACGATCCCTTGCTTCTGAAGCAAAACTTCAGGAATTGGAAGAGGAACTAGACAAGATCAAATGGGACATTGTAGGACTCAGTGAAGTTAGAAGAAAAGGTGAAGAGTTGGTGGAACTTAAAAGTGGACATTTGTTTTATTATAGAGGAACGGAAACTGGAAGAACAAGTGGTGTTGGCTTCTTAATCAACAAAAGAATTAAAGACTACCTTCTTGAAGTCGAAAGCACGTCAGATCGAGCAGCGAGGCTCGTTGTTCAACTAACCCAGCGATACCAACTTCAGATAGTACAGGCATATGCACCAACATCAAGTCAGACGGACTGAGAGGTCGAACAATATTATGAAGAAATCAAACAGTTGCGCACCAAGAAGAAACAAACTATCTAGCTCACCACTGGGATTTTAATGCAAGAATCGGACAACAGAAACAAGAAGAGACAGCAGTTGGTTAAATACAGATACGGAGAAAGGAATAAACATGGCAATCACCTCATCGAATTTGTAGAAGCTAAAAATATTACAATCATGAATTCAGTTTTTAAGAAACCACACAGAAAATGGACATTGAAACACCCCAATGGAAGAATCAGTGAAATTGAATATGCCCTGGCAAACTAGAAATGATTTACTGAAGATTGCAGCGTGCTGAACAGATTTGATACCGGAAGTGATCGTCGAATGGTGAGATGTAAAGGCAAGTATGCAAGAGGGTGGATTTAATAGAACACGCAAAAAAAAAATACCTAGGCATTCAAGTTGGAATTAAAAAATCGCTTTCTTGCACTGGAGGGACTTATTGAAGAAGTTGATATCTCAAAAGAAATGAAAACATCGTTAAGACAATAATTGGAATTGCTAGGGAAATTGGTGGTGTGACATGTAAAAAAAACACAATAGCAAATTATCTGAGAAGGCGAAAAAACTCTGCGCAGAAGCATAAAAGAAAACATAAGAAAATTCAATTGTGAGTTAGTAAGGAATGCCATTGAGAACAGCAAGAGCCATTTATCTGTTGGGAAGAAACACATCATTGCATTAAAAGGAGAGGATGGCACCGTAACAAGAAATAGGGAAGAAATACTTAGAAGAGTTGAAGAATTCTACAAAAAACTATATGAAAGTAACAGTGGATTAAACGAAGACTCTGAGATAGTCGAAGGAACAGCTCCTAAAATCTTAAAAGAAGAAGTTTCATTTGCAATAAAAAATATGAAGAAAGGAAGAGCCCCTGGTGATGATGGTATTACATTAGATATCCTAAAAGAAGCTGGAGAATATGTAGAAGACATACTTGCAAAATTCTTTACCAAATGTCTTAACAGCGGTAACATACCAAACCAATGGGATTCTGCAACAGTAATTCTTTTGCATAAAAAAGGTGATAAAGAGGATTTGAAAAATTACCGACCAATTAGCTTGTTACCTGCTATTTATAAAATCTTCACAAAAGTGCTAACACATCGCCTGCAGAAAAAATTAGATGCAGCTCAACCAAGAGAACAAGCTGGATTTCGAAGTGGATTCAGTACAGTGGACCATATTCAAGTATTAAGAGAATTAATTGAAAGAACACATGAATATGAACTTCCATTGTGTGTTGCATTTATTGACTATGAGAAGGCCTTTGACTCTATTAAAACATCAGCAGTCATCAACTCTTTAAGATCAACAGACATTGAGGATGTGTACATTGACATGGTGAAACGTGTGTATAAAAATGCAAGTGCAAAATTTCGGTTACATAAAGATACCAAAACTATCAAAATTGGTAAAGGTGTGAGGCAGGGAGATACCATTTCTCCAAAACTTTTTACTTCAGCTTTACAGATGATTTTTCAGCAGATAAATTGGAATAACAAGGGAATAAAAATAAATGGTGAATATTTAAATCATTTGCGGTTTGCTGATGACATTGTTATTTTTTCAACGAACCCATCAGAACTCCAAGACATGGTACAGGAGCTCTCAACTAGAAGTAAAGAAGTTGGACTCAAGATGAACCTACAAAAAACTAAGATCATGTTCAATAATTTCGTAGAGGAAACAAAAATACAAGTTGACAACATTGAGCTAGAAATTGCTGATTCATATATTTACCTTGGCCAGCTGATTTCAATGGATGGCAACATTATGAAAGAACTCAACAGACGTATTAAACTTGGCTGGAGTGCATTTGGAAGAAACAGTTTTATCCTGAAGGGAAAATTGCCTGTTAATAAAAATTAACAGAAAAACAGTAAATTAGCAAAATCTTCACTACCAATAAGTTTAGCAACTTCATAGGAAATACAAAAATAGAGTCAGTAAGTAAAAACAAGCAATTTGAGATAAGAAACGGAGAGAATTCGACAAACATAGCATAATAAATGGAAAATGAAAAACGGGATTCCACGTGTAGGAACTTTTTCAAGGGAGGCTCCAAGCACGTGGTCCTTCAGCAATGGAATGTTTCTGTATGGAAAATAGCTTAAGATAAAAATATTGCACGCCTCCTAACATTCCAAGAGCAAAAAACGAGTAGAATTAAAACGAACAAAATTAATGAAAATGATGAAAAATTGAGGGATTTACACATTGGGATGCAGATGGCCTTACGATACAGAGAACAAGGTGAGAACAGAGTTAGGCTTAAACGAAAGGGAGCGGGGGGGAGTGCAGCAGAGTTGCCAGCCTAAAGCTAAGGAAGCCAAAAGCGTTAGGAAAGCCTCCAAAATGGACAGATTTCAGAGCAATCTTTATATCTTTTGAACCTATAAAAAAATAAGCAATAAAACGTTCCGGTATTAGATTGCCTTTCAGTCTGCATTCGAGCAATTTAATAGCTTCTAAAAGGCTTAAGTCTTCAAGGCAAATTCTGTGGATTCTTTTTAATTGAGAAATAATAATATTGCGTTGAACTTTGATGCTTATATTAGATTCGAAACTAGAAAACAGTGGCGGCTCGTAACTTCAAAAACGGGTGAAGTGGCGAGCCCCTACTCCACCTCCCAAAGAAACAGGAAAAATGGAAAATAAATTTCCGTGTTCGGGCAAAATAATTGTATTTATATATTATATATGTATATATATATATATATAATTTAAAAATATGGATGTATTTAAATAATTCAATTATTTACACATAATAGACCTTTCAATACAAAAACTGCGCATGCACTAGTAATTGTATGAAATTTAAATATTATCAAAACATATAAAATTATTCATTATGTACATAAAATTGTTAAAATATGTTAACAATAAAAACGTTTTAATTTAAAATTTCAATAATGTGTCACGCATAATATTCCAAATATTCACAATATATATATATATATTGAAGGGGAAATTGCCTTTGTGTCTAAAAAGAAAATCTTCAACCAGTGTGTATTGCCAGTCCTCTCTTATGGATCAGAGACATGGAGTCTAACAATTGCAGCAATACGAAAGTTACAGACAACCCAAAGGAGCATGGAGAGGTGCATGCTTGGAATAACTAGGAGAGATCGAAAAAGAAACACTTGGGTGAGAGAGCAAACTAGAGTAGAGGATATTATTGTTAAAGTAAAAAGACTTAAATGGCAATGGGCTGGGCATATCGCAAGAAGGTCTGATCAACGATGGGCAACGCAAATTCTCAGCTGGATTCCAAGAAACCACCGAAGATCTAGAAAACGTTCTCAAACTAGATGGGTGAATGAAATTAGGAAACAGTTTGGGGTGATGTGGAAACGAATTGCTCAGGATAGACTTGTGCTGAAAGCATGGAGAGACCTTCATCCAGCAGTGGATAGATAATGGTTAAATATGATAATTGTACATATATAATATGATAATAATAATTTCTGAATTTTTTTCGAAATTATTTTCATCTTTTAGAGATATGAGCAAATTTGAACCGAAATAATAAAATTGACTTTAAAAGTTACCCATTCTAAGGTGTTATTTAAAAAGCGTTGCTCGTTTAGATTAGCATTTCTTATTACCATTGCACTTATCTTCATGTTAGTAGCCGGACAGAATGCCCCCCATAGCGTATCCGCTGATTATTTAAGCCGCTGATCGTGTTCGAAAGGGCCGCATCGTTTGTTTGAAAAAGCTATCACACCATAAAATATCAGTTAGAAATGTTTTTCTCTGGTTCTACTTAAAATACAAAACAAAAAATCCTTCACACAGATTTTTGTCTACTTCATTTTTCACAAGGTGAAATATTAAAAATGTCAAAATGAGAAAAATATAACAAGTATAAAAAATTGTTAATGTCTTTTTTCAGCACATTGTACATTTTTCTTAAACAGTAAATCATCTGTAAATTACATTTTACCTAAGATCAATACGGTATGAATGATTAATGTACACTCCGAAAATCAAATCTTAGTTTTAATTAATAAATATTTTTGTTTTCTGAAAAGGGACAGATCCACTTAAGCTTCACGTCGAGTACATTAATATCAATTCAAGTTTTACGAGACTTATTAACTTATCTTTAATAGCATGTGTTAATTAAATTTTGATATTTATGGTGACATAGCTTGATATGTGATGCATTAGCTTCCATACACGATAATGCCCATTTCTCAATAACAAACTTTATGCTTTACGTATATGTAAAATAATGGCTATCATTCACTTAGAAATTGTACGTAAGTACACACCACCACACACTTGGATACGTACAGGGACAGAGTAATTCAACATTTTGTTGAGGGGGCGGACTCCGATTGCTTTAAAACGGATCACATGATTTGGCCTTAAACAGAATAACGTGCTTTGCTATCCAGTGGGGCATTTGAGCCCCTTTCCTACGCTACCGTTTTGAAGTAGGTGATCAGCGTAATCAAAGAAGCCATTATCACATTTTGAACTAAAATGTTTTAATTTGAAGTAATTGTATTAAAATTATTATAAGTTCCTCTACATTCTTATGATTATATTTGGCAGCACTTTATTTATAATACGGTTATTATTAAGTGCGTGAAAGATATTTTACTTTCTGCTTACAGGCAAGGGCGGATCCAGGATGTTATTACGGGGGGGGCCGGTTTTGTGGCCCTCACCGGGAAAATTTTTGGTTTTAGACTGTTAAATAATTTAGGCAAATATTGTTATATTACTAGCCTTCCTTTATACCAGGATTGTCCAACATACGGCCCACATGCCATAAGCCGGCCCGCAAACAATGTTAATCCGTCCCGCTTACAATTGTTTGAAATAAATATTTCTCAAATAAAAATTTTAGATTTTTTTCAGAAATAAGGAAAAATTGTGGGGACAGCAGAGGTGACCCCTTTCTATATCGCAAGTACACAAATAAATAACTGGAAGAAACTCTAAAGGGAGGCTGTTAAGTTTGTTTGTTTGTTTTGTGGTTTTACGGCTCAAAGACTACAATGGTCATGCTGCGCCGGGACCTACTGTTTTCCGAGGAATCCGAACCTCTTATGGCCTAGGGAACCAAACCCCGGACTACAGTGAGCAGTGCGATCTTTTATGAGATCTCTGAGTAAGCGTTCTTTGTACACTGTTGGGAGTCGAACCCGGATTAACGG
>QLNU02015360.1:193280907-193311805 GCA_006491805.2 Dysdera silvatica | reverse complement strand
TGGCAATTTGGCGAAATCATTGGCGATCTTTCTAGAAAGCTGGCTGTTTGCGTTTGTATTATTGAATATGCATGAAACATATAAAAGGAGGTTGAAATGTAAATTCACACATTAAGGATACAAATTAATGATCGAAGATCTTACTGCTCATGGGAAATATCGTGAATTTATTGTTTATAATCATTTAATGTCTTTTCATACGAAGAGTAAAATCTTCGTTCAATAACTTGCATTCGTAATACCCCAAAAACTACCTTGCGTAAGAACAGTGGGTCACCCAGAATTTTCCGAATGGGGGGGTCAGTGGCACACAGAATTTGTTCAAAGATGTGTAGGTGTGGGGGGAAGGGGGTTAACATCAATAACCTTTTTGAACTGTCTTATTAATTAGGAAGGCGTTTGTATTCTGTTCATTTTTTTTTTTTTTTTCAAGAGCAATATCAAAATAATTTTTTCGTTTGGTCAGCCCAAGGCCTGGCCTTTGGATCCTGGGCCCCATCGCTCCTCCCCCCCCCGTGGGTGCGTCACTGCGTTAGAGTGTACTACTTTCTCCATCTTGGATAGCTCGTTTCTTTCGAATAGTACAAGAAGGATTGCATTGTTCTCCAAAAATAATTTTCATTTTTTTTATGTTGTTATATTATAGGATGAGCATGTTGTATATGAGTAATGTATATGTGTGTTTGAACGATATGAACTACGTTTATACGTTTTATTCAGATTGATATTAAGTTACAGAAAACTTGTGTAGGAAATTATAACGTCTTGACAATTATTATGACTTTAGTTGCAAAGAACGTTAGCGAAAGTGAATATTTGTTACTTACAAAAACAAAAACAGATTTCTCAAAAATATAAAAAAAAATCGGATAATTTTTTATTCTGATCAAATAATACATGTTAAATTTTACTGCAAGAATATGCAGAAAAAATGCAATTATTAGTTACTGCATTTGCCGCAAAATATAACTCACTCTATTCTGATAGTGATATAATGATAAGAGCAAGCCGGTTTCAACATCTTTCTGGAAATATCGCCAATGATTTCGCCGAATTGCTAATAAGTCTTTTAATGGATATCAATAATAGAGGCGATGTTCAGAATTGAAAAATTAGATTCAATAATGTTTTATCCAAAAAATCCTGAAACACGTATTCGATATATTTGAAAGATGCGCCTTCAAATCTTAATCGTTAGCTCTAAATTTTAACCGAGATACAGCCGTTTGAAATCTTCGAAAATGCCCCTAATTTTGCCCTTCTTTGGCCCCTGACATCTATATTAAGGCCCATGCTGAAAAACGCTCCAATATATGTCTAACAATTTTTTGACAGCTTTCAAATGAGACCACTCCCATTAAAATTGGCGTCGTCCAGCTCGGGCCCTTTTCTTGTAAGTGCTACGTTCCGTATTTTCGGCTACCTGTGCACTGCCCCCACCCCTGTCGTGACCCCTACATGATTCCTGGTTATTTAAAACTATATTTTAGTGTACATTTAATATTATTTAGTTTATGTGAACGTGCGTAAAATATTATTTATTTTTTTTATTTGAATTTGTGGGAAAAATGATAATTTTTATATAAATGGCAACATTCGCTGCTCGGGGGCCCTCGTTAAAATTATACGAATGTCCCAAATTTTTTCTGGCGTTAGATTTAGATCAGTTGGAAAAAGCTTACGGGTAAGACCTTAAAGAAACGAGGTTGAAATATAAAGACCACCCTAATATATATACAAGGTGAGGCCGCAAGTTCGGTCGATGATTGCAGAAATCTGACAGTGTGAAATATTTGAAAAGGTATGACTCATTGGCTTTCAAAGTAGTCTTCCTCCGATAAAATGCACTTCTGACAACATTGATATAACGGTTGGAAACTTCTAGAAAAGTGCTCCTTCCGTAAATCTTTTTGTTCCCTCGTCGCTGCAGCTTGGATATGTGAAATATTAGAAAATTTTTGCCCCTTCGGTACAGATTTTAGTTTTGGGAAGAGAGGGACGTTTGGTGGTGTAAGATCGGTTACTGAGTTGTACCACCCTCCGTATTTCCCCACATCTTCCAGATATTTTGCCCTTTCCAAAACTGAAAATTTTCACTGAAAGGGCACAGATTTTTCGACATTTCACACATCCAAGCTGCGTGACGACAGAACTAAAAGCATTACTGAGGAAGGACTTTTCTAGAAGTTTCAATGGTTATATCAATGTTATCAGGAGTACATTATCAGAGGGGGACTATTTTGAAAGCCAATGAGGTATATCTTTTCAAATCTTTCATACTGTCAGACTACTATGATTATTAACCAGACTTTTCGGTCTCACATTGTATATACTACACTGAAAACCAATACACATGCTTTATGCACTGAGTATTTAATAAGGTAAGCGCAAAGCTATATAAATTATACTAAAATGCGCATTAAACTGGAAAGTTATTGGTTACAGCTTTAACCCACTATTTAGAAAGTTAAAAAAGACAAAGAGAAAACATATCGAATAGTTTCAAAAGAGTAAATGAACTAGGTTGATTAAGTCAAGTAAACTGATACAAATATATGCATTACTAATGTTTACATCTAGAAAAAAGCAAAAGAAAGGATTGATGCTTTTGCATTCGGATGTCATTCACGCTAAATGTGCTAATTCAAGTATTTACAAAAAGGCAACCTTATTGGATTTTTTTAACGAAACGTTTAACGATTTCGATCTTGCCTATTAAATATTTTATTACAACTACTACAAGTAACATCAGTTATAATGGTAAATATCATTAGTAGGAGGCTTGAAGAATATTCCGTTAGAGCCATTCTTGTCGATGAATAGTTTGAAGATGAAAAGCGTCAAAGAAGAAAAAAATGATGCAAGATAATATACAGGCCACAGTTCAGAAAATAACGCAGAACAACGCATTATAATCAAATAATGATACTTTATATTAGGCGAAATATAAAATTCTTCTTGCCAAAATGTGTGTTTAATTCGCCTAGACAACATAGGGTAAAGACTTGTAGGTCTGACTAAAATCTACACTACCCTAGAAGTAATTACGGCCGGTACAAGTTGTATACAAAGCTATAGTACGATTACCTGATAAAAGATTGGTATTCGTATTTACATTATGCAGTTAAACATTAAATTTCAATTTTTAATTTAGAAATTCATTAATTTGTGAGGGATTTAGTGTATTATCTGTTAAAGAATAAGTATACATATAGTTGAAAAAGAGGCTAATAAATTTGTTTTGAAACGTATATATTCATTGCATATCAAGTTGGTTGTATCATCTTACAGATAAATTAACGTTAAAATATAGATGTTGACAAACATTTTGTGATAAAAAATTATTTTTTTATTATTCTTATGTTTCTGCTAATTTTCGAACAGGTAGCATGGGTATGATAATTCCATATTTCAGCTTTATTGAAAACTAGTTCCAAGAAAATTATTTTAGCGGAGAAGGAATATCATCATCATCATTAATTCTTGTTAAGATGGTTTAATTTCATATTTCTTATCAGTCTAAGGAAGGTATTTTGATTCAGAAATGTTTAAGTTGAAGAAATCAGTAAAATGCTTTTTCCGTTATTAACCAAGTGTTTGTCCAAGTTATCAAGTACTTTGTCCTTGCTACAGAAAAGAATACTTTCCATCAGCAAAATAAATGGATTTCATATTAATAAATGAGAATATATGTCATTCGTATAAAATATAAAAAGTACTGGACCAAAATGGAGACTTGCTGGACACCTTGCGGTTGTTTAGAGTGCAATGCAGCAGTTAGTTACGCAGTGGGATCCAGGATGTCGTACGGGGGCGGTTTCGGGACCTCTCCGGAGAAATTTTTAGTTTTGGACTATTAAATAGTTTAGGTAAATGTTGTTATATTACTAGCCTTCCTTTATACTCGTTAACATATTTAATTTAAGACAATGAATTAAAGTTGGGCTTTTCTTTAATTAAACTATATGGTTTAAGGCATATTATAGTCAAGTATGACAGAAGGATAAGCTAGTAAAGGAGACATATACAATAACCAAAAACGATAATTTACAATGTAATTAATAGAACAAGTTTAAATTTAAATTGCAAAAACTTCGTAATGGTTTTACTTTTTTTATAACAAGCAACTTTTAAAAAAAATTAAGTTTAGTAAGTTGAGTAGTTTAGTAATTCGTTGCTTATTTTTATTATATTTATACGTGGGTGTTGAAAATTATTGTGTAGTTTAGTGTTAAGTGCGAAATCAAGCCATCTTGGTTTCTTTGAAAATTTGTCAATCACTTTATTTACATCAATATGAATATTTTTGTGGGTGTGTATTAAAAGTTTCTCTTCTGTCATCCGCGTTCGAAGCCAAGTTTAACGGCGCTTCAACTAACGCAACACTTGCTGAAAACGTAATCTAAAGGGTGAGAAGCTCGTAAAGTCTTGTAAAAAGTCTTGCTCTCATTTCTTGAAGACTTAGAGAATTTGGACACCAGTGTAAGACTTTTGTTTATTACATTTGTAACAAACAACACATAAAATATTCTTCATCGTCTTTATTTTTTTCCTATTTAACTCTGACGGTGGGGTGCGATCGCCCTCTCCGCCCCTCTCTGAATCCGCCAATGTACTTATGCAACCAAATTGCAGTCTGTTAGTTATGTACAACAAAGGTTATTTCAACATTGGCGTAAGGTTTAAAACACGACGTTTCGAGAGCTAACTATTACTGCTAAGCACATTACTTGTTCTGATGATTCACGATATTGTCTATATTATTCTGGGCTGAAGAAATCGTGCAAAAATTGGAGGAAGCGTCATGAACCCATTGAGTAGCGTCATTGTACCCGATGTCAAGTACTAGTTTTTAGTTATGCAAGGAGAAATATTTGTTAGATATTAGTTGCCCATTTTGATACCAATGAAGCATAACTGAAGAGCATCATCTATCCGAACATTCTCGCAGATTAGTTTGATCTTTTATAGCTGCAATTTACTTTTTAGCGACAGATACTCCCAGCCGATTAATACACAACGTCACGAAATTCGTTTTATCACAAAAATATTTTAGAACCACGAAAATAAGTTTGTCGTGATGTATTAGTGTATACAATTTCAAATCGCAACATCTTTATAAATAGCTTTACGACTAGATCAATAGGGCTTCTGAAGCGTAATCCAATTTGCCTAAACTATAAGATGTTCTCTCATTCAGTATAATACAGAATTCCTTCAGAAAATCCTTGTTTGGCGCAGAATGTCTCTCACTATTCTTTCGCCATAAAAATTCCATCAACGACCTTCTGAAAATGTCTAACACCTTGAAAGCTCAATACTTTGAAGAAACAAAGTAATTTTTAAGCAAAAAGGGATCTATCCCTGGACTAGTTCATCCGCGTCGTGCGTGCGTGAGTGGTTAAATTATGTATATCCTGTATAACGCATGCTTTGCCTTACTAATATTGCCTAAAGCACGAAACTTAATATATCATTTTTTTTATATAGTAATGCACTAACTTTTATTTAATTACGCTGTTGAAATTCAGTCATTGTGGATTACATACCAAAATTGAGATAGAATTTTGAATATATGAAAAGCATTATTCCGAATATTTATTAATAATTATTTTGAATATATGTTAAGAAATATCCAGAATATATATTAAGAATTATTCTGAACATATGGTAAGAAATATTCTGAACATATGGTAAGAAATATTCTGAATATATATTACGAATTATTCAGAAGGTATATAAGTAAAGCTTTCGACGAATTAGTCCCTTTTCTCAGTTTCTAATTAATGCAGTACAATGCTGTTAATTTCTTTAATTTCATATATTTCACATAAATCATAAAAGTAAGACTTAAATATCAATTTTAAGTAACGTTTACATTATAAAATATATGTAATTAAATCTATTTATCTGGCGTAGAATGGTTCTTGCTATTCTTTTGCCGTAAAATTCACAGAGAGAAAGATATATAAATAAAAAAATAATTTTAAAACAACCTTCTTGATTTTGCTCAGAAGGAAAGTCAAGTTTTCATCTAAGAATATCATTCCATAATTAGTACAAACAGCTAAAATTTACAAATTAAAATTAATGTAAATTTCCTGAGGTCATTTGAAAATCAGCATCGTGTGACCTTTACTTGTAAGGGAAAATGAACATTAGTAAGTGGAAGCAAGCAAATAGTATAAATATGCTCTAGCGGTTATGATGACTACATTGTTGGGGCTGTTAGGCAGGGTTTGATTCCCGGAAAGCTTAATTTTGTGTAAATGTATTATGGTTTGGATGTCACGTTAAACCGTATGTCGCGTCCAAGGTTACCCGTAGCACAGCCTTAGGATGTAAAATACGCACATAAACATCGTAAATAGCTTACATTCTTTCTTACAAACCTGCTGCACCCATGGGGAATAATTCGGTTTTACAAGTACGTTAGAAATTTTTATAAAGAGTAAATTCAAGTAAAGAAACTCTCAACTACAATCGAGAGAAGGGTGATTTTAAACGCTAGCAATACAAACAAAATTAGTTGTAAGATAAAGTTTGATATTTTTGGTAGTGGTCAATACATTGTTACAATCAGAATATGCTAGCATATAATTACGCGACTAACGTCTTCCTTTCTCCAACTTTATACTAGATTTCATCTAATTGGTATTTCATCGGGCTCTCGGTTTTAAGTTGCTGCTTTTACTTTCATTGCTTAATTGCTGACTCCTTAACTTGCACTTCAGCCTCAGGTGGTTTTTCAATTTAAATAGGTTGCTATAAATGTTGGGAAGGGATTACTTTACTGGAGCTACTTTGAAAGCGAGGGCCCGAGCTATCTAACATAATAATTTTGTGCTAATTACTAACTCTGAGTTTTTTCTAACCCCCTCAGAACAAACGGAATCTGCTGCTTGGGGAAGTATAGCTTCTAGTCTTGCAAGCGTGGAAACTTCTACGGGTGCTAACATAACTAATCCCGAGTCCCATCTGACTACTCACTCTAGTGTGGACGCGAATGAACGGTTTACTATTTCCGACTATTACGATTCTTATTACGATGATCTACTGGACGATTTTGTTGTCTTATATGATGCCAATGGTAATAGAATTAAACCCGATGATGGAATCGTAAGTGCTGTCGGAGACATTGATAATTCAAATGTGTCATTCAATAATTCGGTAGAAACCAGCATCTCATCAACTCTTTATAATTCAACAAAAGTTTCTTATTTATTAACTAATTTTCCGTCCTCGGTGGCTCATTCACTAGGTCCTTCACCGTTAATAACCACAGAGGATAACCGACTTACCGTTTCTGAATTGGTGACAGAAAAAGATACGCAATCGCAATCAAAAACCGAATCTACGCAAAGTTTACCAACGCTTTCTAGCGTATTAACTGTAGAAACATCTACAATTGGTGATAAAGCAAATATCATTACTTCTAATGAGCACTATTCGACAAATTATCTACCCTTGCATAGTCATCGAGTACCTGAAAATGATGAAGCCTTTATGACTCCAAACGTTACTGGAGTTGAATGTACATTTAATTGTGAGGAAAGAACAGATTCTGGTAATAATGATAAAATATCATATACGTCAGTTTTTAATGAAAATATATCGAATGAACTTACTTCGGTTAGTGAAAAGATTAGCATACATACAACTAGTTCAGGGACATCATATACGCCTAATGATAATGTAGAACCACCCAATACGTCTAACGACGATATTCCATTTCCTTCATCGATAACACATTACGTCCATGGGTCATCTTCAACATTAGATTACCCTTTAGAACACATAGAGCGACAAGATTCTCCACTTCCACCAAATTTAGAGATTGTTCGACCTGAAAAAGAGCAAGAAGATAGCGTTGCTTATGGAAAAATAACCACAGAAGATGGCACTTTTATTAGCGGAATTAGGATAAATGAAACAGCTACTACACCATCATCTTCAGTTTTGCCTACATTTGAAAGTGCAAATAATGAATTTAATGAAATTCAAGAACCAAATTTTACTGAGTGGCTTCATGGGCACGGAATAGGAAATGTTAACTTTAGTACATCCAATGCAGCAGATACTCAAACAACAACAGAATCAACTTTGAAAAATACAAGTGAAGGACACGAAGGGATTGAAAAAATTTCAACCACAGTTAAACCGGAAAGTATGCTTAATGATAAACATTCAACTTCTTATTATTTAGACGGGAATATTCAAAACCAGGCAATACTACAATTACAACATTCTAAAATGAATTTTACTCTGGAACGATTAGAACACGTTGAAAATCCGACGATAACTGCACCTGTCTCGATAGTAATGGAAGAGGCACAAACGAAGCCCCTACAAGAAAACACCCATCAGAACTTCTCGCCAAACAGCACCAATTATAACTTCGGTATTAAACAGAAACCAATTTATTCTACAATACCTGGAGAAGGTCAAGTACAAATGATTATTGATTCCACCTACGTTATTGATAACCATAAACCTCCGGTTTTTACACTGACAGACAAATTTCCGGAACCAAATGCAACCTTTATCCAGATCGGTTATGGACACGAAAATTACTTTGAAGGTGATCATCAGACTGAAATACTTTCTAAATATCCGTTTTCTAACCATAATATCTCATTTCTTTCAATAGAAGCTGCAGAAACACATGAGAAACATACAACAGCAGAAACTGCGTCACCAAACAGGCCCGATCCAATAACAATAGTTATGTATCCAACTTATGTGCCACCAACCTCTTTCGCAACAGAAACTTACAATGCGTTAGTTGAGGACGAGTTAGATTCTACTAAATTATTGATAGAGTCAAATATGGAAAACAGTAAAATAGAAGACATGAACAAAAAAACCACTCTCAAATACCCTTTTCCAACAGTTCATATAACAAATTCTCAATTTCAGGAACCACAGTTAACCGAATCAAACTTAGAGGGATTCAAAACCGAAAACGATGATACGCAAGCAACTATAGAACAAATATTCCCAGAGATATATATGACTTCATACGATTCTGAAGCAGTTTCTACAAAATTGCCAGAAGAGTTTAATATTGCAAATGTCGATGTACAAAAGACCGAATCTTTCCTGTCAGCTATACATACAACCGTTCCTCAATTTGCATCCGTAGCATTGAGCTCAGAAAAGACTGATGTGGAAAATACTAATACGCAAAAAACTAATGAATACTTTCTGCCAACCACATATGCGACAACTCCTGGAATTTCAGACTTAGTTGAAACTAAAACGGAAGATTCAAATATTCAAGCAACTATAGAAGATATGTTTGGTACTGCCGAGAAAACAATTAGCCCTCAAGAAGAAATATCCCTTGATGTACCATCTGCGTTTGATTTGAATTCCAGCATTTCAGTAAATTTGTCACAATCTACTATAGATATTGTAGAGCAATTGGGCATCAAAACTTCCCCTGCTGTACAGTGGATAGACACCCAAGAACTATTGACTGATTCCTCTAAGCCTATCATATCAGAGAGTGATTCTGAGTCTGTGACAAACAGCTTTACGGATCTTAATGAACAAGAATATCAAGAAGTCACTGTTGTAGACTCTCTTACGAATACACATTATAGTACAACAATCGCAACATTACCTGAAATAATACAATTAACAACTCCGAATCCCACAACCGAGTTGGATCTTGCTTCCGCAGAGTACACTAAAGGTAAACTACTGCAACTAATGCATTGTTTAACAACGAATGAAATGGGTGGTCTTTCGGTACTTTAATAAGCAGTTATATTTGAAAAACTGATGACTGAGATTTGTTTCTTTCTTTTTAGTATGTGGACGCCCAACCCCGGGACCCGTTGGTCGTATCGTCGGTGGAGGCACAACCTACTTTGGAGAATGGCCTTGGGTGGTATGTATGCACATATCATGTATATTAAATATAAATGGCTTAAACTATAATAATGTAAACCATAAGGATAATCGACTTCTGAGTTTGTAAACAGAAAAATAAAAAAACATTTGTGACTGTGTGTGAAAAGATCTTACTTTAAATGACTTTAGTAATTAAACCAAACCAAAATCTAACGTTTGTGCAACTTTTACGTCTCTAAACTGCCCCCATGAGTAATCCGGCACAGTACTGATGACCTAACGTGACTTTGAAACCATTATATATTTATACACACGAACATGGTTACTGGTTTACTTAAACTCAGTCTAGAAGGCCGCCGAAAGATGAGGGCTATGCACTAAGCCTAAAGCAAACTTATTTGCATCTTTTTATTAATTTTAAATAATTAGATCAGTAACGTAAGACTTATAGGGAATAATTCCGACACCCACGTTTTTAGCAGGAACAAGAGCTTCCTGTTACAGGAGGAAAAAAAGCATCGCCCCTTACCTAGATGAAAACTAGGGTTTCTTCGTTGAGCTTGGAGCACCTTAGACTGCTAGGCCACCGAGGACAGGAACGAAACTCCCCCTTCTCCGTATTTAAAAGTTGTAAGGTATAATTTGTACACAGAAATGAGAATCATAATTTAAAAGTAATAATTCATTTGGTAAGAGTCTTAAGGGTGTATTATTACCCACCTCGGGACTAAATTCTGGGTCGAGGGACGATGCCTCTTTTTCTCTTGTAACAAAAAGCTCTCGTTTTAACTAAAAACATGGGTGTCGGAATTATTACCTATAATAAATTCCCCACGAAAAACACAAAATTTTCGCCCCGTAGGCTTTGTGTGTTGACTATAATTTGGAAATTGTGTTAGCCCTAAGGAAAGTAATAACACCTTACAACTTAATGCTACTTAACAAATAAAATATTGCCTTTAAATCGTGATTCTAATTTCTGTGTACAAATTTTGCGGTTATAAACGCAATGGTTTTATACATTTCACCTTCTATCCCATTACATAAACTTTTTTACTCAAATACAGGTATCCTTACGTCAGTGGAAGAAAAATAGTTTCCTTCATAAATGTGGAGCAGCTCTTTTAAATGAGTTTTGGGTAATCACTGCAGCACATTGTGTTGAAAAGTGAGTATACAATATAAATGATTTTTGCTTAAAATTTTATAAAAACGTTCTGTATGATACCTATAACCATACAAATACATTGAAAATACAAATTTCTACATAAATTTAATGTACAAATTTCTTGAATAGGGTAAGCCCACCAAATAAATCTTATAAATAATAATGATTGATAATGTAACAGTAAATAATATACACTGTTGACAATTGCTATTGTACAACAGATTGTGACCGTGGAACATAAGCGCAGTCGTCAAAAGAACGGAATGAGGAAGCTATGTTGTGCAAGTCCTTTAATTTGTATAAATGGTTATATTTCAGGAACTGTTGTTCATGAAAATCAAACTCAGTAAAACTTGAAGTTAAAATCACGTTGTAGGCTTGAGAAAATCGTGCTGTAAATTTTCACTCCCATTATTTTATTTCGTAGCAGCTATTGGTTGCAGAAATGTCTGTAAGACATTGTTTGAGTGCGCATGATCGTACACGCGTAACTGAAAGGCTATAGGAAGAACAAAATGTCGGTGAAGTTGCGACAGCAAAAGTTATTTCCAAAAGTGTCATTTTTCGATTAAAAACTCTGCTGAATCTAGAGGAATTATTCATCAATGATATAGTGGAAACCACAAAAAGAGCACAGCAGCTCAGGATGACAGATATGTATACCGTATAGTGAAAAGAAACAGAAAACTCATACCTGGCCAGTTAGTCAAATTCCTTGCAACTGCTACAGGGACTCGTGCATCTGGCAGAACTATTTTTTCTTTCTGAATAAAGTTTACTTGTATGCACGTTCATCTGTCAGTTGCATTCCGTTAGCAGCATGACATCGTCGGAAAATATTAAAGTCTTGTGACGAGCATCTGCATTGGGATTATCAAGAGTTGTCAAAAATGATGGTTCTAAGATATTATTGACCTTTCCTGGGTTAATACAATTGCCAACTGGTCAACGCATGCGGAATGTTTCTGTAACTTTTCATGAGAAATTGAGAAGGTTAGGTTTTCTACACCCACATTTGTGATCAACTAGAGCTTAAACGTGGAGCCAAAGAAGTAGGGCTGAAAAATTGATCTTCAAAAGTGATGTTTTCAAACCAGTTCTAGTTCACTATCAAGAGTAATAATGGATGTTAGCTATTGTGGCGAAAACGGACTGAATACTATCAGCAGAACCTTCATGACATTGATCGTTACGGCCTAGAAGTCATGGTATAGGTGACCATTATGCACAATGGAAGAATCCCTCTTCACACCTTTGCCACAGGTTCAATTACGGAAACACATTATTGTACCAAGATTTTCTTGGACAATGTTTGTCTTTTCAGTGGAACAACGGATTCACAACTTTTATTCACGGAACACAGTGCTCATCCAGACAGAGCAGCTCGGGCATCTGACTGAAATCATGAAAAATGAAAATTCTGAGCATAAGATATGGCCTGCTTACTCTCCAAACTTGCACTCTATAGATCAAACATAGGATGCTCGTAGTGAACATGTTGCGCAAAGAAACCTTCCTCTCTGAATTCAACAGGACGCAAAAATTGTCTTGGAGGACGACTGGGATCATATCCCCACAGCTTTCTTCAACAATTTAATGGAAAGCATGCCGAAAAGGTACAGAACATACATTAGTATCTGTAAAAGGAATACTCCCTAATGGGCACGAAAATCTGTCGTTCACGTGGGAGCAAGGCCGTATTATCCACAGGGTACATAGGGCCAGGGCTCTGGGGCATACCACGACAATCAACATGTAAAATAAACATACTTGTGTTTTTAGAACATTTCGTTTCCGAATTAGAGTTCTACTTCCAAAGTCTGAAAGCATTAAAAAACAATTATAGGCTACTTGTATAATACAAATTTATACAAAGTGGAAACACTCCAAAGCTTACATTCTTTTCATGAAAATTCAACTCACCACAAAACAGTAGAGGGCGCAAAGTTAATGCATATTACATTTGTATAAACCGTAGATAGTGATCTTGTTCGGCAGATAGAATTCGAAAAGAGTTACTTGGAAAATGTACGGAAGCGGATTATTTCGGTCATATATTCTTGGCCGAACGTGGTTTCGCTTGAAGGGGTGAAAATGAAATTATAGGTTCTCCAAACAATGGAAATTATCTTGTAGCTATTGAGTTACTTGCCAAGTGCTACCAGGTTTTATTAGATCATTTAAATAAGGACGCATGAAAAGGTAAAGTTTTATATTTATCTTCTACGATTTGCAACGAATTCATTGATCTACTTGGAGATGAAATTGTTCATCTAATAAAAGAAGAACTTAACGTTGCCAAATACTTCTCATTCTCCACGGATTCAACACCAGATATAAGTCGCGAAGATCAGTTAGTGATTATATTAAACTATATAAAATCAGATAGCGAAATAACTTAAAGATTCATAAAATTTGTGGATATTCATTTCTCTCACACTGGAGAAAATTTGGCAAAAACCGTAATCGACGAACATACCAATCCACACATTGATATTAAAAGCCGCAAAGGACAAACACATGACAATGCCAGCAACATGTCCGAAAAATATAAAGGGATGCAGGCTAAAAAAAGCAGAACAAACATAATATCTATATTCCATGTGCCGCTCATTCACTACATCTTATTGGAAAACAAGCCGTTGAATGTTGCCAGCTTGCGGTAAATTTTTTGGAATGCTACAATCAATTCATGTATTTTTCTCAAAATCAAACAGAAGGTGAGACGAGTTTATATCTGGGCTAGAATTTTCTCAGAAAAGAAATCTCCTGGTTTTGAAGTCTTAGCGATACTCGTTGGTCCGCCCATGCTTCCGCAAAAAAAGCTGTTGCGCAGAACCACAAAAACTTATGAGAATTTTGCTTGATATGTCGAATGACGATAATTTAACCTCCAAAATTAAATGCGATGCAAAAAATTTTGCTAAACCAATGGATTACTTCGAAACAGGACTAATGACGGTACTCTGGAATCAAATCCTGGAATGGTCTAATTCCGTTTCTATGTATCGTCAATCCTCTACATTGGATACAATCACGACTGTGAAGTTGTTGCATTCTCTGTTGGTATTCTTACAGTCACAAAGAAATAAAAGCGAATATAATAACTTAAAAATACTGGCGAACGACCTTACTGGATCCAAAACTTATCATTCAGCAGAGAAACGTTCTGTGGCCTCCTTGCGTAGAAGGCTTTCAGTCCCTGATGATACAAGGAATCCTGAAATAGTACTTTCGGTGTATGAGAAAATGCAGTACGAATCCTTTTGTATCTTTCTTAATACATTGGCCCAGGAGTTAAAAAAGAGATCCGGTGAATACAATACGTTGGTAAACATGTTTTGATTCCTGTATCGCTTGCACGAAATGGGTAAAGATTGCGCAGATGTTTTGGATTTTTACTTGCATGATATAGAACCGATTTTAATTCAAGAGTGTTTACAACTGAAAAACATTGAAAAGTTTCCGAGAAATCGCCAGCAGAAATGCTGAAGTGGTTAAAAGAACTGAAAATGGATTCAATTTTCCCGAATTTTACTATGGTTTTGTGCATTTACTTGACAATACTAGTCACAAATGCCGAATGTGATAGGGCCTTTTCAAAGTTAAAATGGATAAAAAACAAATAAAGATCCACAATGACTCAACATAGGCTAAATGCATTTTCATTGTTATCCATTGAATCAGATCATGCTGCAAAAAGTATAAAAGCTAATTCAACAGACATCATTAAAAGAAAAATCCTGCAACCAACGCGTACAAAATACAAGTTTACGAGTAGACTGTTTATTTACTTACTGTATAAAATATCGAAATTAATAAAATTTTAAAATATTCAGTACATTGTTGAGTCTGGTGGAGTGAGCTTTGTTCATGCAATACGGTGTGGGTGAGGGGTAGGACCCATCTTTTCCCGTGTGCCCTGGGGGCCACTATGGCCTTAATCCGGCCCTGAGTGGACAGGAATATTTTCAGTTACTGTTCGAAGATGCTGCAAGGAGCAGTTTTCCGTTACTTAGGTTTCTCCTGGTGCAAAATCTGCACTATTTTGCTTAATAGAGACTACCACTATTCAATATTTAAGCAAGTTTCATTTCTTACAACAGTGGCTATCATTAGTTATGACAAAAATGTCTCTATTTCTTAGAAATTGTCAAGCAGTGTATAATAATAAAACCAAAGAGAGCAAAATTGGAAAATTATCAATTATGTACAGTACGGCCTACTTATAACGAAATTAGATATGGCTAGTTTTTTTTTAAATTTAGCTAGAAAAATATGGATTTTTTTTGGTATAATGTTAAGTGCATTGCACTTTTAATCGCTTGTAGACAGCAGGACTTTTGCATTCGCTGGATTGAACGAGAAAAATGGCTAATCAGCTTTATGTAGATAGGAAGCAGTAGCTGTTTATCGAACAAAAATGTGATGAGAATGTCTTTCTCAGCATTATGAACATACAGAAAGATGTCCCATATCCAGAACGGCTTCTACGTTCATACGAACATTTGATTCCGCCTTTGCACGAAACGTTGTTAACCAACTTCTGTTAGATAACTGAAAGTAAGCATGTGAATTCACACAGCCCAACACGCATACTCTGTAGGAGTGCATACAGCGGCTTAATTTAAATTTTATACTTCTGCGTGTATCCTTCTCTCAATGCTCATGCTTTCCCATACTAAAATTTAAGTGGTTATATTAGTGGCGGATTTCTACACAGGCATATGCCTAGGGCCGACAAATGAGAACCCAAATAGAAAGTATTATTTACTGTATGAAATTATTTGTCAGGGTATATCCATTACAATAATAATATGGAAGATCTTCTTCACATATACAAGATTGAGAGTGCGGTAACCATAGTTTTTTTAGAAGTATTCCTTCCTTCCTTTTTTATTAAAAGAAAAAAGAGGCGGTAATTTATCCTAAATTCTACATTGGGTTATAAAACACGTTGTTAATTAAATTTTAGGAAAATTCAAACCACATATTATTGTATGTATGTACATTGAACACATTACATGCACATATATTACATATAAAGGCTTCATTTTCAAAGTTTGAAATAATAAATTGCAAAACGAGTTAAGAAAAGGTCGAACTTAGCGAGCATTTTCGCCTAAAGCCCAAGCTCCTCGTTATATGAGTATATACGAGTATATAATTTTTTTCGTTGTGCGTTCTTAAAGACCGAATAAGTTCACTAATGAACTAAGAAACATAAAAATGGATTTCAATCATAAAATAATTATAATTACAAGTTATTTACTGCTTATGATATACTAAAATGATTAATTAATATACTTCGTCATAAATAATTAAATCGTATGACAGGTACGGATGTTAGTGAATTCATATATACGTTTTTGTAATTAAATACGGCTCATGGATCATATTTTAGCTCTAATATAATTAAAGTCCTTCCAATCTTATCTGATAATTACAAGAAATTTCTAATAGTCCTTTGTGGAAAAAGAAGCTTACTATATAAAATTATATACACGCATACATAAAAGTAATGAAACTTTAATTTTATAAATTACGGATATGTTATCTCTCACTCCGCCGACTGTGCACAAATGCTATAAGTAAATTTTCGCTCTCGACAAAAGACAGTTTATTAGCTTATACCTGTAGATTAAATCAACAAATTTTGCAATAAGTTTTAAAAGTGATTGAGCTCGATAATATTTAAAAACCTACTGCGAAATTTGTTGATTTAATATGCACGCGTATGCTCTTAAACTACGCTTACAATATTTGATCTACATCATCGATATAAAAGTATGCACGCTGACATATATTTGCTTTTTATACACACTTTTAATTTCTCCATTATAGCGTTCCTCTAACAGACATCCTTCTGCGACTTGGCGAATACGACATTAGCCACGAGAGTGAACCATTGCCATTTGTTGAACGGCGTGTTCAAATTGTGGCTGCTCATCCACAGTTTGACAGAAGGACATTTGAATACGATTTAGCCCTGTTGAGATTCTATGAACCAGTAATTTTCCAAAAAAATATATTGCCTGTGTGTATTCCTGAAGGAAACAATTCATACGTTGGGAAATATGCAACAGTCACTGGATGGGGTAGATTATATGAAGGTAGGTAAATCACTAACAAAATATTGCAGCTGAATCTGAAAAACAGAGATGCCGTGTATTAACATTGAAAACGTCTTTATTGAGTAAGAAACGAACGAGGAAATTATAAAGCCACGAAATGCTCCCCAGTCGTCGTTCTCATCGCCATCGGCCTAGCGGTTTTGGGTGCGACTTCTCAGTGAGCTTGGTTGTTAAATATGCCGTTGGCATGATGTATCTCGGTTGGTAAACGTATCGTAGGATGATACCAGTCGATCACCATGGTGCTTCTATATCGAACGACTAACCAATATCGGTGTTTATCTCGCGGTTTAAATTGTCAAACACCGAGATGAATAGGTAACGGTGAATGTTAAAGATGAATAGGTAATGGTGGACGTTGTAGAAAAAAAATCAATGTCACGAAACAAGTGTTACATCATACAACTTGTATGAAAATTCTTGGAGTTGTTTACATACCCTATGCGACGTCAGGAACGTCACATTGGACATTATGTGGAACATAAGTCACCGTTCGTTGGGATTAACCGGGTTGCATTTGAGTCACTTACAAAATGGCGTTCTGTCATCTAGTTTCCATGCGTCTTACCTAAGGTTTCAAGAAAGAGAGCTGGCGCATATCCGCCATTTTCTTGCCATCGTATCACATGATCCCATTCACTGCTGTGTTAAAGTTGAGTGATTTACAAGTGTGTTATTTTTAATAAAATAAGGTGAAATGGGTGAGTGTTCCGCTGGGAATGTTTCTAATCATTCGAGAAATAAACATAGAATGTTTGCAGCGTAAAGTTTGTTTTGATTATTTACATTAATCGGAAACTAAGCTACGGTTGCAAATTGCATTTATTGGCGACATCTTAAAAGTTGCGCCAATGTTTACAATAGTCGGATAATCGCGGATTGTTGATTATTTTTATGCCAAAATAGCGATCATTGCGCCAATGCGTAAAACCTTTATTGCTGAGGTAAATGAAACCGGAATTCTACAACAAAATGGCGGCTGATGCGTCAACTTAGAATTCTAGGGGCTCTAATCTTACCCGGAACGTCATTCTCCTGTCAGAATGAGCATGCCGAATCTGAACATCTAATCAGAATAGTTAAAATAGTTAAAGGGAGAATAAAAATGTTTTTAATGTTATTTCTATTACATTGAAAACTTATAAAAAAAAGTACCAAGCAAATTTAACCCATGAAAACCTTTCCTTTTATATTTTTTTCTTTGGATATGTGTGTGTACGATTACATATATATTCTTCTTTCTCTGCTCTGAAGTCCTGAAGGACCTGGGCCTCCTTAACGACTGTCGCTCATTTTCCTCTATCCGATATCTTTCTTTATCATTCTTTTACTTCCATGCTTCTCAAACTTTTCTCCACTCGATCAATCCACTTTTCCTAGGACGCCCCTCTTTTCCCTTTCCTGCTGGATTGGTTTTTATAATCTTCCTAGCCATCTTAGATTCTCCCATCCTTTCTACATTCCCGATCCATCTAAGTCTTCTTTTCCTTATTTCTGTCATAGGCTCATAATTTCAATATCAATGGTATATTTTCCTGCTTTTCTCAATTCTCCATAAGCCATTTTCATTAACTGCCCCGTGTATTTTCTGAAGTAATTTCCTCTCCCATATTCACAGCACTTATTTGTCTCTAGCTGCCAATGTCCATGTCTCGCCCTCTTTTATAACTACAGGTCTTAATATCGTTTATAAATGTAACTTCAGTTTTCGTGAGATATTTATAGCATTTAATACTTTCTAGAATGCGAAGCAGCACTTACAGGCATTACATAGAGGGTGATCATTTAAAAAAAACCCACATTAATAACTTAGGATCTAAGGTAGGTACGATTGTGAGCAAAACCACGTCGATTTTTATTTGCAGGGGAAAGCCCAAAATTAGTGTCAAAAAAATTTTTTTTTTGAACTCCCGATCTCCAGCTTCGAATTTTCAAATGGCAACACCTATCTTGTGATATATCATTTTAAACAGCCCAAAAAGTAAAAAAAAAAATTAAATTGGTTCATGCATTCGGGTTAAAGAGCTAAAAATAAAATCATTCTTTGGCGTTATTCGCGCTGATCTCCAGATAGAAATAACGAAAGCTGACTTTAGTATTTGTGGCTATCTACTACCAGTATCACTGCGTATGACCAATATGAAAAGAAACCTGTTTTTCTGCTCAGAAGGTGCACAAATCGGTTCATTCAATCCAAAGATAGGTCAAAACGCGGGCTCTCTGGATCTAATATTGTTTGAAAGGGTCAAAAACGATTTTATTTTTAGCTATTTCTCCCGAATACATGAACCAATTTAATTTTTGTTTTAGTGGAATTTTTTTATTTTTTTACGCCGTTTAAAATGATATATCACAAGATAGGGGGTATCATGTGAAAATTCAAAGTTGGGGGGCTGGGGGTCGGGGGCTGAAGAAAAAAAAATTTGATACTAATTTTGGGCTTCCCCCTGCAACTAAACATTGACGTATTTTTGTTCAAATCGTACCTACCTTAGAACCGGAGTTCATTAAGGTGGGGGCCATTTTTAAATGATCACCCTGTATATCTACGTTCGTAAATAACGAATATTTTCTGAATAGCTTCCACTTAAAATTTCTTTTAAATGATTGGAGAAAGCTTAATTATAAATTGTAAAGAAAGTTTGTGAGAATAGTAAGATTACTTTAAAATTTTAAAATTATCATTAATTATAACAGATCCTCACTTAAAAACAGCAATAAATGTTTCCGAAATATTAATAATCCGCATATTTTCGTTAAATTAAGGAGATTTCATGTGAAATTAAGGGCATTTCATGTGAAACTAAGAACATTTCATGTGAAATTAAGGGCATTTCATGTGAAACTAAGAACATTTAATGTGAAATTAAGGCATTTCATGTGGAATTAAGAACACTTCATTTGAAATGAAGGCCATTTCATCTGAAATTTGCATACAAATGATTAAACACTGGTTTAATGGAGAACATAGTACCCGAGCTTTGGGAGCCATCAGCTGGTGTCTTTTACTAGGAGTAAACACAACCATTACTCCTGTTGAAGCACACCTGCTGATGCGTCCGAAAGCTCGGGAAATCCATTTTCTATTTAATCAGTGTTTAACCTTTTGCATGTAAATTTCTTCAATGGCACATTTTATTTTAATTCCAATTCTGTATGAAATCCGCAGAAAAATGAATTTACAGTTTAAGAGAGAAATATTTCCTAAAATAACTTAGACTACAGAAATGAAAATTTAGAGACGTGAAATTCTTAAAAAGGGTGGATAAGTTGCAAATACCTAACACTGATGAATAAATATCTAGAGTTTTAATAAATACATTCAAGAGATTTCAAAATAAAGCCTCAATTTTTTATTAATTTTCACGGCGAGCACCATTATTAACATTCATTTTCAGGTGTGCTTGTCCTATAATCTCTTAATTGCCTTGCGTTTCGGATTGGTCTTTGCAAATCTTCATCAAACGACTGTTTAAGATGGTAAGAGTGGGAGTAAGAGGGTGGTGTAATTTAAAGCAAATTGCTAGACAATTGTGTGCACAGGAAAAGCAGTTCAAGATACGGATTGAAAGTGAAATCTTTTTCTCAAAATGTTACAGAAATAACTTTATTATTTTTCATTTGAATGCATTAAAGCTATTTAATATCATTAGGTATTGTTAAAAGAATGGTATTATCTGTTGGCATATATGTCTATATATAAAGTTGGACGACAGGTGTTAAAGTTTATTCAGTTTTTACATATATCTGATCAATAACCTTTTATCTTCCTTACGCCCTATTTCTTCTTCACCTACTACCAGCAACAGTATCGTATTATTAAACATAATGTCTATTCCTTATGGATACAATTTCTAACAATTTCAAATATATTTTTTTATTGTAGAGAATTGAAACGTAAATTTTAAAATTTTTTTAATCTTCTTTCATAATAAATTATTTTTTAATATTTAATTTGCAAGAAAATGTGCCAATGACTTTTATCTTCATTTTGTAGACGGTCCATTGCCCGATGTGCTTCAAGAGGTAGAGTTGCCTGTGATCACGAATAAAGTATGTGAAAATATGTATCGAAATGCTGGATTCGTTGAGGATATACCTGATATCTTCATTTGCGCTGGCTATGGAGGCGGAGGAAAAGATTCTTGTGAAGTAATTGACAAAAAATTTCTAAGATTTTTGAATATGAATTAGTATATTCTTATGCCACTAAATATTATTGAAGTTTCTTAAATCATCATTAATGTGCAACTAATGTTGATTTTGAAACTACATCACTAACTAGTAAAAAAGACAAAGTATGAAGAGAGTAAACCGTACCATCAGCAAAACGATCCGCTTAAAAAATTTAGTAAAGGGAAGCGTAATTCTCGAAATGTTGAAAATCTTTTTGCAGATGGTATATATATTGGCCTTCTCCTTACTTCATCTTTTTCATTTTGATAAGCGATTAAATTTTACTTTAGGTTAAGCCCAAGCGATTAAATGTTACTTTAGGTTAAGCCCTAGTCAACCATCGTGCTTTGTTATCAACGTCATTATTACTTCACGATTTCCTGATATTTCGATTATGAATAAATAATATAAATTTTGTATGTACGAGTTGCTTCAATATATTGCTTCAAGTACATATATAAAGTTAGCATTAGCGTGGTGTGACTTGAAAGTGGGACATCGCCAATATTTCAAGATCCCCCCCTCCACACTCGAATGAAAGAGTGTCAATTTATGCATATGTTATTACCGCCACCATGATGATATACATATGAATTCTGATTTTTTTATTCAATTGGGGACAATGAACATTCGGAGATGGCTCATTTTTGACGTTACGTTGCATTACTGAAAGGTAGCATACATACAAAAAAGCAAAACGAACGTACGTTAGTACCAGTGGCTTAACTACAAATTTTGGGCCCTTGCACAAAACCATAAAAAGCCTCCCCACTCCCCACGAAGAAGTTTCAAGCTTTGGCAATAATTATAACAGCTTATATAAGGAGAACTAAAAATAAAATATTTCCATATTGTTATATTCAAGTTATATGCTACTTTTGAAATATCTTTTGTTATAAATTATATAGAAATATATTTGAAGAAAAATTAATGAATAAATTAATAATAATAATTTAAAAGATTCCGTTCCTCAGAGAAAACGAAAAGAAAGAAAAAGCAAATAAAGCATTTTATGTTTATTTTATTTACAGTTCTTTCTGGCAAAAGTTTGGGCTCCCTTTTGAAGTGGGTCCTTGCGCGGTGCGCAAGTTTTCTCCATAGTACCTACGCCCCTGATTAATACAGAAGCATTTGCACTAATTTTGAAATAAAAAATTTTATACTATATATTAAATATAAACATAGGCAATTCGCAGCTACCCTCAATGAAAATGTAATTCAGTTTTATGAGCTGGGTGTAAGCAACTCTAAAATATATAGAAAGGTAACTGTTCTTAAATATTACATAAAATTATCGACACAAACATGGATATGTGATGATACTGCGTTCTTTTTTTCTTGATAAACCAACTATATGTTTAATAAATAAACATAAATTATCGATAAAATAAGAACTACTCAATCAACCATCAATTGTAGATAAAACTTGACATTGTAATACGCCCATGAGCATATAAAATAATTTTTAAAACAAATTATACCATTCACCTGACCATAGAATAGGGTGGGATATATTCTAAAGCGTTCCTCCTTTAGCAATAAACGTTATAAAACGGCTGTATCACAGACTTGCATTTAAAATAATGCTTCGTTATGAAAACTTTCGTCGATAACTTCGAACAACAGCTTTTATAAAAAAAAATTTAGTAAGAGTTTTAATAAAAGCTGTAATGAGAATTTTAATAAAAGTCTTAATAAGAGTTTTAATGAAAGTCTTGATAATAGTTTTAATAAAAGCCTTAATAAGAGTTTTATTAAGAGTCTTAATATAAGAGTTTTTTTTTAAAGTCTTAAGAGTTTTAAAATGGCTTTTTAAGAAATAGCTTTGAAGCGAGTTTTTTTTTTTATATAAAAACTTGAAGGCGAGTTTTTTTTTTATGAAAATAGCTTTAAAGATTGAGCTTTTTAAATAAATGGCTTAATAAGCGTTCTAATATTTAAAAACATGAATTAGATAATTAGAAACCAGGTTCAATATTAATGACAAGGTTTTTAATGGTTATTTAAGTTCTTTTCATGCGAGCATATCGAAATTACAATTGCATATCTCTAAATGAAGTTACTCATATTTGTTGATATTAAAGTTCATATTTAATTTCTTTCTCTAAGCAGAAAGTATGTCAGACTCATTTTATAAAACATTAGTCTAATTTGTAAACTGTTCCTCTCACTTTTTACCTAGTTTCTGTAATAAAAGTTAATGGGATTCAAATCCACTAATGGGTATACTGTGCACAGAATAGATGCTAAAACAAATTTCTATGGGCAACCACTGAAAGCTTTAAACGAATTAAAATATTAGACTCAATAAACATTAATTAATTCTAACCTTTCCTTTATAAGTAAATATAAACTCCACATGCAGAATTATACCAAATTTGAAAAGTACCATCAGTATACGTACGTATTTTGCCAAATAAAAACGAATAACGTGGAATAAAAAGTGATTACATACTCATTCTTAACTGCTTATTTATTTACCGACTTTTCTAGGGTGATTCTGGTGGGCCAATGGTGATTCAAGAATCTGACGGCCGATGGATCATAGCCGGTGTCATATCGTGGGGAATTGGATGCGCTCTACCAAATCAGCCTGGCGTGTACACTCGAATTACGAAGTTCTCTGAATGGATAAATCAAATCATAATTTTTTAACTCTGAACTTAATGATGTCTCTAAGCTTTGCATTGGCGCTACAAGTCTTGTAGTTGTGTCATAGATCAGTGGTGCGTGAACTTTTTCTTACAATAGATTCTTTGTTTGACTTGAGACAACCCCTTAAAAATTCCGACGGGTAGTGGTATAATTAATTAAAGTTCAATTATACTGAATCCTTCAAGCGATTCAGGGGCTTTGCATCTAAATTAATCTAATCACATCGTTACTGAAAATTGCTCTAAATTCAAACTTCAAAAAATCTTCTCTTCACATTAACATATACTCCATAGTTTGCTACAAACGTATTAAGTTTATCATGAGGATAATTTAACTATATTTACGGTCAAATTATCCCTATAAACAACTTAATATCAGCAATAAATCATTCGAAATAATCAATGTCCACCCTTAACCCCACATTGGCCTTTTCAGCTTTAATAACAAACAGGTTTTTGCTAGTTAGACCAACTTGATCCTGAGTTATAAATTTACATTATTCTGCTATTACGTTAATATTAGTCATAGATGTGTATATAAGAATATTTGTTTATATGTTTCCTTTTGGAAACATATAAACAAATCTACAGAACTTAAAGCTATTGTAACATGTCCGTATTAATGTTGTACCAGTGTTACTTTTAGTGTGAGTATTAATGTACGACCTATTAGTTTTCTGATTCCAATAAATCGAAAGAAATGATTTATACCTAATATTTAATAGAAAGCCAGAGGGCATAGGAAGCCCTATGTGCAATAAATCCTTAAGTTTAAGAGGGTGTTTAAGTAGAGGTAAAATAGGGATTATGCTGCGGTTGTCGAAGATTAATAATAATGCTGATAACCGTAGTATTCATAACAGTAAATCATAACTTACAGTGAAAGAGACAAGACATTTACTTCGTTGGTAAATTTGGAGCAAAGTTTTGTGGGCTTAATTATTTTTCTTACATATGATTTTTATAACTTCAAATGTTATCAACTCTTTGACAGTGACTTGCTGCGTAGTAGTCCCGAAATGAGTAAACAAGATTACATGAATCACAGAAAATACATCCGTTTGGTATTTATGTAAAATAATTTTAAGGGTTAAAAATGTCACGATAAATGTTTTAATGGTAATTAAAATTTTATTTCCGCGTGACGGAAATTAGGTGTTGCAGCTTAGTTTTCGCACCACTGTCATAAGAAAACAAACACCAAAGATAATGAAACTAGTTTTGTAACAAGTCATCTCATTGAGGCGAGTATTCTTGTAGTTATAAATAGAGGAAATTAAAAATTATATAATTTTTTTTAATAAATAATTTATAATTTACAGATGTTTTATTGTTGCTTTTGGTGGGCAAAACTACTTATTATACTTGTGGTCCGTCACTGTTTGCATAAACAATGCTAATTATTGCATTCGTTTCACCTTTATTTATTACATTATTATCATCAATCTATTTATTACATTACTATCATCACCTTATTTATTGCATTATTACCATCACCTTATTTATTGCATATTTTATCTCTTCACTTACCTTCATCGATACCTCATTTAGAATCTTTATTGTGCATATTTTTTTGCCAAATGCTTATTGTCCAATAATGTAATCATTGCATATGAATTAAATATAAGAAATATTTGCATCATCTTTTAGGAAATAAAATTCAGTTCCTTAGAAATACGTATGTGTGTGGTTTTATTTCATCACGAGTCTAATATCATATTAAGAAAAACATAAAAAGAAATTTTATTCGCGTTAAAATATTTTGGATAATTCTTCAATATTTTTTGAGATATTAATCAATTCTTGTCAATTTCTATTATTAAAACCATTGTATGTTTTACGGCGCAGGGATGTCTAAGATCATGTAGCGCCGGGATCTACAGATTTCCAAACTGAACTGGAGCTTTATTACCCAAAGTATCAAACTACGGAATACAGATAGGTCGTGAAAGCCCGGTCAGTACTGGTAACCGATGAGAACTGGTTGTCTACGAAGAAATTCTATGCAACCATGAGGTTAATTTTTAAAAATAAAAAGATAAAATTTATTGGTAAAGAGCTAATTGTATCAAGAGTTTATATCAAACTTTTACTTGCTTAGAAAATTGCAGATAGAAAGGCAACCTACGAAAAGAAGTGAACAGCTCAACAGGATATCCATGAATTTAATACACTACACCAAGGACATCCATACATTTAATATACTACACCAAGATATTCATGCATTTAATATACTACACTCAGGATATCCATACATTTAATATACTACATCAAGGATATCAATACATTTAATATACTAGACCAATGATAACCATACATTTAATATACTACATCAAGGATATCAATACATTTAATATACTAGACCAATGATAACCATACATTTAACATCAAATGAATAAATCCCATTTCCAAAAAAAAAAACTTCTAAAAATAATGCAAACGTGAATTAAAATAAATTTGTTATTTATCTTTACGAACTCTTTCAAACACTCTTATCCAATGTGATTTCAATTCAATTATCTGATTTGAATACAGATTTTCTAATTAGAGTAACGAAAACTGTAGTATAATAACTACGCATGCTTATGTGATAAATCCATAGAACGATGTTGTCTTCCGACAATGGGCAAACAATCTAAGTTTAGCACATATGGCAGGGATCATTGCGATGGAAAAGGAGATTAGAATCATGTAGTATGGAATGTTTCCTATTTCTTTACGTAAATTGGCAATTCTCATCAATAAAGAAGCACGGAAATAAAAGGCCTTGTTAGCTCTGTCTCATAATCCCAGTGGCAGGACGCTTGGTTTTCAACCAAGAGATGTCTTGCTGAAGCCCAATTTGAGACGAGGCTTAATTCCTTTTTCCCGACTCATAGCATAAAACCTGTCTGTTGGGGCTCCGTCTGTTGAACCATTTGTAGTCAATCGCTAACTATTTCTGTGATAATTCTGCTGACCCTGGGAAGGGTAATAATGCCTAAATTTGTAATATGTCAGAGCTCTCTAGCTTAAGCCGCAAAACGTGGATACATTTATTAGTCTGAAAGACATATTGGCCTTCACAAGGATAACACAATTGCTAAATATTGGTCAACACACAAAGCCACCGGGGCGAGATTTTTGTGAGTTTTTCGTAGGGGACTTTTTTTATTACAAATAAATTTGACACCCACGTATTAGTAGCTCGAACTAGAGCTACTAATACGTGGATGTCAAATTTATTTGTAATGCAGTTATTAGGGTGGTAGCAGCATCCCTATCGGCGAAAAATATTATAGAAATAAAGGTTAGGACAAGAGAGGGGGAACATGCGGCCTTTGGAGCCCTTAAGTGCTGCTTTTTGGATGAATCTAAATTTTATAAACCAAGTCCTTTTATTTTTATTAACATGATTCTGTTCATCTTACTTACTTTTTTTATTATTATTTGAAATGAACGTATTTAAAATACAAAAGAAGTATCAATGAAATAATCCTCCCAAATTGGCCGTCACAATTGAAGTATTAAAAACCAGACGGTCTATTTTTATATATTTAGTATCTACCATTTATATCGGTTTCTCTCTCTTAAGACTGGAGTACATTAGACATCGAATATGAACGTTTTTAACTAAAGTATTGAACGAGTATCTACTAAAATAATAATAAGTACAGTTATCCATTTTGGTTAAACGTAGTTAGAATAATGGGGCTTCTGGTATATATCTAATTAGTGGTGTAGGAAAAGGGCACAACTTCCCGCCTCATTGAGTGGCAAAATACGTTGCTCAGTTTCACGCCAAATCACGTGATCTGTGGAAAAACTATTTGATCCCACAATTTTTGAATTGTTACACACTTGCATCTAAGTGAACTTTCTTGAATGCGGCCTTCTTCGCCCGCAACTAATTTAATGCGGCCTTCCAATCTGAAAAGATTCTCTACCCCTGGGTTAGGAGAATGGTTTCTAGTAACATGGCTTATATTGTTTGCTGAATACTGGCCATGCGCAGTTAAAGTAAGAAGAGTAAGTAAAGAGAATGAGCATCTCCCTGATCATTACAATTTCAGTAAACAAATAACATACTTAATTTACGTGAAAATTATTTAGTATTTTTTTTAATTTAAAAATACCATGAAATTTTTACATATTTTTTACCTATATTAGTTAACTGCATGTATGATATTTTCCCTATAAATATAAAATTTACATTTATTTTCGTGTAGTTTCTTATAGCTTATTTATTTTCCGTCACCAATAGGTGAGGCTCTAAGCCTGTGCGACCACACGGCACTGCCGTAAGGGGGGGCGACAAATCTGGAGAAGAAAACACAAAATTAAATAATGGACCAAAAAATTACGAAAAAATCCCTTGTCTGCAAAACTTAAGCTAGAAATATCCCGGATAAGATAATTTAATATATCGTTTGTACAATACGCGCCTATATTCAGGCCATAGCGTTTATACTTCACGTCTTCTATTTTCTATACATATTACAAACTTACTTTTTCTCCCTTACGGTGAGCTTCCGTGAAATGGAAAGTGGATTCGACCAAGTCGGGAATTCCACAAGTCTGGTAATTGCGATTGAAAGCATATATCTGAACTATTACCTGAATGTAAGAAGTCCTCTAGACACATGAAAGCA
Organism: Dysdera silvatica; assembly: GCA_006491805.2. Lineage (NCBI taxonomy): Eukaryota > Metazoa > Arthropoda > Arachnida > Araneae > Dysderidae > Dysdera > Dysdera silvatica. The sequence continues at coordinate 193,283,181 of QLNU02015360.1, read as the reverse complement.
TTTCAGTTTTGGATTGAGTGTAGTAAACGGCAACATCTGGGTAAAAGAGTTGGTTCTGTAAACCAAAGAATCATTGGCAGTGAAGTCGAATAATGGAAAGAAGTATTAAAGCGCATAGCGCTCATGATAGAATTTCTCGCCTCACAAAATCTAGCTCTTCATGGTAAAACGGGCAAACTATATTCAAGAAACAAGGGTTATTTGCTCAAAATTCTGGAGTTCGTTGGAAAGTTTGATGTGATAACTGTCAAACGCTTACGACGAATAGCATCTAAAAAATGTTTGTACAATATATTGGGAAAACATTCAAAATGAAACAATTGGACTGCTGGGCTTGAGAATAAAAAAATACATCCTACAAGAGATGCTAAAATGGACATATTTTTACATCATTTTGGATTGTACTCCTGACGTCAACCACACAGAACATCTATTTCTGATTGTCTGGTACGTCATTTGTGAACCAGGAAAAGAACCATGCATTCAAGAGCGTTTCTTGAGTTTTATTCCAGTAGAAAGTTCAACTGGGGAGGTTCCTAAAGAAACGCTTTTACATTTCATTTCATTTATTTCAACAAATTTGGCTCAATATCACATAAAATCAGAACCACAGATAGTATACATCATTTGATTGATATCTCGCCAGGGCAGCACCAGAAAAAACGTGAGTTTGACAAGGCCGGTGCTGCCCCTATGAGTCGCCATTGTTATACTCTTGAGAAAAAAAACCAAATAAATAAATAAACAGGATAATAATACAACTAATCGAAAGTAGAACTAATCATCAATTACCATATAAACATTCAACATAGCAACAAAACACAAATCAAACGATTAGATCAATATTTTTAGATTCAAATATAACACAAAAATTATAATCCAAACAAGTCAACCAGCAGAAACGAAATCAGAAGATTTAAAGCTACCTTTCGGTAACATGTGAGAGCAAGGTTATGATAATGGAGCCAATATGAAGGAAAAATATTCTACAGTACAAAAAAGAACCCTTTTTTTGAATCTTCGAGCATTTCTGTGCCGTGTAGCGCTCACTGTCTGAACCTGGTTGAGACTGACGCAGCACTGTCTGGTACTGAAGCTGTAAATTTCTTCAATACAGTACAATAAGTATACAATATTTTTCTGCTTCAAGCTATAGATGGTCTGCGTTAAAGAATCATGTGACTTCTTTGACACTAAAGCCCTTAAGTGAAATTCGTTGAGAGAGTAGAATTGATGCGATAATACCACTCAGACACTAGGCTGGAAAATGTACGATGCGTTATTTGAGCTTCCTAACGACTTCAGAATCGTTACCTTCGGCAAAACACTACATTAAGTTTAGCCAAAAAAATTAAGAATTTCGGGTGTATGTGCTGTCTTCTGTTGTGGCACTCGGTTCTGTTCAGAATTAGTGTAATTAGTAAACTCTTGAAAAAAACATTTAGATATTTCAAAAGCTGCAGAGCTCATTGACAACGTGAAAACCTATTTTAAAGAAATGAGGAGTGAAGTGAAATCCTATTTTGAAGAAATGAGGAGTGAAGTGAAATCCCATTTTGAAGAAATGAGGTGGTTCTTCTTGATGCTAGGAAAGTTACTGAGACTCTAAAAATTGATCTGTCTTTTGACAAAGAGATTTCACAACTCCATCCTGGAACAATAAAACGACAGTTTGACTAGGAGTCTAGTGACGAACCTCATCTTGAACCAAAGGATGCATTTAAGCGGAACTGCTACTTCTACGCACTGGATAGAATGATTTCTTCTTTGGAAGTTCGATTCACCTAACTGCATCAGCCTCACGACCTGTCCGGTTTAATGTACAATACTGAAAGTGGAGATAAGGAAGAACTTTTAAAGAAATGTGCTGACTTATAAATTTAACTAACAGGCGGAAGTCACTACGACGGCTTCCAACTGCACCAAGAATTGTTAGTGCTTAAATTCATACTACAAACAGATCGTCTAAAGGAGCCAATAGAAAGCCTTCCAAATGGAGCCGCCAAACCATCAAGAGGGTTTCACAATAGCATGACTAAACCTAAAAAGGACGATGCCAGAAGTCTATGGGATTTTGCCTACGGCGTTCCACAACAAATCAGACGCCATTCGACGCGTCTCACTGAGTAGATAAAAAATATCAATGGGAGCAAAGCTGTCAGATCATGCAGTCACGAGTTAGAGGTCACTAAGAAAGAGCACCAATGTTATTAGGATTTTGTTTATCGGCGTTCCACAACAAATTAGATGCCACCTGTAACTCGTGACTGCATG
>QLNU02015360.1:193261703-193280807 GCA_006491805.2 Dysdera silvatica | reverse complement strand
ATCTTATGTAAAGAATTTAAAGAAAGGGAACGTGTAAATACGTCTATTACAGGAATTAATGGCGGTGAGCATTTTATTAAAAACAAAGTTACTGCGGTAATTTCTAACGAAGAGGTGATTTTTTGAGGTCACTGACCTGCCTAGTGTTGCCAAAAATCACAGATTTTATTCCAAATCACAAATTAGATATCTCGCAAGTTAAATTACCCAGCGAAATTAAATTAGCGGATCCCACATTTTGTGTTCCAGGCAAAGTCCACCTATTAATAGGTTGCGAGTTATTCTTCGAATTATTAAAGCCCGAAAGTCTTCGGATTGAAAATGAGTCATTACTGCTACAAAATACAGTGTTTGGTTATTTAGTCACAGGAAGTTTAACTCAATTTTGCCCAAATTCATTTTCTGGCTTTATTTCAGAACAGGATAACCTAGACATTACGGTAAAGAAATTTTTCGAATTGGAATCTTTTCCCGGTGATAATAATGAAAGTTTAAAAAATACTAAAAGTGTACAACAACAATTTTGTGAAGAACATTTTGTTCAAACTCACACAAGAGATGAAACCGGGAAGGTACATTGTAAAGTTACCGATAAAGGATAATGCGCGATCTAAATTAGGATATTCTAAGGAAAATGCAGAAAAGCGATTAAATCTTCTTTGGAAAAGATTATATGAATACAAGGACATGGCTAACTTGTATAAGGAATTCATGAATGAATATTCGATACTTCATCATATAGAGAAAATTGAAGACAATAAATGTTCTCACAAATAAACTGAATATTATATTCCACACCATGCAATTTTGCGCCCAGATAGCGCGTCTACTCCCCTGAGAGTCATCTTCGATGCCTCTGCAAAGTCAAGCAGTGGTATCTCACTTAACTCCATACTGTTAAATGGAGGCACTGTGAAACAGGATCTTTTTTCCAGTTGTAACTCGATTTCGAAAACATTTGTTTGCATTTAGTGCAGACATCACTAAAATGTATAGACAAATACTAGTCGATCCTTCAGATAGAGACTTACAAAGAATTCTATGGAAGTCAAGTCGTTTTGCCCCAATTGAGATTTATAGACTGAAAACAGTGACATATGGAACGTCTTGTGCACCGTTCCTGGCTACAAGAACATTAAGGGCGTTAGCGGAAGATGAATGTAAAGACTTTCCCAATGCAGCTGATGTAACTTGCAACGACGTATATATGGATGATATACTGTAAGGTGCAGCGACCCTAGAAGAAATAAAACAGTTACAGCTTCAACTTGTTCAACTATTGAAACGAGGAGGAATGGAACTATACAAATGGGTGTCAAATCATCCACAGCTATTCCAAGACAACCCCAATTTGGAATACGCATTTGATTCGCAGCACGATACAGTGAAAACTCTAGGAATGCTCTGGCGACCTCAGTCAGATTGCTTCACCTTCAAGGTAACTACAAATAGCTTCACAAAACAGGACGCCCTGTCTACAATAGTAAGACTGTTCGATCCATTAGGTCTCATCGGACCCGTGATATCTAGAGCTAAAATCTTCTTACAAAGGCTCTGGATACTTAAACTAAATTGGTCGGATCCAATCCCGCCAGAGGAAACTAAAGACTGGATCAACTTCCTGAAACAACTTTCCGAAATAAACAAATCACAAATACCTAGACATGTTGTTGTTGCCAATCCATCAAAATTGAGCTTCATAGCTTCTGCGATGCATCAGAACGGGCCTTCGGTGAGGTCATCTACCTGCGCTCAACCAGTGACCAAGGAGTTGTTCAGACCTCACTGTTGTGCAGCAAATCCAAGGTAGCGCCCATAAAGCAATTGACAATTCCTCGTTTGGAATTATTTGCAGCATTACTTCTCTCACGACTTGTGTCAAGGGTAATACCTATCCTTCAGCTACAATTCACCCACATATACATGTGGACGATTCTACCATTACATTGACCTGGATGAACATATCTCCTGACAAACTTAAAATATTTGTGGCAAATAGAGTTTCAGAAATACAGACTCTATGTCAAGACTACGAGTGGAAGCACGTATCTACAAACGATAATCCAGCTGACATTATTTCACGAGGAGCAGCAACTAATGAGCTTCAATTCAACTCATTATAGTGGACTGGTCCCACTTTCTTGATTTCGGACATTCCAGATCCAGTGAAAACTCCTTACTTAGACAACGATGACTTCAAAATTGAACTCAAGAAATCCTGTAGTGATTTAGTGTTAAGTGTACATGAGAACAATAACTTTATTAATGACTTTTTAAATATTAGCAATGATTTTACTAAACTTCGTCGCATTTTAAGTTATGTTTTCAGATTTTTACATAATTTGAAGAATCCCAAGGAGCCATGTACTGACCCATTAACCCACTCAGAAGTATGTAAGTCATCGAAAACCCTAGTAAAACTTGTCCAAGAAGCGGAATTTGTAAAGGAAATTTCAATATTAAGCAAGGGTGATGATTTAAAGAAAAGTTAGGTAAGAAATCTTTGCCGTTTCTTAGACAAGGATAACATTCTTCGAGTAGGTGGTCGATTACAAAATTCAGGTTTAAATCTAAATCAAAAACATCCGAAGTTACTGCCTGCTAAGCATAAATTAACAAAAATTGTAATGGAATATTTCCATAAGAAAAACATACATATCGGTCCCCAATCATTATTAGATTGTGTGAGACAGGAATTTTGGCTTATAGGGTGAAGAAATCTAGCTAGAAAAATTGTCCACGAATGCATTGTTTGCTTCAAAAATAACCCCAAAACTTCTGAACAATTATTAGGTAATCCTGCATCTGAGAGCGTTAATCAAAACCCCCCATTTTACAATTGCGGAATTGATTTCTGTGGGCCATTTCTAATTAGATATAAAGGCCAACGAAAGGGAATATTTCAAAAAGTGTATGTTGCCATATTTATATGCTTAGCTACCACGGCCATTCATTTAGAAGTAGTGATTGATCTGACCTCAAATGCTCTGATTACAACACTTACACGTGTTTTTGCAAGACGTGGAAAACGCTCATCTATATTAACAGATAATGCTAAGAACTTCGTAGGTGCTCATTCTGAATTAAAAGGGTTACATAATTTGATGAGTAAGCACTCTGAAAATTTAGCTCTCTACTTAACCTCAGAAAATATCAATTGGAATTTCATTCCACCAAGATCTCCAACATTCGGGGGAATTTGGGAAAGTGGAATAAAATCATTTAAACACCATTTACAAAGAACAATTGGTGCAGTTAAATTAACCTTGGAAGAATTTCTTACTGTTACTACTCAAATCGAAGGCATACTAAACAGCAGACTTTTATTACCCATGTCTTCTGACCCAAATGATTTTGAGACACTCACACCTGGACATTTAATTGGTCGTCCACTTAATTCTGTTCCTGAACCAAACTTAATCGAAAAAAAACGATAATTATTTACCTCGTTGGCAAAGAACAACAAAATTAATGCAAATTGTTTGGAAAAAATGGAGTAACGATTATTTAAATCATTCACAACTTCGACATAAATGGCAATTTGAAAAGGAAAATGTTACTCCATATTCAATGGTATTAATAAAGGAAGACAATTTGCCACCATACAAATGGTGTCGAGGCAGAATTCAAGAAGTTGTGCTTGGTGCGGATAAAAAGGTTAGAGTAGTTATTGTAAAAACTGCTCATGGAATTGTAAAACGAGGCCTTGCAAAGATATATTTATTACCAATTAATACTTGTTGAATTTTTTTTAATTACTTGTCATATTTGTACATAATTGTTTTGTTAAGTATTGCAAATATTTGTATAATTTTTTGCTTGTAGTGTAGAAATCTGATTTTGATTTGAAATTTATGTAAATTTTAACGCGCGGAGTAGGTTAAGTCTTATAAAACAGTTCTACCATTTTCATGCTCCGCACCGCCACCTTGCGGAAAATTGTTGTATTAACCAGTTGTAATTCAGGCGCCGACTGCATTGCAATTCTTTTATGCGTTGATTGTTTGGTCTGTCCTTTGAATCTTAATTTAGCGCCACTAGTTACCACTGTCCAAGCCGAGAAGTGGGGTTCACGGCTTCCCCAAGTAATCCCTACCCCACATTTGAAAAGGCACTTTGAATATTATATATACGTGTTTGCACTTATGATTTTCAGCAGACATTGGTGCTGGTTCCATACGGTAATAAATATATTACGGATGTCTGTGTTGATTAATAATTTAATCAATATATATATATATATATATATATATATATATATATAAGAGAGAAGTGGGGGAAGATATGCATAGTTATTTATATCTTATCTGCAGCTTAACATATTGTTTGTTTTTTGGTTTTACGGCTCAAAGACTACAGTGGTCATGCTGCGCCGGGACCTACTGTTTTCCGAGGAATCCGAACCTCTTAAGGCCTAGGGAACCAAACCCCGGACTACAGTGAGCAGTGCGATCTTTATGAGATCTCTGAGTAAGCGTTCTTTTTGCACTGCTGGGAGTCGAACCCGGATTAGCCGCGCAATAGGAGAACGCGTTACCACACTGCGCCACCGCAGGGCCTTAACATATTGAATAAATTTGTACAAACAGTATGTGATATTGTAGAATGAACCTTTATTGACACTGGAACTCAGACTTTTGAGTGAATGACAAACCATTTTTATGAACACACAAAAGAAAGAAAGAATTGCAAAATGCCCATTATTGATTAGATGGGCTCCACGTAGGTATAAGATGGGCATACCAGTTCATATCAGTTATAATCTTCCCATATTTGGCATACGAAATGTTTAAATCCTTTGGCTCCATCACAAGTTTTGTGGAACCATGTATTGCACTCTTGCCATAAAAACCGCTAAACAAATATTAACAATTAATTTTTCAGTTTCCAATATCTCAATCGCAGATTTTTACCCCCTCTTACGTCCCCTTCTCACGACCCCGCCCCCCTCCCTCCTAAACATGCATCCATCCCTGACAATATAGCTTTAAGCCAACACACTAAAGGTTTTTAAAATAATATGCCAACAACATATTACTTCGGGAGCCCATCTTACATACAAATTTTGTGCTCGTCTTACCCATAATATGAAATTAACAGTTATGCTATCATGCCGTAAAAGGTTCACGATACATCGCTCACTTTTTGTTCCACAAATTAACTTAAACGCCATATTAATTTTCCCTAAACGTTTCATGTCGCTTGCGAAATAATTATATGAAAAATAAAACTTACCGAAGTAAACATAAAAATTATAAAAAACATTTCTTTACGCTGATTTTTAGAACAGCTACAAAATACTTCTCTCCTTGAAATACCTTTTCCTCCCGGAAACGAACTCATGAACTGAAGTACATCACTATTATACCAACATCAGTTCTTTGCATTGCGTACATGGGAAATGACGTCACTGTGCCCATCTTTCCCGCATGCCCATCTTCCCCCCACTCACCCTACATATAATTAGCGGTTTAAGATGTGTACATGTAAAAGGACACTAGTCAATAAAGGTAAAAAAGGTGCACAATATTTCAGGGTTATGTACAGAAACTCACGCTGATATATTTTCCTTGTATACAGTTTTATAAATTATAACAAATACCTCGAGTAAAAATCTTATGAATTTTGGATAGATCCAAATAAACATATTCGGGCAGGGGACTGGGTCCTCTCAAAGGGCGCATACCTTGGATTTTCGGAGGGCGCGAGTCCTTGCCCATTCAGAAGAGCAAGTCCTATCGCCCACGCCCTCATGGGATAATCCTATCGCCCATGAGGGCTTACCGGCGGCCCAGTATAATACGAAAAAATCTGAATACACTCAGTAGGAAGCGGAATCGAAGGTTCCATAAAGAATTTTGATATACAGGGCATCCCAAAATGGCACTACTACCTTTATTTACTCTAGTTCTTTTCAACGGAAAGAATTCGTGGATATCCCTTTTTATAGATCTGTGACTGCGATATTTACTTATGTCATGGATTGTTCCGTAGAAAGGAGAGTGTGTTAAAAAATAAAAAATATAAGTTCTCTTTTATTTCAAATTGCACCCTACGTATTATTTTACATTAGGCAAAGAAAATGAATTCTGGTTCTAACAAGATAAAAACATATTTTCTACGGTAAATGGAACTGAAGATATCACGAGTCGAATTTTCACATATGCATCGAATCTCACAGCCTCCTTTAAGTGAAAATTGATTCAAATTTTCGTGAAAAGTCACTAATTGGATGACAAAGAAGGTTTATTACCTAAATCGAAATATTTAATACCAAGGTAATTTTATTATTAATATTGTTTTGCAATTGTCCAAAATATCCTCTTTAGCTGTTATGCAAAAATCGATGTTTTCGGAAAAAATCTGTTGCAATCTTAGAAAGATGGCGGAAGAAATGCTTCTTTCGAACGCCTTGCTATGGATACAACAGGCTTTCAGCGAAAAAGTTAACCTTTAAATAAAAACTAAATTTTTCTTTTACGAGTCTTTTTTAATTTATCCTCTAATTAGTGACAATTCGTGAAAATTTGAATTTGTTGTCACTCAGGAGGGGCTGTGCAATTAGAGGCACTTGTTAAAATTCAGCCCATAATATCTCCAGTTCTTTTTCCCGCAGAAAATCCATTCTGATCTTGTTAGAATCATAATTGAAAAATATTTCTTTTGATGTAAAGTAATACATAGGGTACAATCTGAAATGAGAGAGAAAAAGTAAGTTTTGTACTTTTTAACACACCCTACATACTTTTATGGAAATATCCATGGCATCAAAATATAACGCATTAAAATCTATAAAATGAGGTATTAACGAACGTTCCCCGTTGAGAAGCACTCGAGCTAATAATGGCGAAAAAGCCATTTTGGGACACCCTATATAGAAACTTCGAGATACATAGAAACAGTTTTTCTATGGAATAAACGGGGAGTTCAAATCACGAAGTTCACCAAAGCTTCGATATTTGAGAACTGCAATATACGGAAGTTCGAGATATGGAAGTTCTACTACAAAGTTATATATATATATTAATAAAGTGGTTCTCCTTATAAACAAGCCACGAAAGATATAGTCTCTCAAAAGCGACATCAAATTTGTAAAATCATTCACTGTCAAGCACTAGATAAGAACGAGACCAATTAAAGGGTACTTATCTCAAAAAATAATTTAATACAAGTGGAGTTCAAGGTATCACGGAAAAGAATGAAACACGATTCATGTCTTTTAAAGTTTCCATTTGAAGAAACTAGACAATGCCTCTTGGAAGTCTGAACTTCTAAGAAGAAATCCAAATGAAATGATGCAGAGAAACTACAGTGAAAGTTAAGCATAGAAGGTTGGCATGAAGATAAAATCTCAATTTTGGAGTTGGTTCTTCAGAGATCATGAATCCAGTTATAATGATTGTCCTTTTGTTTAAGACATATATGATGATGGTTGGGAGGGTACAAGAGTCGCCCCTTGAACTTGAGAGGGGCAAATAGAGTCTCAGAACGTATAGGCGAATGCAGAAATCTCATAAGAGGGGATTACAGAGCTACAACTCTATATATTCATATGCGTATATACAAAATTGCATCGCAATGAGGGTAGTTACGACACCATCAACCCTCCCCCTGCGCACGTCAGTGCCAGAGCATCTTAAAACTGCAAAAGATCAAGGAGTTTGGGTATGTCAGTGTAAGATAACTTGCAGATAAGTGTAATATAACTTGCAGATAGCAAAAAGTGTAATATAAGTGTAATTGAAGCGTAATATAACTTGCAGATAGCAGAGGGAGGCGCGAGACGTCATATCTTGTTGAAATGTGGAAGAATATATTTGATTCAACGGAGCACTTCATCAAACTTTTAAGGCCTTATAATTGCCTGATGATAACACATTTGTATACAGTGAAGAAAATCCAAATGATACCGAACCCACGCCATTTTTAATACTCATTCGTGGTTAGGAGTTTGATTTTCTAAGCGACAGAAGTTCGAATCATTCGGAAAGTAGAATGTTCTGGCGCATCATGATACGTATCACGACAATTCAGCACCAAACGATTTTGCGCAGACGATTCAACGTGAACATTTCAGCGCAATATGAATTCTGTGCACGACGATTCAGCGCATTATAGATTCGGCACATTTTAAATTCAGCGCGTAGTAATTTTACAAAATTGTAAACTTCCGAAATTATTTCCTTTTCATTTTTTACAGACTGAGTATTGGCAGATCGTCATATGGCTCTTGAAAATTTGGTGTGGTTAATTTTTTTTCGTCGTCTTTCATTTTTGTTCTTATTTTCTGACATGGATTCGCCATCATCACATAAAAAAACAACGCAAATTTTATATTTACATATGCAGTTGAAAATTATGGGTAATACCTCGCAAAATTTCTTCTAATATGGGGATTTCCTAGTCTTGAACAATAACAAAGCTTTGCTTTTCCGTTTTCACAGTTTCCTTACTGTGTTTCTATGGCATTTGGCCTAAGATGCCCTGCTCTGACTTTTTTTTCTTTATGTTAGCCTCTCCTCTAAGTGCAAAAGCTGTTATGAATTTCTAAATATTAGGATGATGGATCTCAACTAAGCTATTGAAGGAATTATGCCATCCTTTGATATTTTTTTTTATTTAATGCAAATCTAAAGGAATTTTCCATTTTTTGAATTTTCATTAGCCACAATTGAGCTGAATTTAATGCTTAAAGTTATAAATCATTGCCAGTCATATGCATTATATTTTATTTCGTGCGGAATTACAAAGCGCTGAATCGTTGGCGCTTGCGCTGAATTGTCGTTAAATTCACCATGAAAATATCATTGCATTATAAAAACCCAACCCACCAAACTATCACTCGCTCTACTGATAATTTAAAATGTACCTTTAAAAATAAATATAACAAATATTAAAAACAATAAGTTAAAAAATCCAAGGTGTTGTTAATAAAACGGTTTCAGGTCCAATGTTAAAAACAACTGTGTTAAGAAAATAATAAAACAAATAAATATGCGGTAAATCGTTAAATTCAAATTTGGGCCCCTCTGACGTTGTCAGTGAGGCAAACATGGAAGCCTCTTGAATTTTAGATTTATTTTCTTAAAGCAACTTTGATGTGCAGTGAACCTTTGCATCGTAGTGATGGAGAAGTGAATCTATTCATGGTCAATGCATTTCACCAAATGGCAAGGTGGAGCCATGTTCTCATCATTTCCGGCATTTAGTAATGATGTTTATCTGAGAAAAAACTTGATGGCATTATATGGGAATAGTTTAGAAATGTTCAATTATAAAGATTTTATATTCCACAGCTCTTTAAATCTTAGATATATTGCTTGTTCTTTCCTCTTGGATATACTGCCGCTTTGTTCTTAAAATATGTCTGTTACTATCTTGAAGGGGAGAAAACACATGTAGTCAAACACAATGTCAGCATTATTTTATTATTTCTTTGTCACGATTTTCTTGAAAATATCTTATCGACTACGGAGTATATATATTTTAGAATACATTGCAATGCATAACTTCACTTCCGCCATTTAAAAAATTCATTCGAAACCATTTGCTTGATTTAAAATAGTCATTCTTTGCTTTTAAAAGCCGGAAAATAACTTTCCCGTAAATAATGATATCACTTGAAAATCAATAGGAAATTTTATAAATAGAAGAGAGAATGTTTTTTTTTGAAAATGCTGATGAAAATTTACGTAAAATGACATGAAAGGAAATCGGTGGAGAAACTATGAAAAGTGTTCTAAAAATTAATATATAATTCTGGATTGTTTTTCTTCGTGCAAATTGAAAAAATTATGATCACACCTAGGGCAGCACGGGCTTAGTCAGACCCCTATACCTTTTTCCTCATCTCTGCCTCCCAAGCAGAATAAAGACATACATGTTTATCATATACAAAACCAAAAATAAATGTATATTTCGCAGGAAATGAAATTGATTGATTAATACTGATTGACTGTCGAAGAATATATTTTTGTTTTTATTTTTACGTCCAAAGATTTCGAACTGGACCACATAAAGCGATTTAACCTGACCTCTAATTCAAGATACATGACCATACTTTCTAGAAATCAAGACAAATCTAAGAAGTTTTAAATTCTTGATGAAAATCATTGAGCCACTAAGGCTAAAGTTGAACGACTTGTTTGAATTAGAGCGTATTAGGTCTGAACGCGCGTCCATATTCCAGATTCTAAGAGGATTCTATGTTCAATTTCTTAACATTGTGTACTTTGAGAAAATTCGTTATTTAATATAGCATCTTTTTCCCACACCCAACATTATTTTGTATTCTTCGACCATGAGGTTACCAGTAGTCAAGCTGCTAGTGCTGGTGAATGTTTACTGCTCACAGGGAACAGAAAGCACTAAAGGGGGCAGTGTCATGTAAAATTGTACGTGGTATTTATTCTGTTGATGCTGCTTTAATTTCGATACTTGAATGGGTACATGTGTGATCTTTGGTTTAGATATAAACCTATAAAATGGGGGGGTGAGACACACATATACTGCTGTATGGTACATATGGAAGTCAGCATCTGCTAATCTTCTTAACACTGAACCGAAAATTAGGACGAAACGGAAATTGACAGGTTCTTCAATATTGATGTGAAATTTGTCCTGCAGACTCCCTCGCTGTCCTTTTCAAGAGCGACGACCCAAGTGCAGTTTATTGTTTTGCAATAGAAAAACTTCGTCACGCTGAGATCGGAAAGAACACTTCTTGAGAAGACCCGTGACGGACAATCCCTTTTGTCACAGGTACGGAGATCCGCGTCACACCCTAAATTTCTTCTCGGATCCGAAACGGAGCAAACCTATTACACGCAAAATTTCAAACAAGTCATGACAATATACTACGAACCATATAGCGTGCAGATTTAAAGGAGCCAACATCACCAAAATTGCGAATAATATCAGTGAAACTGTCGCCAAAGTCCAAATTTTATGAAATGCCTTGAGATTAGGAACATCAAGTATAGCGCCAAATTCTTCTAGATTCGAAATTCCCTGGCGAGTAGTTTGACTGAAGTCTTGTCACTTCAAGATTTGGAGTAATTTTCAGGTTTTTTTACACGTCCCAGGAACCCGTTATCCCTATTTCATATTCTATATGAAGGCCATACAACAAAAACCAATATAAAATTGTTTACCGTTTTGATGTGGTACGGAATTGCTGTTTACTTTCTGCTATCGGATTAGCCTTATTGGTGCAGTTGTGGAAATTCCGGAATATTCCGTTTAAAAATAGTGCTTCTTTCCTATGGAAATGTTTTGGACATATGGCTGACTTCAAAAGTTACTTTAGGTAAGACTTGTCTTTTAGTCGTGAAATTAAATAATCTACATTCATGAACTACGTGCGTTAAAAACACGCCCAATCAAAATTTTGAATTTAATTATTCATTTATGATGTTTTTAAACTATGCCAATATCAACAGACTTGAAGAATTTAAACAAAAGTTAATTTAAAATGCTCTAAAACTTGGAGGTTAAACTTTCAGGGCTGTGGAATTGAGACCATAAATATTTGACTGAATTTACAAATGAATGTGGAGTAACGGAAAAGGAGTCAAATAGAGGTGCACTGTTCGAAAATATTAAATAAAATAACACGAATTATCACAATTACAACTTAATAACATTGACAGCTGTTTCAATAGCACGTGGCTATTTTCATCACAATGTGAACAGAATGAAGCTAGCATTCTGATGAAAATAGCCATGTGCTAGTGAAACAGCTGTCAATGTATTAAAATTTAACTGCGATAATTTGTATTATTTTTTTATTTAACTAAAAATGGTTAAAAAAAATTATAGCATTAACCATTATTGGTTATAAAGTTAGCTTCGGTTAACGCCTTTGAGTTATTACAAGGTTTCAATGGCTTACAACATTTATTAAATACAATGTATGTTAAATCCTAATACTAAAGTCATGTATTATTCATCCAGATTATATTATTCAGAAATTGCGCCTAGTGGTTCTATCCACCGTCTTCGGGTCCGCTGGGTTCGTGTTCAATTTCGAAGTAATCTTGCTTGGATGTAAATGTATTATGGGGTGGTGTCAGTTGCCTAACATGGTGCCCCCACATGAAAGCAACAAATAAACATCCGCCTTTATATAATAGTATAAACTACCAGACATCGACGTTGTCAGATAACCAAAAACGGTGACTGCTTAATAAAAAATATTCAGTGAAATTTTCAAGTGGATGAGGTGAGTAAAGGTGGTAAATGTGCTGCAATTATGCTCATTGAAATCTAATTTGCTTTTTGGTAGGATTTCATTTATAATAATACATTTGGTTATACATTTATTACTTTCTATTGTCTAGACTAGCTCAAAAATGTCTTTCCTGGACTATATATGATTATATTAGTGGTTTACAACTTGGGGGTCGCCGCAACTACTTTTAGTTACTTTATCATTTTTATATTATTATTATTATTTATCTTCTTATTTTTATAAGGAATTTCGTACGAAATGTTTCCAAGGCTTTAATATCTCAATATAGCTACACACATTGCAATATTTTACTAATGGTTGTTAACTTTATATCTGTAATATGCACTAATGTATATATAATCAATATATACATGATTAATGTGGTATATATAATTAATGTTTTATATTTAATGTGTTTTCTTTACTCTGTTAAAAATACTTTTACTGTGCAAATGTGGCAGCGGTGGCGGACAGAGGGGGTGTCGCGGATTACTTGGATAGTATAAAAGTAGGTCGCGACTTGAAAAAGGTTAGGGACCACTGGATTAAATGTAGAAGGAACATCGGCTCAGTGCACCGAATATACGCATAAATACCGTTATTTAGTCGGAAATTTATCTTGAACGAAATCTGTTGCGCAAAACCAATGTCGCCTTTACTGTCAACGTGATCTAATTGTAAGAAAGGTGTGGGAGAATATATACGTGTGGAATAATTTTTTATGCCAGAGAAGCGTTTTCTGTATGATGTTTTCCCACGCAAACTCCGTGTTTAGTAACATAGGTACCGGAAAGACATATTTTGTAATAATATGCCACAGGAAGTTGAAGTTATTAAATTTAAAGTCACATGTGAAATGGATCCAGGCTGTGTTTTAGGTTTGGTGAAGAAGTTGGTCAGTGTAAAGCGATTTGGGAGGGAAGGTTGATTATTCGAAAGAGTTGAATTATTCAGGACCTGAAATGTGGAATGAATTAATGGGGAAAATAAAAATGAGTAACGTTAAATTATTTAAAATGATATTGAAAAATTCGTTGATGATGGGACTATAATAATAATTTATTCCTTATTTTTTTTACACATCGGGAGACTTCAAAAGCAATATAAAAAGAGGGGGATTTTAAAAACAGTCAGCGAGAAATAGAATAATATGATTGATTAATAGTGTTGACGAATGTCACCGGAGACATCCACCTGTTACGAAGGGGTTTTAATTATTAATTGGTATATATATATATATAGCTCATAATTTACGGAGTATATAAAGCGAAACGTGAATAAAATAGGAAAGAGTGAACAAAATTAAATTATACGAAGAAAACAATCTCTGTAGTGGCGCAGTGGTAACGCGTTCATTTAGCGCCGTTAATCCACGTTCGACTCATAATGGTGCCTCCCACCCCGCCCTCAGAAAAAGGTCACCGGATTACTGCTAACTGAAGTCAGGGGTTTGTGCCCCTAAGCCGCAAGAAATTCTGATTTTACGAGAAAATGTCGGCCATTGCCCTACGGTGGCATTATTTCATTTGCTATGAGTTTTACGGCGCAAGGACAGCAAGGGTCATGCTGCGCCGGGACCTACAGTTTTCCGAGGAATCCGAACCTCTTAAGGCCTGGGGAACCAACTCCCAGAATATGCTGAGCGGTCAGTCGGTAAGCGTCCTTTTTTATTTTTTTTTATTTTTTTGCACAGTTAGGTTTCGACCCGGGATAACAGCACACTGGACCAAAGCGTTACCACTGCATCATAGCAGGGCCGGTGGTACAGTAGCAGAGCCATCCTTCTATCGTGTCAATAACCCGGATTTCCGCGGGTATCGTAGAGTGCGTGCCGTTTTTCTATTCACTGTAGTTAGAGGTGCAGTTCCTTGGCATCAGTCTCTGATCCCTTGGAAAATCATTCGTTCCGACGCAACATGACTCTTGCTGTCCTTGAGCCGTAGAAGTCAAATCTTGAAAATTAGACTTTATACAATTTCGGATGTTTGCCATCGTTAGCTGGCCAAACAATTATCGTCAAGTTTTGGTTCAGTAGCGGTTGGGAGAGCAGCTATTGAGCCCATTAACCTGGGCTTGATTCCCAGTAAGCTTGGTTGAGTGTGACCTTTGACCCAACGTGACCTTTGAACTTCCATACGCTTAGTATGGAAGTTCAAAGGTTGGAATTCCTTGGAAAACAACAGGTCCCGGCGCAGCATGACCTTTATTGTCCGTAAAACAAACTAAATATGCGAAATCCTCTCTCTCGCAATACAATGGTTAACTCTTACCTACGTTGATGTGTAGTAGAAGACTCTTTACGGAAAAGCTGTGAAAATATGCCTATTTATTAATACACATATAATGGATAGATGATTTGTGAAAAAGAAAAAGTAGTTCGACAACATGAAAATTCTATGATTTTATATATCATCATCGTATACAGGCTCTGTGGTAATGCAGCAGTAACGCGTTCATCTAGTGTGCCGTTATACCGCGTTCGACTCTCGATGCTCCCTTAATCCGAGGGTCGGTTCCCTAGACCGTAAGAGGTTCGGACTCCTCGGAAACCTATAGCTCTCAGGGAAGCACCATCCTTGCTGTTCGTGCGCCGTAGAGCACGATCACTCATCGTATACGCAACCACTATCCACTACGGTATAGAAATTTGCTCAAGCGTTCTTCACCACGCCTAGCTTTACAACCCACCTTAAAGATATTACAACTTGTTTGTGGATGTTTGGGATCCAGTAACAGATTTCCTAACAAACTGCTTCACAGGTCTGAGTGCGAGAGAAAGAGGAAAGAAAAATCAGTCAAATCAGAATATATTCATGTATATCACATTAAAAACATAGCGTACAAAGCATACAAGACAAAATAAGTAAAAAGCTAAAATAGGAATAAGGAGAGTAAAAGTAATGGCAGGAGGAAAAAAAGTTAGAAAAATTTAAAACAATGAAGGAAAAGAAGAAAACTAAAATAAAAGGAAAATTGAGTAGAAACAAATAGGAAAAAAATAAAAATAAGGCAGAACTTACCAACGGCATAAAATTTTCGCAAAGATTCAAGAATTACTGTTTCCTTTACAGTGGCGGATTTATAAAATTGCCGCCCTTAGGCACAGCCTGTACTGCCGCCCCCTCCCTCCTTTACAAAGAGAGGAATATTTGTAAAAAAGAAAGTATATCATACTCTTAGCGTTTCGTATGTAAAGCAGATTTTTCATATAATTATTCAAACTAATAAGATACAACTCAAAATTATTGCTACCATAGTCTCCGACTTCCTGGATTTGAGACACTTTTTGAATCCGCAATAATTTTAGTATGGGTTCATGGAATCTCGGATTTGATCTGGTTGGTAAAAGAAAAACAAAGAAGCAAACACAATCACAAATATAAAATTATAATGAAAGAGTGGTGTTATCAAAATAAATAGGAGCCCGAAACTGCACAGTAACTGTGATAGATATGAAATGCGGACCATATTACGCTCAAAGCCCATTACCAACATCGACCATCGCTTTGTTTACCTTTAATGACGCCTTCAAAACGTTTCTGTTCTGGCTTTTCTCAAAGTCAGAAAGTTAACATCAACAACTAATTGCAATTTTCACGTGTTGATACCAGATACATGCGTTTCTGGTGGGAAGTATCGGATATTGTAATGTAAACAATATGATCATATGCAGAGCAAGATTATGGCAACGGCTCGTGAGGCCAGGACACGGGCCCTCAAATATTTATTTGACAATTTTATTTAATGTAAAATACAGTAAATTGATAAAAAAACGATTCATTCTTTTTTCCTTCTTCGGATTTGCAATCCAAAATGAATTCAGAGAAATTACAGCTGGTATCCAGTTACAACTATATGCAACGTTGGCGTGACAATGGAATCGAAAAGCATATTCTTACGTATATTTTTAAATGGGACTAAAGGTGCGCAAATTTTTCGGATTTATATCCAACCTTTCTATGCACGTTAGGGGGTCCCCCAAATGCAAGTTGGGCCCCGGCCCCCAATAGTCATAGTTGGCCCCTGGTCATATGCCTTTGTCTTTCGATTCTGTAGTTTGTATTTGCAGGCAAGTTAAAGTCTCCTATATCATCGCTGTTGGGGAACAAGGCAATAATTAAAAAAGAAACATTATTTTCAACATTGCGCAGTTTGGAAAATTTTATTTTTAAGCTCTTTGATGCCGCCCCACGAGAAGTGTCGCCCCTAGGCCTGTGCCTTGTATGCCTACTTAGAACTCCACCAACGCTCCTTATCAAGCAAAGTTATGTCTCGCAACTTTAAGAAATTTTTCTTACGCCGTTAATAAGTTTTGCTTGTTTTTATTACTTTTTCATATTTCTTTCTACTAATTTTCCTTTCATTTAGCTTTCTACCTTTTTATTTTCGTAAGTTTTTGTAATCTATTTTCCTCCTTTTGCTACTTTTACTATTCTTATTCCCATTTACTTTTCTACTTTGTTTGGCCCTGCGGTGGCGCAGTGTGGTAACGCGTTCTCCTAGTGCGCCGCTAATCCGGGTTCGACTCCCAGCAGTGCAAAAAGAACGCTTACTCAGAGATCTCATAAAGATCGCACTGCTCACTGTAGTCCGGGGTTTGGTTCCCTAGGCCTTAAGAGGTTCGGATTCCTCGGAAAACAGTAGGTCCCGGCGCAGCATGACCATTGTAGTCTTTGAGCCGTAAAACCACAAACATTTCTACTTTGCTTATTTTCTATTTTCTTTTCTTTCTGTTTCCTTTTTCTTCCGCAAGTGACAAAATTTTAGGAGAGACCGGGTCTAATTGATACACTTTTCGTATTTTGATTTTAAAATATTTTGTTTTTAAAATCCCAGGCCCAAATGATATTTCTTACTGTACTATGACTATTCCTTTATAAATTAATGGCTTTATTTTAACTATTGAAGTAATACTATGAGACAAAAAAAAAGTTTTAGAAAAAAATTCAAAGTGTTTCAATTTAACCCCGCTTGGGTCAAATTGATATACAAGAATTATGATAATATTCATTTCTGCACAGCATCATCCCAACATGTTTTTGGTCTGACTAATCAGTCAGACTGAAGACAAACATAAATGTGATTGGCAATTTATACACGTGTAAGGAGGGCTGTCTTCTCCGCAATCTATGTATGCCCACATTTTACAGAAAATGCATTGAATCCAGTCTTGTCCCGGTTTGCATGTAGAGTAAGTTTTTAAACACACCAAACAAAATGAATCTCCATTTTCATCAGAATCCGATCCCCCCTTTTTTTTTATGGATTTCAGGCTTTTTTCTCCTTTCCCTTGCTTACTAAGTTTATTACTGCCATTTTCCTTTTCACAGCCGAACAATTTAAATAATTTCATTTGTTTTTTTTAAATAGATTTCTTCATCTCCCTTTCTTTTTTTTTTTCGTCTTCAATTTTCTTGTTTACTGGAATTAATAACCAAATTGTTCATTCTTTTCTTTTTCCTTTTTATACCTTAGAGTCAGTTTATCTATCGAGAACGTGTTTGCAGCTTGCCTAAGAGACATTTCTAAGAGACATAATTTCGTCATGAGTTCTCTCGAACATTTCAGTGGATATTTATGCCCTTTTAGTTTTCTCTTGTAGCTCCTCGGCATTTCTGAAGAAAAAAAATAACGAAACAAGTATCATAACTCTTGTGGGTTAAGTTGATATACCATATCAACCTGACCCAAGTGAACTCTATCAACTTGACGCAAACGACGTCATTATACTAACCTCACAACTATAACGTGGTTACAGTTACAACTCTTTTTTTTCAGCAGAAATTCATATCTATTAACCAAGTAACACTATGATAACTTCGTTTGATTGATTGTTTGGCTTTTTTATGGCGCAAGAGCATCTGGGCTATACTGCGCCATAACTTTGTTTGAAAATCAGTGCAGCTGTGTGTTCCTCTGTGACACTTCAAATAAAAACGCAAAATTTACTTTTGATGGTTTAAAACTGGTTTTTACTCACAAAACTAAAAGAATCACATCTACTTCCTTGCGCACATGTGTGCTAACTAAGTGTTGAACCCTCACTTCTTTAACCTTTACCCCGCTCTTTTGCGTCTGCGCGTTAAGGAAATATTACTGCTATATCAACTTAACCCTGTATCAACTAGACGCGGTCTCCCACATTATTACATTTTTGAATAAATATTACTTTTCTTGAAACGTTGAGTTTATTATTAGCTACATATTGCCGGTTTAATCAACTCACTGAAAGTCTAATACTGGAATCCTTCCAAAAAAAGACTTCAGTTCCTTACACAATTTTTTTTGTTTTGTTTTAGGGCTTGGGTCTCAAAGCCTCGAAATTTTTACGGCCAGAGGCCACCAATATGTTTAAGTCGTCTCTGACGTCAGTTTCTACGTCCATGAGCCCATTGTAGTCGCAGGTTTTGCGTCAGGGGGATCCTGTATAAAGGAACTCTTGCAGGCAGTCTAAGGTGCAGTAGACGCCGATGACTTCATGAAGCGCACAATGATACACCTGTAGCAGTGCACCAACGTTCTGCCAACTGTCCAGATGAAGCAAAACGGTCCTTCACCACCATGCGGACCAGGTGTCTACTATTCCGTGCTGACGTCACCTTTCGGCGTCCACTCCCGGATTTCCGAGTTGTCTGGTTTTCTTGAACCCACTGCTTCCACACTCGCATCACTTTACTGCTGTTACGCCCCATACGAGCTGCTATTGCATGATAAGAAAATCCGCCTTCACGAAAACCGATCACTCGTCTCCGTTCAGACTCCATAACTTGCTGAAATGTCATTATGCCTCACGACGAAAAGCAGGGACATCTCATGTAACGTTTGTCACTAGCAGATAACCATGCATGCCCCACTACAGCCCTCTATTTATG
>QLNU02015360.1:193251290-193261603 GCA_006491805.2 Dysdera silvatica | reverse complement strand
GGATTGCGTGTGCGGTAATGCCGCCTTGAGCCAGTAGAGAGCGCTGATGACTGTGGCGTATAAAAGCGCTTCTCTAGCTGGATTCATCATTTCCCGCATGGATCTCGAGCAGCATGCATCGTTTCACCAATGCGGAGCTGGCCGACATGCATTTCATGTATGGGGCTGCACAAGGAAATGGATTAGCTGCTCAAAGGGTGTACAGGGAGCGATTCCCGGATAGGAATCAGCCGGATCGTCGAACATTCGAGCGTCTGCATCGGGAGTTACGCATGAGTGGATCATTTTATGCTTCCAGGCGTGGAACTGGCATTGGAAGGTATTGCAGAACTCCTACAGTGGAAGAAAGAATACTAAACACAGTCGAGGATAATCCTTCGACAAGCTCGAGAGCTGTAGGACGTGCGTTGGGTGTGAGCCATCAAAGTGTTTTAAACTGCTTGATTTAAGATTTAACCTGCTTGGATTTTTTCTTCTGGGGTCATATTAAAAGCCTGGTGTACGAGAGTCCCGTCACATCTGAAGAAGATCTTGTTGCCCGCTTCTCTGTTGCTGCTGGACATGTGATCGACATGCCTGACGTCTTTTCTAATGTACGCCGATCCATGCGCCGTCGCTGTGAATCTTGTATCGCTGTTGGTGGCCGTTCTTTCGAGCACCTCTTGTAAACTATTAATAAATTTTTGTTTTCTTTTGTCTTTACTTGTCTTTTCAGTTTCCTGTGATTCATTCATACTGCTTTACAAGCTAGCGCTTTAATGTGTCATTACCGCACACACATTCCTATACGAAATCTCCTTATTTAGGTCCCCTCTACCTGCCTTTACATTTTTGACATATAGTTTAGGACCACCCTATATAAAAACATACATAATAAGAATAATTAATAAAATAAACAAGTGAATAAATAACAAATGAAAACACACAAAGATAAAACAAAAATACAAAAATAGTATAATTAAAAAATAATACTCATGTTAATATTATTAGTATTTAATTTGTATTTTGTATTTCACTCATTTATATACACACACACGTGTACATATATATATAATGCGTGTATTGTTTGATTGACATTAACCGTCTTGAGTTGGATTAAAGTCTAAGAATAAGGAACATGAGGAGATTTGACATGTGCAAGACGATCAGTAATCTCTTCCATGATCGTTCTTCAAAAGTGGAGTGCACACAGATGTGGTTATTGTTGGCAATTGAAAGGCATTCTTACTTGTTCTCAGAAATCAGATTTCTTCACCTGCTTCTGATGATATTTCTTAGAAGTCTGTTCCATTCATCTTTCGTTTTTGGATTCGTGTATACGAAATTTCTATACCTTTCGCTGAAATGCCGATTCCTTGAATTGAAGATAGAAATCGGTCAAACTGAAAATTACGTTTTCCATGTAGTAGAAGGTCAACAAGCTGAAGTATAACTTTGAAGTAAGAAAACTTATACTGACATATTTTTTAAAGAATTTTTGGGACATCGGGTATTTCAAATTTACAAATTTTTGATAAAATCAAAATTTGTGCAAGAGGAAACAGAAGTCAAACTTATAATAACGCTTTATATTTGTGAAGTTAAAGTCAAATTCGAAAAGTTTTCTTACTGCCTTTCTTCAGTAGTTTTAAATTATAAGTAAGAGTGCATATTAATAAGGAATGAAACTTTCGTTTGGAACATCCACTGAAATATCACGCGTATTTTCTTTTTATATAGAGTACCTTAAAGCGAAAACAACGAGTTTTCCGTCACTTTGACACCTTGACTTTAATTATTTGATTAGGAAAGAGTATGGCGAAAAAAGTTCATTTCAATTGGATTCAATTTTAAAGTTCTTGACCCGCGCAAATTATTTTATGGGAGGATATAACGTTGCCTATGTCTAAATATATAACATATATAGCTAATTCATTGACTGAATATGTGAAAAACACGTGATTTAAAATCTGGTACATGGTTAAAAGTTAAGGCTTGATAATAACTATTCTGCCTTCATTTGACAAAGGGAGAAATTAACTCCAGAGACGTCGTATTTTTAAACCTTATAACTAGTGTCGAAACAACTGTTCGTTTTTGATAATAAAATTAAAAATTAAAATATAGAAAATGAATATTGCAGCTGCCAGTGATGTAAAAAATGAAAATAAAGTAATTCTCTTCAAGGAAATGGCAAAATAATTAAGATGTTTGGTTAAAAATGTATTTATTTTTTTCTTACTTTTAGTGCATTCATGTGTAAATGTATGTTATAGAGGGGCATAAGAAACAATAGATTTTAAATACATTTTCATCAGAATGTAGACGAATTTTTTTACATTTAATTTTAAATTATCAATATTATATGCTTCCTTACCTTAATTGATTTATTACTTTTATAGATAATGATTTGGCAATTATTATGTGTGTTCCTTTATTTTTACCATATACATGTTTAGGATTGAACATTCACTGTTTGAAGATGTGTGACATAATTCTACAAAAAAAAGTAAAGAAATTATATGCTAAATTCATAATTAAGTATAACAGAATCCATTTTAACATAATAGATCTGAAATTGTTTAATATTCTTGTTTATGTATCAATTTGCAAACCTTGTTTTGAACATGTGAACACTCAACTGATGAAGGACTTGCACTTATTAACGCAAATGATAAAGTAAAAGCATCTAAATTAATATAAATTAAGGCTGATCATTAACGTTTTACACTATGTATATTTTAATTATAAGAAAATTTAAATATCAGTAAAGGGGTGGCATATTTAATAGATTTGTAAGAACCAAAAACTGGTTTACTGGAAAGGTTTAAGAAATTATATAAGGAACAGTACAACTAAATTGTATGGCATAAAATATATTTATGGATGAGAATTTGACCAACACTGATAATAAAATTAAACTGAAATTTTTAACCACATTCCTAGGAAAAGGGACTGGAAATGAAAAAGGAAGAAATCAAATGTTTAATCGAAAACAATTAAAAAATATTAGATAATGGGGAAATTGCTAACTATTTTGAAAACTTTTTTGTCGAAATTGCATATAAAATAATAGATGGAGGTAATGATATGGTAGGCGATTATAAGGAATATTTAGGATTAATTTTTGAAAAAACAATGAATGACGAACATATAGGTTACTCAGAATTGTTAGTTGCACTAAAGAGACTCAATATCGAAAAGAGGTCCGGGAATGAGATACATCCAAAATAGTTTAGGAATATAAATACATACTGGTGGGACCATTGTTGGTAATATTTATTAAAATTACTGAAGAAACTTCAAACGAAATGGAAATATTTAAAATAGTTTTCATTTATAAAGAGGGCAATATGAATAACAGAAAATTACAGATCGATGGCAATAACTTCAGCATTTGTTAAATTACTCGAAAAACTACTTTATAAAAGAATAATTCAATTAATAATTAATTAATAGACAAAAGCAATATATTGAAAAAATATAAATTTGTTTTCCGAAAAGGAAAATCAACAGAGGGAGCGTTACTTACATTAGAATAATCGAAAAAGTTTAGGAAGCAATTGAAAATAAGCATTGGAATTGGCATGTTGCATGATTTAAGTTAGACTTTAAATGTAATAGAAAAATATTAATAAAAAAATTAAAAACCCATGGAATAAGGGGGAAATTAATAATTTGTTCAGTAGTTATTTAAAGGATAGAAAAAAATAGTTTGCGTTAAAGTAGTAAAATCTTAATTACTGATAAATAATTATTGAATACCCCAGGGATCTAATATAGGACTGTGTTGAACTCCACTTTACAGACTTCAATACCCTTGCCACTGGATCACTATGATTATATAACTTTTGTTGTTGTATGTTTGATAATCAACAATAATGCAAATTTGATTATATATTTATACTTTTATATTTTAATGTTTGGCAACAGAATTTTATAAATGTGTTCTGGATTCTTAAAAGCAAATCAGTCTCTGATTTTCCATCAACCATAGTACACGTTCGATGAGAGGCTCCGCCATACAGTGGCGAACTAAATTATTTTAACCTCATTTTGTATCATTTGGCTTTCTTTAACTGTTTAATAAAATATCACATTTTAAGTTAGATGAACTTTACTTGGATTTATTTCACGACTCTTTATTTATTTAAGTTAGCAACATCCTGTCAATTTCCTACGTTTGTAATATGCCACATTAACCCCCTGTTACAGGACCACTGCTATATTCGTTATATATTAACGACATATTCAATGTATCAGATATCGGACACATTACTTTGTTCGCAGATGACACAAGCGTGATTTTTTTAAAATTATTATTTTGGCAAGCATCATACATATGGTAAAAACATGCAGCAAGAGATAATTTTGCATTTGTAGGGCAGCAGAGGGAAAAGACTGCGGGGGTTTTGATAAAGCCCTCACTGTCCAGTTTAACCGCCATGGGGAAAAGTGTGGATATATGAGTGAAAGCATACACTGAAGTGCCAGAAAAATTGGTACACCTACCTAATATCAAGCAAAATCTCCCCAAACCGCGCGCACGCAGAAGTGTCGCAACACGATGTGGCATAGACTCGGCTAATGTCTGAAGGTATCCTGGAGACAATTCACACCAGGAATCCTGCAGGGCAGTCCACAAATCCATAGGAGTGCGAGGTGGTGGAGATCTCTTCTGAACAGCACGTTGCAAGGCATCCCAGATATGCTCTTCTCGATATCACCATCTCTAGCATTTAGTGGCCAATTGTGCGTCAAAAGTCAGAAGAGTGTTCCTGGAGCCACTCGGTAGCAACTCTCGATGTGTGGGGTGTCGCATTATCATGCTGAAATTGTCCAAGTCCGTCGGAATGCACAATGGACATGAATGGGTGTGGGTGATCGGACAAGATGATTACGTACCTGTCAGAGTTGTCTCTAGACGTATCAGGGGTCCCATATCACACCAACTGCACACGCCCCATACCATCACAGAAGCTCCACCAGCTTGAACAGTCCCCTGTTGACATGTAGGGTCCATGGATTCATGAGGTTGTCTCCATACCCGTACACGTCCACCCGCTTGATGCAATTGGAAACGAGACTCGTCAGACCAGGCAACGGCGGTGTTGGCGGGGCCCAAACGAGGCGTAAAGCTTTGTGCCGTGCAGTCAACAATGGTACACGAGTGGGGTCTTCGGCCCACTGAACAGCTCCGCAGGCTAACACTTGTTGATGCCCCAGCATTGAAATCCGCGGCAATTTGAAGAAGTGTTGCACGTCTATCTCGTTTAACGATTCTCGTCAGTCGTCGAAGGTCCCGTTTTTTTCAAGGTCTTTTTCCGGCCGCACCGCTGTCGGAGATTTGATGTTTTACCGGATTCCTGATATTCACGGTATACCCGTGAAATGGTCGTACGCGAAAATCCAAATTTTGTCGCTATCTCGGAGATGCTATGTCCCATCTCTCTTGTGCCGACTATAACGCCACGTTCAAAATCACTTAAATCTTGATAACCTGCCATTGTAGCGGCAAGAACCGATCTAACAGCTTTGCCAGACATCTCTTGTCTTATATAGGCGCTGCCGACCGCATCGCGTTACGCTGATTGGTTGCAAAGCTCCGTTATTTGCATACGCACGCCTGTACCAGTTTTTCTGGCACTTCGGGGTACATGATCATCATAATTACCATGAGTTAGTTACAAACGAAAATAGTAGATTTTTGCAAAGCTTGGTAGAAATTGCTTGTTTAATATCATCTGGAAGAGCATTCCAGAGTCGGGTCGCAAGTGTGCCGATTTGAAACAAAGAAGTTTGTCTTGCATAATAAGGTCTTAAAATAGCAGAAGTTCTAGTGTAATAATTATGCTCTTTTTCACCGTACATTTTAACTGGTAGTGACCAAATGACATTGTGGAAATGAGCATGGAGAGTATTGAGTATTATGGAAATGAGCATAGAGTATTGAAAAATATAAAGAACGGGGATTAATATTAACCAGATGAAGCTAAATATAGAAAAACCAAGGTAATAATGTTTTTTAGTAAATATAAAGAAATAAAGATATAAAAAATATTTCAATTACAGCTAATAATAAAAAAATAGAAATACTGGATAAAATTGAAATCCGACGAATTCAATTAATAATAAATTGGACTGGTACGATCAAATAAATAAAATAACAAAATGAGTAGAAGCTTAGAAATTGTAAGAAAAATAAAGACAGCAATAAAGGATAATACATGCATTGAACTGTATTATTCATTAATCTACAGTTATCTGATATATCATAATTGTGTATGAGGAAACAGGCTTGATGAATAAAGATGTACTGGAAGTACCAAGCTTTGTGAATAAAGATGTGTTAACAAAAAAAAAAGAATGAAATTAATAAACAGTAATAAAAGATTAGACAGAAAAAAATTTATTCTTAAAATACAATACATTGCCAATAAAACATTTGCATGAATATTATGTCTTATTTAAAATGTACGAAAGGATAAGGGAAGGCAATCACACTGAACTTGCAAAAATAAAATAAAATTAAAAAGAAATGCATGTCGTCAATAAAATGAAAGTTTACTACTAAAAATAAAAACCGAAATAGGAAGGAAGAATATAAATTATAAAAGATCCAAAGCTTTGGATTGGGCCACCAGAATAATTAAAAAAAAATGGAAAGTAAAGAAACATTTAAAAATAGCTTAACAATATTTGATAGGGAGTAATGGGGACTAAATGAAGAAAAAACATTTACAACTGTGAGGGTATATATAAAAAGTGTGATTCTCAATTAGTTATGTGTTATTTTAATGCAAGTGCATAATTTTTTCGATTGTTTATTTAACACTAGGTAATAAAATTCGAGAAAATTTAGGTGGAAAGATAGGGCTGAAAATGGAAAAACGAAGGTAAAAAACGAAGGGGTAGGAAACAACCTGGTGGCTTCTGGGTTCCTATCTCTGGAATCTGATTTTGATCTTAGGATCCCAGGTATTTTATATCCTTGATGATATTTTCTTGGGACCTTTTATTGTAAGATCTGATATTATGTACTTAAAATATATATTTGTCTTCTGTTATTATTTATAGTCATGTGGCGTAATTTTATTGTGATTGACAATCACTGATTGTGTAAGCGAAGGATAAGTAAAAGAGTGTTTGATTGGATTATTTGGGTAAAACTCGATATTCATAAAAATTACGATTTTTATTCATTAATTTCCATAATATCACATGCTAAAGTTCTTGCTTAGAAAAAACGCCTCACCCTTTTCAATAAAGAAACAAATTGTGTGCAACTACACATAAAATTCTGGTTTTATTGCCAATTTTTATTAATAGATTTAGACGTTCATGTTTAATTTCAAAGACAATTTATCACATTCAATTTATAAATAAAATAATCACATAGTGGTTTTATTAAAATGTATAGAATCTTCATGTACAAGAAAAAAATTGTTCTTTAAATTCCGTAATATAACTTTATTTTGACCCGATTATTTTATCTATCCATGTCCTATAAGAAGAGATCCTCATATAAACGCCAGGCAAATTTGGATCTGCACA
Source organism: Dysdera silvatica (assembly GCA_006491805.2). Classification (NCBI taxonomy): domain Eukaryota; kingdom Metazoa; phylum Arthropoda; class Arachnida; order Araneae; family Dysderidae; genus Dysdera; species Dysdera silvatica. Next base: position 193,254,070 of record QLNU02015360.1, on the reverse strand, counting down.
GCGGATGCCATGTGATACGGTTCCAGCCAGTACCCATTGTCCATCCTCACGTTGAATCATTAGAGGCCCACCAGAATCACCCTGTATTTAAACAAACATATTTTAGATTAAAAAATCATTTAACATGCAAAGTAGAACCTCCGTATATTGAAAGTCGAAAATTTCATAAAAAAAAGATTTCAGTATGTATAGTCCGTTCGCGGAAAATTGGTGGGTAGCACCCTCAGAAGTCAAGGGAACTGAAGCCTTGTTTCACTGCAGTAGAAGGTAGAGCGTCTTTCATAACTCGATTTTCGCGCGCGAAAAACGAGTTATGAAAGATGCTCTACCCTCTACTGCAATGAAACAAGCTGTCTGAGACGTCAGCTCCCTTGAATTCTAACAGTTCTACCTTCCAAGTTTCCGCGAACGGACTATAGAACCGTATTCAAATCAAAGTGCCAGAAAAGAGTAAGTTCGAAAAATGTCCAGCATGAACAAGCATTTATAACCACTGCTTAAGAAATGAAAGACGCCATGTCTTAATCGTCTACGCCAGCAGTTCTTCAACTGTGGTCCGCGGACCCCTAGGGGGTCCGCGAGACCTTCCCAGTGTTCCACAATGGTTTGAAAAATACTAGGACATGAGCATTTACTCTTTAATGCTAAGAATAAATTATGAGGGAACGAAAAATCTCTTCCTTAGATGGTGAAAATTAGTGATGAAACACTAGAAATAAATATGTATGATGCAAATTCTGGGTTTTAAACTTTAAGTTAATTCTTGGGGGGTCCGCAAGGGCGAGTGATCTCTGAAGAGGGTCCGCGGTCTAGGAAAGTTAAAGAACCGCTGGTCTACGCGTTTGATCAGCTGACCTGATTCGCAGCTTGTGCTTCTCTTGCACTGGTTGTAAACACTTGCGCATGCTGGACATTTTTCGAACTTTTTCTGGCACCATGAGTTGATCACGGTCCAAGATTTCATCGGGAATATTTTTCGTCTCGATGTGTACTAATGCTCCTCTTATTTTTATTGAAATAATTTACGATTACCCTGTGTAGATAAGTTCGATACTGAAGTTCTACTTTATGCACACACATGTCATGTTCAACAAATTATTTTGAATATTCTAATGCACACGTAAATAATTTATGCTTCAAATAAGTAATACTACAGTATGCCGCTCACTTCTCCTTAAGCATGTCAAATTTATTTGCAAGCAACTGAATGTTTTTACACAGAGACGGGGAGGCAGGTAGAATGCTATAAAAAATTTCGCAGAACCTTAATTTTTAAATTTTACATTCATTTTTTTATTTTATTATTTTTCTTCATCCATACCAGATTTGTTTTATACTAAAGTTCTATGATTTTTACTATTATCGGGTAAATGTACTTACAGTTTAAAATACATGAAATTAAACGGTTAAGATATAAAAAATTAAGTAGTTAATAATACGAATATAACAAACAAAGATATCACATTTTATTATAAATGTACGATTTTACTAATGGGTATTTACACTCTTTATTATTGATTAATCCATCTAGTAACATTTTATTTGCCACAGTCGCATTCTACGTCGTTTGTATAACATATTAAACGACTTCTCTGGAAGTTGATATTGCAACATAGGGAGAAGTAATGCTCATAATTTTAAAAATTTGCATGCAAGTCCGACAAAATGACTTACGCAAGTGATTATAGTATCACAGTAATCCAACACAAGAGGAAAAAAACACATATAAACCAAAACAGTGCAAATTGTGACAGTGACATCTCATGTATTTCAATCAAATAACTACTTGTTAAAAAAATTAATTTTAATATTATTATTTGTAAGCAAAGACTAATTGCTATTTTATGTAAGGAATAATTTAATATTATATACAAGGAATAATTTAATATTTATATATAAGGAATGTTCCAATGATTTATGTAAGGAGTAATTGAATATTATTTATATGTAAGAATAATTTTAATATTATTTATGGGTACTTAATATTATTTATATGTAAGGAATAATTCTATTATTATTTATGTAAGGAGTAATTTAATATTATTTATATGTACAAATAATTTAATATTATTATTTATGCAAGGAACTTTCCCGCTTAAATGGAATATTATCGATTAGAAGAACGGCCATCAGGTATCCCAATTCCAATGTTTGTAGGATTGTTTTTAAAAGGACCCTCGTCTACATTCAAGAAAAAATGTCTGAAAACCTTAAAATTTATGTCTGTTTATTAATATATATTTGATTATTCACATAATTTTTTATAGAATTAATGATCTCGTTATAGGCGTATGCATTTATTCACGAAAAACGTACCGAAATCAATAGTTATAAAAATTAGAAGTACGATAATTTTGAAATACGTTTCGAGTACTTGTATCAAAAGCAATAGCTGTTAACATGAAATACTACACATCCGTTTTTGTATTAAATTTATTGACTAATGAAATCTTTTAATTATGCGTTTGATTATATATTTAACTATAACACTTGTGTATATTAAAAAAATTGCGAACACTTTAATTTACGATACTGAAATTTCATTCGTTGTGCGGCGCACTTAGCATGAAAAAGTTGGACCACCATGACCTAAAACCTATGTTCGCAGTAAAAAGAGATAACCGATTTAGAAAGGGAAAGAGTTGATCAACAAGGCTGGGTTGTCAACTTGTATAGAGACACATCCCCGGCGAGTTAACACAATAGACAGGCTATTTGTCCAGAAATGGTTGAGAAAGCATCCCCACACGTATAGACTGGACTGAAGTACATAAGGTGTC
>QLNU02015360.1:193225396-193251190 GCA_006491805.2 Dysdera silvatica | reverse complement strand
TACAGTATAACGATACTCATTGATTATCTGGATGCGCCCTTAAAAAATAACATGTTTTTACAGCAGCATGTTTCGACATGTTGCTGCTATTCTGAAATCAAGAGATGGACCTATCTATTATTATTTTAAAATAGGCGTAATAAATTCATCTTCAAGAGCACACTGTATATAAAAAAAATTGAGCCTAATAAAATAAATTACATCAAAAATTTTGTGACTACGATAATAATTTATAACAGAACACAAACCCTGGTTGACAATGACCAGCCGTTATAGCATATTTCGACGATATCAGAACGCCTCCACATTTGTTTTTATGGTAAAGTCCCAGCCAAGCTGCTTCTTTAACTAAAATCTGAAAATGATCATATGATAGGTATACATGAAATTCAATTTACACCTTTAGAAAATACGTATTACGATCCGGTAATAAAGTATAATCGAATTATTCGACTTGTAAGAGTAACGATTTTTTTTTTCTGAGAAAAAATAAAAAACTAAGAAAAGAAATTCTTGTTCACATTAGTTTCACCGAGAAGATGGCTCTGCTTTGATATTTTTATACAGAGTGATTCAAAACTCATGGAACGAAATTTCAAGGGTAATAGAACACACCGAAATAAACACTTTTCATCATAGAATGCATGGTCGCAAATGAAGCGGTCACGCTTTAGAGGGCTCTATCAGGCGTATAAATGTGGTAGTTTTTGCATAAAACATCACTGACCTGTCATTAGTGAGCCATCAAATCTTACCCGAATTGTTGCAGCATGTACCAGCAACCATCCGCCCTAAAATGCAGTTTTAATAACATGTCGCGCAAGCTCATTTCGGCACTCCGATGCCTGCTTACCTACATGCCATATTTCCAGGCCAATAGATTGGCCCAGGAGGACACATCACTTGGGCCTCACGTTCACCAGATCTGTCCAATTATATTTATTTTTATGAGGACATCTGAAGTTCCTTATGCAAGACACCCCATTACTTCCCATTAACTGTTGCTAGATTTTTCATAGCTGCCTGCAAAATGTATGTGATATTCGAGAATATAGGAGAGTACTTACAGCGACGATGCGTTGCGTACATCGGGTTTAACCTTCTTAATGCTTACGCTGCGATTTTCACGGGCAACATGAAAGTAACAAAATTTTTCATCCCGCGATTTTCGCGGGTATGCAATTTTTCCATCTATTTAAAAGTAAGTGCATCCCGCTTTTCCTCTGTTTAACCGTCGATAATGCGTTTTCTAAACTCATGTTTGTAAAAATTGCAACACCATGAAGGAATCACTTGATTGAGCTGAAACTTTCAGGAAATGCAAATTAGGGTATGCTATTCAAATGATTAGAATTTCAGAGTCATCGCGCATGCGTGGGCTGAGCAGCGCCCTCTGAACTGCTGATGGATCCGTATAAATAGAGGGCTGTAGCGGGGCGTGTATGGCTATCTGCTAGTGGTAAACGTTACATGAGACGTCACTATGCCTCTACGACGAAAGAGGGCGACATTTCAGCAAGTTACGGAGTTTGAACGGGGACGAATGATCGGCTTTCGTGAAGGAGGGTTTTCTTATCGTGCAATAGCAGCTCGTATGGGGCGTAACAGCAGCACAGTGATGCGAGTGTGGAAGCAGTGGGTTCAAGAGAACCAGACAACTCAGAAATCCGGGAGTGGACGCCGAAAGGTGACGTCAGCACGGGATGATAGACACCTGGTCCGCATGGCGGTGACGGACCGTTTTGCTTCATCTGGACAGTTGGCAGAACGTTGGTGCACTGCTACAGGTGTATCATTGTGTGCTTCATCAATTCGTCGGCGTCTACTGCACCGTGGACTGCGTGCAAGAGTTCCTTTATACAGGATCCTCCTGACGCAAAACCATCGGCGCCTGCGGCTACAATGGGCTCATGGACATAGAGACTGGCGTGCTGATTGGCAACAAGTGGTGTTTTCTGATGAATCCCGCTTTAATTTGGGGTACAGTGATGGCCGCATCCGTGTTAGACGCTATACCGGTGAACGCCACCTTCCGGAGTGCGTTATCCAACGTCATAGTGGACGATACCCCAGAGTTATGGTCTGGGGTGCGATTACGTAACATGGACGATCTCAGCTGCTACGAATTGTGGGTAATCTTAACAGCAACCGGTACATCAATGAAGTTCTGGAGCCCGAAGTTGTTCCCTTCCTTCAAGGCATTCCCGGAGCTGTATTTCAACAGGACAATGCCCGCCCACATATTGCCAGGAATGTTCAAGACTTCTTTTCATCACAACAGATACAGCTTCTTCCTTGGCCTGCCTATTCGCCGGATATGTCGCCGATTGAACATGTGTGGGATTTCGTTGGTCGGCGTCTCGCTCGTGATCCTCGTCCCATAGCTACTACAGATGAACTTTGGGGTCGCATACAAGCAATCTGGAATGCTCTTCCTCAGGCACACATTCAACATCTGTTTGATTCCATGCCACGTCGTATAGCATCACTTATTGCAGCGCGTGGTGGCTTCACCAAATACTGATTTTCGACATGTAATATTGTTTTTTGCTTTGTAATTTTAATCGTTTATTTGTATCAACACAGGTCGTTTGTACATTAAATTTCATTCAATTCGGACGAGTCCTTCATGGTGTTGCAATTTTTACAAACATGACTATACAATATTTAGACTTTGAGTCGTGCTTTGGTCAACAAATGGCGTTATCTTCGCCTAAATTTTCGTATTTGCATAGAGTTCACTAACTGATTTTGCAAGCGCTCCCTTTGTTATCGGTTTTTGTATTCAGAATATGGCTTGTAGGAAACGTTCAGCGAGTGATTTTTATTAGTATACATGCTTTATATTTGTATTCTATAAAGTAAACCGTAATTTAATCAAAATTCATTTTCAGAATTTTTGAATTTAAACGATTACTCTTAAAATTGATTTTTATGAAAGCCTGTTCTTATGCACGAAATTTATATTAAAAAAATCTTGTTTACAAAAATGTGCTACATATTTTAACTCTCAAATGCATATAGATTTGAAATATGTAATAAAAATATATGCAATTTTTGAAGCGACTTTGATAAAAAAAATTTAGCAGTCTGAGAGTTAATGTTTGCAATTTCGAGTAGCTTTTGTAAATGTAGTTCATTGCAGTATTTAATGATTAATGTCTGTGCATGTGATTTAATCTGCACATATGATTTAATTTGTACATTTATTCAATGTCTGCAATTTTGATTTCACTTCTTTAAGCAATTGTGGATGTGTTATCTTAAAGCTTTGTTTTGATGGTTCGTGACAGTTCTGCTTTTGCCTTGTATAAGACAGCTTATGTGTGGAGAAATGGAAAGCGCCTTCTAACGCGTAACAGCTGCACATAAGACTATGCTTTTTTTTATGATGAAAAGTTTTTGTTGTAGTGCGCTTTACCATCCCTTACAGTTTGGCTCATGAGTTCTGAAGCACCCTGTATATTTTTACTCGTATTTGGAAGTTTTGCATAATAATTAATCAGAATACAAGAATTCTTTAGAGATCGATAAACCTTATATTTTCACATAAACGTATTTTGAACACACAAAATTTGTATATGTATATGCATACGAAATTATTTACATGATATTCTAATTGTAAATGGAAAACAAGGGGTTGTTTCTTCCAATTCCGAGTTTCTAAACTATTGACGGTATTGTGCAACTAAAAGGCGGAAACCGCTGACACTAAAGATCGGTTGAATTTTATTTTCTATCACTTCTCACTCTCACATGTGGTGGAATCACGATACTTGAACAAACAATGATGCTTGCGCTAAATCAAAACTGTAACTTACTGAATAATGATGTGATGAAATCCATTGTTTTAATCACTAATCACTGAAGGAGTGGATATGAATGAAACTTTATTACATTCCAATGCAAAATATCAACTTTGGATAAAATTATTTTGTGGTTTATTTTTGAAAAGAAATCAACCGCATTGCTTCCAGTGAATGTTAATAACGACTCGTATCGATAAACGAACATGCTTATTCAGTTTACTATCACACATACGTACACCAATCAGCCAAGACATTAAAACCACCTATGCGTTATACAAATTATCTTGCCTGCAACCATACGTACCAGAGTGATCACTTGTTTAGGGCTCGCGCGACATACTGGGCCAAAAATTTCCCAGTCAGTATTTCGTTTGATCTCGGTACGAGAAGTACAAAGGATTTATTTATTCTCAATGAAGGCCAGACCGTTATGGCAAAATACTTTGGCAAGAACATGCACGAAACACCGACAGGCTACTCTTATGCTATGTAACAGTAAGTACTTATCAGAAATCCTCTAAAACAAGGGTGGCATTTCAAGCCGACAGAAAGAAACGCGTCGGCTCCCTCATTGATACAAGAGAACAATGCAAGCTCTCTTGTCATATCCGCAGAGACACAAGGACTACCATGGCTGCCATTACTCACAGTTTCAATCGTGGTGAAGGTCTATTTATGATGCAATACAGAGTTTAGCGTGTACTCTCGAATATGGGTTTCTGGAGCCTCAGACTCATACCATTAAGTAGATGGTTTTAGTGTTTTGGCTGATCGGTTTGTATCTAGCAAATGCACGGAAGCATGTGTAAATGTATCTCATTGGAAGGGGAAAATTGTACGTGTGTACGACCAGCGGCGTAGCCAGATTTTTGCCACCCGGGGCGAATGACTGTCATTGCCCCCACCCCACCCAATGGGGTAACAAAACAAATTTTGTTTTTTAAAGGCTAATTGCCGCCCACGAATTGTGGTGCCCCCTTAGCTACGCTACAGTCTACCACCCAAGTAGCTAACTTGGCTCTCTGGGTATTTTTTCCCTTCTTTGAATATTCCACATGCTTACGGAATTTGGCGGAACAGTTTCATTGTCTTTTCTGGGAAGTTCAATGTTTGCTGCAGGGAGTCTGTTACAGTCCTCCCCCCCGCCCTGCATCCCTCAAATTTCTAGGCACACCCCCAAAATTCTTGATACACCCCTAAAACACAAAGTTCATACACCCACTAAATATTCTAATTAAGATAAAGAAAAAAAAATATTGCGCAAATTATTTCTTTATGCTTTTTCTGCATATGTAAATTGTAATAATCTTTTATACGTAGCAAATTTTAAAATAAAAATAAGGATACCAAGAGGAATGAAGGTACCAGATGAAGTAAAATCCTGCCACCTCAAAAATTATCAACTGTCTGTGAATAGACTAAATGTCTGAGAAAAAATGCTTGAATTTTGTTTTCCTCTGAATAAAAGAATGAACTTTTTTATGTAAATATGGAAGAATTATTTCATTGCTACTGAATATTTTATTTCGTTTCTTTTCTGGTAAGTACATTTATAACGAAAATTAAAACCTTAATGGTAAATTTTACACCCGCCCTGAGCAAATATTCCGGTAGACACCAAACTTTGGTGCTTCACACGAGTTTCATACTAAAAGGAGGAACTAGGTAATATTCTAATAATTTACAGTTTATGATCACCAGAATTGATGGAATCCAACACAGATTTAAAAAATGTGACAAGCAAGCACTTTATTTAACATAAATGTCATTAATAATCACTAGCCTCAATTTCCCTCACCTTATTATAAAATTTCTTATATTACAGAAATGAAAGAATACACAGTAGAACCTCTGTTAACCGAAACAGAATGGGAGAGAAGCACATTTCGGATAATGAAAATTTCAGGATAACACAATTGCCAAAGAATGGTCAATATACAAAGCCACGGGGGTCAGTTTTTGTGAGTTTTCGTGGGGGAATTTATTATACAATAAATTTCAGCGGAAGAGAAAAAAATCTCTAAATTTTTCCTAAAACAAAAAAGCTCTAGTTTGAGCTATTTATACGTGGGTGCTGAAAATTATTATATATATAATAAATTTCGGATAAAAAATTGTGATTTCTTGAGTTAAAGGGGAAATATGTAACAAAACTCAGTATTCAATCTAAGAACTAAGTATTTATTAGAGTTATATACTTCATTATATAATCCTCAGAATGTTTTTAATTCCTTTTTTTTAAAAAATCCTCAATTTTCCTTTGTTTCTTTCTTCTACATCGTTTTCGCGCAGCGATGTCTCGCAATCTTTTAATTAAAAGAAAGTCTGAAGGTTGCGCTTCATCAGTTTGTTCAAAAAACCTTAATGTAATCTGAAAGAAAAACAGTACCTGCTGCAGTTTGTAGGAAAAGCCTGTCCAGTATTTCAGATAAGCTTTTATAGCCTACACCAGTAGAAAAATTCTTACCTCTAAAGCACTGAAGCCTAAAGCCCTGGTCGGTGTCTGCCGCTCTCTCGAAGTTTTCCTCATTGTCATCTCCTTGCGTCTGAAGCAGCACCTTGTCAACAATATCTTGGTTATTAAAATCAAGTTCAGAATCATGGCCATTTAACCATTCATTAATCTCACTTTGGTTACTTTTTTTTACATCCGGGTACGTTATCTAAATGGTCTTGGAAATTATCTTCATCAGAAATCAAAATTCCGTCGAACAGTTTATCCCAGCATTTTACTAATATACTACACAGCATTTTGTTTTTTTTTTATCAAGAAAAGTGTATTTCTTTCAAAAATCGTAAAAAAAAACTTTTAGTACTGTACATATTTCTGTTAATCGGTATTTCGGTTAACGAAGGTTCTACCTGTATATTAGCTCATACATGAATATAATTTTTAAAAGTTTAAATCAAAATACAATTTTTGAAATATTAGTTTTAATTCGCATAAAACAAATGAAATAATATTAATTGATCTATCTTCATACCTGCCACGGCCATTTTCCAAAATAAGAACTCATACCGCCAACTATTCGTGCTCTTGATCCTAAAGCTCGAACTCCACAATCTAAAAAAAATATTTCCCCGTCAATGAAACGCAAATTTTACATATTCATTCATTTCTCATTGCATGTATATATTTTAGTATAAAAACAATCTTTCTCCTATTGGTGATTTATGAACATAATAAATTTAAATTAATAGTATATACTGTACATATGTTGGATGAACTTTACATGAGAGGAACGTTTAATACGGTATTAATTCGTTTGTTTTGGTTATTTGTCCTTTACGGCGCAAGGACAACAAAGGTGATATTTTACCGGGACATATTTTTTGAGGATTCGAACCTGTAAAGGGCTAAGGAACTAACCTCTTTTTTTGGGGGGCATCGTTGGGAGCAGAATGGCCGATTTGATTATATGGCTAAATTGGACTTCAGCTTGAAGGAACTATATATATGTATGTGTAGCGCTCATAAAAGGGAGCCCCGGCACTGGCCGGCCCTGGTTGGTAGTCGAATCCGTGTTAACGGCACACTGGCAAACAAAATTCCACAGCACCATCCCAGGGCCATTAACCTTTTGTTGCGCTTTTCTCTTCCGTACTATCCTCTTTTTACGATTCAGGTCATGAACTTCGTTAAGAATAAAATGCCCGTGTCCCATCACTCTAAAATCTATAAGTGCAGTTAACTCTAGATGGATGAATGTAAATCTATAGAAAATATGGGTTGGCATTCATATCAATTACGACTATCGTATAAATGTCATTATTTCGTGAGAAAAATGGTAAAAATTAATATTTTGATTATTTTTGAAATTTTTATTTTCATCTAAATGAAACCAAATTATTTTTAGAAAAGGTTTGAGCTTTCATTTCACTCGCTATAATCTCCCTTTCACCCTAAAGCCACTTTCTGATGATCGCTATTCTATGTAATCGTAATTTTTACGAACACCTCTATATACCTGTATAGGGTTGATTAAACGAGCCAAATTCTCTTTACCATTCATTATCAGTTTACAAATAAATTTAGAGAAGAACACAAGAATTAGGTTCTTACCCTTACGGTAATCTAGAAGTGGTTTCTTTTTCTTCTGCAGTTGAGTGACACTAGTAGATGGATGAGATGGAAAAGTTGGTTTTAGACTCGGGTAAATGGAACTCGTTAACGGTTTAATGGTAACTGGTAAGCGATTTATTGTATTGATTATTGGTCCTGGAACATTACTTGCAGTTTTAGTGGACGTCCATTGTGGAATTGGGACAGATACTGTTGTCATCTCTATTGGAATTTTACTGGAATTTTTGCTGCTGTTATCGGACTTCGTAAATATTGTAAAGTTTCCTGATAGAGTCGGATGTTTCTTATAACCTGGTTTATGGTTACTAGTAACAAAGTAGGAATTGTAATATGGTGGTCTGTAATGTAGTGGCCTATTAAGCTGTAAAGGATTGACTGGAATGGCGACTCCAACTGGCCATCTGCTGCCTTGAAATTGCGGGTAGGAGACACCTTGAGAAAAAGGAAATTTTGTTATGCCTGCTGGACGTCTGTTTGGCAATTTAGTTGGACTAATTGCAGTCCATGTCAGTAATTGTAGATTGGAACTTTCAGTTATTGATATTGAAGTAACTTTATGTATTGGTTTCACCGTTGTCAGTTGAACGGATATTGTATTATCCCTGGTAAATATCTCTTCAGTAGTTACTGCTAAATGGTCTTCATTTTTATATGGTTTGTGATATTTATGTTGGTTATGGTATATGTTATTGTTGAGCTGATTCTGAAAATCGTCAGAAAATAGAACTGGATCATTATAATAATAGCAGCAAGTTCCAACAATAAATCCGTCTATACAAGTCCCAATTTTCGTTCCATTTTGGTTGATGCAATCCCATTTGAAAGTACAAATACCATGTCGGCCAGTCGGATCCGAACATGGCTTTTTTGAAATATTTAGTGCTTTACCTGTAAAAAAAGTTTGAAAAATTATATGCAAAAGGTTTCAAAACAGGTATTAAAGATTAAATTATTTATATATTTTGTGTTTATATAGGCTTCTTATACATCATTTTCATTTTATAGAGAGAGAACGAGTCAAAATTAAAGAAGTTATTAACCATTTGGAAATAGGTATTATAATAACTAGATAATTGGAACCTACCTGTAAGCTAACTTTTATGTTTAAATCATCAAAATGTAGCAAATTTTAATTTAAAAAAAAGAGGAAATTTACCATATTATACGTGCTTTAAAAGCTTAATATAACAAACAATTATATTTATGAATGATTTCAATACAGATATTGTGTTCGAAAAAGTTTTTAGGGCCATGACACAACAGGAGATTCTGAAACAATTTAAATTTATGATCCTATTTTTTTTAAAATGAACGAATGCAAAAAATCTTTTCTAAAATTTGTTTTTTATACATCGACCAGGAAAAACAATTAGGAATAAACTTATATTAACGTTCATTAATAGTATTTTTTGTATACCAGAATAGTACTTTTTTCAATCTGAGATACATGGTACATATTACAAATGTCTTCACTGAATGAGTCAATGAATGATTTTGCCCCTATATCATAAACGAAAAGACCCGTTCAGTGAATTGGTCATTGAACCACTGCACATTGACACACTGCTAGCACAGACAGTGAGCATAAAGCGAAAGTTGGAAAAACTTTGTTTTGTAAATAAAGCCTAGATAGCCTGCGTATGATGTAAAAATTAGACTAAATAAACTCGTGTCTAAAATTGATGTTACATTCAATGCGACAGGTACATATTTTGTTCTTTAATTCTCGATGTGCTTTATTTATAAAAAATCATTTTACAGAAAATTAAAGAGCTATAAACACTTAAAAGAATTAAAACAAATCGTTTTTTTCGATCATCCTATGAAGGAGAATCCACGATTAAAATTCATGTAAACATCGAAAGTCCAAAAGGAAAATTCGTAAAAAACTTATTCAGAATAATATATTTTCTCAAATAAACATGCAGAATTATTAGAAAATGATCATTGATGTTTAATGTAAGATAATTTCTTATCCTAGATCTGTTTTTTACGAATTTTTGTTTTCTACCTTCAATTTTAATACCACCTCTGACTGTGGATTCTCCTTCATGGGTTGCATGAAAAAATTTGATTTGTTATAATTCTATTAAGTGCGTATAGCTCTCTAATCTTCTACAAAAATATTTTTTATAAATAAAGAACATCGAGAGTTAAAGAGCAAAATATGTACCTCTCCCATTGAAATAACATTGAATATAATCTTAATTTTGGACACGAGTTGACGATGTATATAAATTATGGTAATATCGTTTAAATTGATACCGGGGGGGTCTGGAGTACAGTTATATTCTTATCGGTTACGAGACTATCGAGTGCTTAAAAACGTGGATTAGGCCAAAAGCTACATTAAAGACTAAGGTCTTAGCTAAAATACTTTCAGGAGAAGGAAATTTTGTATTTAAAAACTGATTAACGAAGCTATTTCCTGTAAATGAGAAAATTTTGTTTGTATTTTTACGGGCATAAGAAAGGCATGCTGCTCCTGGACCTACTATTTACCTAGGAAGCCGAAGCTTTGCGTCTTAGGGAATCGAACTCCGGACCATGATGGCCAAAAAGACACGAGTCGGTGTTGAGAGTCGAGTCCCAGTTAATGGCGCCATAGATGAATGCGTTACCACTACGCTACTGCAGGGTGGTAGACCTACATTTTCTGAGGTATCTAAACTTTTAAAGTCCAGGGCAGTATTTCTAAATCGCTGAGCCGTGGCCGGTGTCAAGCCCTGACATCATTTATACCGGGTCGCGAGAAGTTCTCCTGGAATTTCTCAGTTTAGTTTTCTCAGCATCTTTCGTGAAGGAAATATTCTGAGGAGAATAATATCTGTGAGTGTGTCGAAAAGCTCAGACACAGAAAGCCTAAATATTTATCTGTATAGCAAAGGTCAGTGACCTTTTATTACCCTTTTTTTGACCCTTTATTTTTAAACATTGAAGTATTCATGAATGATTGTGAATTTTCAGACGCTGAAATCTTTCAACATAGCAATGAAAATCAGCATAAATCAGTTTAATGATGTTGACCCGAGGAAACGACAATATGTAGATATGACAAAAGAAGTTTAGATATGACAAACAAAGTAATCCGTTATTGTTCTTCATTAACTTAATTTAACATATACTGAATTTGTAGAGGTTTCGCAAAACAGTCGCGCTCACCAACTCAGAACAAAGAAACTATAAAACTAAAAACATTCAAAATAAAACCACCTTTCACGTAAAAAGTACGAGAACTTAAATATTTGCATTTCTAATATTACAAATAAATTTCTTAATATTTACAATGAATGCAAAAAAACATATCTTGAACTTTTCATATACTTGACAATGTTAGAAGATTTTATTAGTCGTGTGATTGATAAATAATTTAAATGCAATTTAATATTTGTAAACGTGCCACAGTCTATGCATCGGTGTTCTAATACACTTTAAAATATACAGTGAATTCGCCATAAGTCGAATTCCTGGGGACCGATTAAAACGTCGAGTTATCGGAAGTTCAACTTAACATTTGTCGTTGATTGGACTTGTATAAAACGTAAATTTAGACTTATCGTTTTATACAGTAACTTCGTTTGCAAAAAGCAGAGCGTTACATTAAGAATTAGAAGTTATTCATTTTATGAACTATATTATTTATTGCTCAATGCAACTTTTGCATTACCTAGCCATATTTTAAACGCAGGAAACGGTACTTACATTAATTATATTTTCTCAAAAAATCGGATTCTTTTGGATTGTTTTTGCAGAAATTCTAATTTTATGAAATTATTTACCTTTTGTAAAAATACGAACAAAATTTCGTCGACGTTATCTCTACTTTCAAGATACCGTAGCGCGATCGATACATCGTCGCGAAATTTTACCTCTTCGCTCTTCACAGTCTTCATTGGATACATCTTGTTCGATGTCCCGAACACGATGTTGTGCCTTGTCTTGAATTTCTCAAGCCATCCGGCATTTGCGTTGAATCCCTCCACTTTCAACAGACTAGCGAAGTCCATAGATTTTTCACGTTGCATCTTATCACCAAGAAGAATATTACTGTTCTGGCTCCTGTACGATTCAAAACACTTCAAAAAGTGGATTCAACATCAGGAAAAGCATGGGCGTTTAGTCTCTTACATTTCGGATCAACATTGCCCTCGCGTCTTTTCAAGATTTTCTCTTTACTCATCAAAATATTTAACAGCAGGTTGGGTGGAATGCCATATTTCTCTGCTGGATCCTTTTCCCTTAAGTTTGGATTATGCTCAGTATTATTTGTTAAATCCACTTTTTGTTTCAAATTAAGGATATTTTCGTTTACATATCTTAAAACACTTGCTTAAACAAAAAAACACAACCTCTCAGTATTCACTAACCTCTCTAACAAACGACCACAAACACTCCATTATCTAAAAAATGGGGTTTGGAAATGCAAGCAAGAAGCTAGAAAGCTAAAAACTCTTACGACGGGTGACGACGAGGCTGAAGCGAACTTCGACTTAAGGAAAATATTTACGTTGAATTTTAATAGATGGGACCGGGACTGCGTAAAAACTTCGACATACACGAATATCCGACTTATCGCGAATTCACTGTATCATGTTTATCAGTACTTACGTTAGTTTAATGTATGAACTTTAAACAAAAAATGTTCGAACATATTTACAAGTAAATTTAGTGTTACAGGGTCCTCGTCTTACAAAAATAAATAAATTGCCGGGTCGTGATGGGAGGGTGAATGAAAGGAAATATGCAAGGGTGGCCACCGAAGGCGGCATTGTAATCCCAGACAGGACGCTCAGACAGCACAACCAACCGCCAGAGGCAAGTCGGGGGTTAGGGAGGAGAGTGGACTATGCACGTCACAGAGACGCACGCTTGCACAGGTGTCTTCACTCAACGAGAACTGGAGCCAGCAGACCACTGGGCCGCCGACAAAGCGAGCCCGAGTAGTGGAACGAAACTAGACAGGGCTAGCTAAGACTCCTACAGAAACCGGCCAAGGCCCGCAATGAATGTATGAAGTGCCGCGTGATCTCAAAATTTGAGAACCACCGGCTTCGTCAACCAATCCCCGAACTACAGTGAGTAGTAAGTCGGTAAGTTTTTTGGTTTTTTTTTTCACCGTTGGGAGTCGAACCCGGGTTAAAGGCGCGCTAGATAAACATCTTACAACTAGTCCACCATATAATCCTATGACGTAAGAACAACAATGCTCATACTGCACCAGAGCCTACAGTTTTCCAAAGAAAAATCTGAGCCCCTATTGCCCTCAGAAATGGCATACACTCTACTGCAGTGGTTCCCGAATTTTTTTTGCCCGTGGAGCCCTTTTCAAGAAAAAATTGGCCGCGGAAACCAGGGGCGGACTGGCCATATGGGCGATCGCCCGGAGGGTCGCCACAATTTATCATAAAAAGGGCAGGTCCGGCTTAACATAGAGGGCCTAAAAAATTTGACGTAGGGGCCGATCTGTTTTAATATAAAGGGGCTGTAAAATTTGGCATAAAGAGGGCCGATCCGATATGATTTAAAGATCGCCAGTTTGGTTTGACATGAATTATATATTTATATTTTCGATAGAAGTGTGGAGGGGGGACTGTGTGATGGCCCTGTCGGGGTTCCATCACATGGATCCGAGCATGACCCAAATCCTACCCTTTACCCACATTTCAAGGGCCTGGAACTTTCATTGTAACATAATATTACAAGGAAGTCAGTCAGCATTTCTTGGTTGCAAGTCTTTTTTATATAACTACTACATACATACGCAAACAAAGATGAAGTTCCTTATTCTAAAGTCATGCCAGAAAAGTGTTAACAAAAGCATAATGATTTCAAATAGCCATATGAAGAAAACAAAAACTCAGTGACACTTTTTTGCCCTTGGAGATTTTATATTTTGTGCTTCGTGTAGTAAATACAAAATTTCGATTGGCGTGTAGCATTTAGAGTAAATAAAGAAGACAACGTGGAAAAAGAATATACTGATACTTATAGTAAAGATGAAACGACACACTGCGCAAAAACACATTAACACAGTTTAAATCTGTTATTTGTCAAATTTAAACTGTGTTAATGTGTTTTATTTTATTTAATACTGATACTTGTCAGCATAATGGTGAAAAATACTATTTATATTGTTACTACTATTCTTTATTGCATACAGTATAGATGCTTACACGGTCCACTGTCCGTTTTACTCGTGGGCCTAAAATTCCATTTCAAATACGGGCTGAAATGGGCCGGTTTTCTGAAAATTAATTGGTATATTCATTCAACGGGCCGTAATGGGCCGAAATATTTTTAAAGGTTATAAAAAGATTTCTGCCTTTGAAACTAAATTTAAACTTGTTTTTTTTATTTCAAATTTTTTTTTCAAAAAAAAGCTTATTTGAGGGGCTCCATTTAAATTAATGTAATTATGAGATCAATTTAGCATAGTTATCAATTAAATGTTATGGTCCAAAGTAATAACTTTTTATTGACTAATAAACTGGAATAAAGAATGCAAAATAATTTTCACCCTTATGTAAAACCTAAAAAGTCCCTGCACAATGTAGTAAACTCGTTCGCCTAGTGCGCCGTTAACCCGGATTCGAGTCCCAGTGGTTCAAAGAACGCTTACTCAGAGATCTCATAAAGATCGCACTACTCACCTTATAGTCCGTCGATTGATTCCCTAGACATTAAGCTGTTTGGACCCTCGGAAAACTGTAGGTTCAAGAGGTTCGGATACCGGAGCAGCATGACCATTGTAGTCCTTGAGCCGTAAAACCACAAACAGACGAAGATAAAACCTAAACAAATGTGCACCATATAAATAAGAGGGTCGTACAGATGCCGCAGAAGCGTTTAAAAAATTCTTGACGACTTGAACAATTGCCGAATTGTCGTTTTTCTTTTTTACATATCTGGTGCATGTTAAAATTTATAACTTTATTGCTAATATGCAGTTTTCAAATTTTCTAAACAAAAGATATGAATTCATAAAAAAGTTCGAAGGTCAAGATACTGCATCATATATTTCATAATAATATACCTTCAGTTTGAAGTATGTTATAAAAATAAGTTCATAATTTTGAGCGGGACGGGCCTAATTTTAGTAAAACTGTCACTGCCGGGCTTGGGCCTGACAGTCAAGGGACTTGGCCGGGCCAAGTCGGGCCTAAAAAATTAGGCCCGTGCAGATCTCTAATACAGTAAACCTCATTAATTCATGTTGCGGGACCTGAATCTGTTACGTTACGCCTAATATTACGTTATGTATGCAGGCCCGCCACAAGGGAAGGTTTAGGGTCTGGGGCTAGGTCTCACGGGGCACAAAATTATATATAAAATAAATATACATAAAAATAATATAAAATAATAGGCGAATCAAGAGGTTAAAATTTGTAAAATAAAATGAAAAGGAAATATTTTCAATTACAAAGTTGTAGAGTGTCCTTCAGTTAGTAAGAAATAATATACGGATTATATACAATATACACACGTACTGCTACAAAGTGAGGTGTTCCGGAAGTTTAAATGCATCATTTTCAGTTAATGCTTTATAGAACTTTAAGACGCGTTTTCCTAGATGCGCATATTTTACAGCGCAACAATGAAAAACGTCGAGAACTGACTCAAACAATAGAAAACCAATGTAAGTGTTTTCCTAGAACGCGCAATTCACGTTAACGCAATAGATTCATTCGTTAGACTTTGAATTGAAGTTCTTATAGGAAAGAGACTATGATTTCATTCATCACAATAACGATATAGATGATCATTAACAACGAGTTTTCACGAATGTAATACAAATAATTATATTTAGTTCTGAACAAAAATATAAAATAACTACTCATTGTTGAGATTCCTTGCTGAGCGTTATACGTTGCGTAATTAATTAATTCAATTAAGGGGTCATAGGATACTTCAAATTTTCAAAAAATTGTTTTTTTTATCACTTCAAAAAAAATTTAAACCATTAGAAGTATTTTGAAACAAACCGGAGCAAAAACTGTCCACTACGAGACTGACAGTGATGAAAACAATAATACTACATTTCATTCAATTTTAAATGCTCGTAAAACTTTAAGGTGGATTTTCTCAGAGCCTATTTTTTTGAGCTTACGCGCATGATAACTTGCCAACCGGTTATTATAATTGAATAAAATTTTCCAGAAAACTTTATTATATGGCACTTTACGGTCTGTATCTGCTTTTTGCCATTTTTATTTATAAGTTATTAATTATGGACAAAATAGGGTCTTAAAA
The DNA here is from genome assembly GCA_006491805.2 of Dysdera silvatica. Lineage (NCBI taxonomy): Eukaryota > Metazoa > Arthropoda > Arachnida > Araneae > Dysderidae > Dysdera > Dysdera silvatica. The sequence goes on along the minus strand of QLNU02015360.1, from coordinate 193,235,047 downwards.
ATATGCATAAAAAATCATATTTAAGGGGAAAAAGAACATAATTAAGTTTCATAATTGCTTTTTTAATATCTGTGAACAAATTGTGCCCATGAGCAACGTTCTACCAGCAAAATTTCAGTTGCACTCGCGCAGTCTGTTGCCACGCAATATTCAATTCGTAAATCATATTCAATATTTTGTAAAATCAAAGAAAATATTTGACATTTAAAATTATTTTTGGCCATGTTATATACAGGGTGGTCCTAAACTATATGTCAAAAATGTAAAGGCAGGTAGAGGGGACCTAAATAAGCAGATTTCGTATAGGAATGTGTGTGCGGTAATGACACATTAAAGCGCTAGCTTGTAAAGCAGTATGAATCACAGGAAACTGAAAAGACAAGTAAAGATAAAAAAAACAAAAATTTATTAATAGTTTACAAGAGGTGCCCGAAAGAGCGGCCACCAACAGCGATACAAGATTCACAGCGACGGCGCATGGATCGGCGTACATTAGAAAAGACGTCAGGCATGTCGATCACATGTCCAGCAGCAACAGACAAGCGGGCAACAAGATCTTCTTCAGACGTGACGGGACTTTCGTACACCAGGCTTTTAATATGACCCCAAAAGAAAAAATCCAAGCAGGTTAAATCAGGAGGACGCGGTGGCCAGGGACCTGGACCGCCCCGTCCTATAAAATGCTGGCCGTAGACAGCGTCCAGGTGATTCCTGACGTTTCGACTGAAGTGAGCTGGGGCTCCATCGTGCTGGAACCACATTCGTCTGCGAACAGCTGGAGGAACATCGACCAGAAATTCAGGTAAGAACTCCTGTATGAAGATGTTGTATGTGTGGCCAGTTAAACGACTAGGTAGAATGTACGGTCCTACTAAGTTATTATGCACAATGCCTGCTCAAAGATTAATGGAAAACCTTTCTTGGTAGGCATGTGCTATTGTGCCATGTGGGTTACTATGAGCCCACAAGTGAGAATTATGGATGTTAAACATACCCGACCGTGTAAAGGTAGCCTCATCAGTAAATAAAACATCTGCAGGGAAGGTTTGATTGGCTGCAGTCTGCTGTAGGTACCAACGAGCAAAGTTGAGACGTGGAAGATAATCGTCAGGGGTCATTGCCTGCACTCTCTGCAAATGATACGGATGCATTCCGTCTTCATGTAACGTCCTCAAAACATTTTGATGGCTCACACCCAACGCACGTCCTACAGCTCTCGAGCTTGTCGAAGGATTATCCTCTACTGTGTTCAGTATTCTTTCTTCCACTGCAGGAGTTCTGCGATATCTTCCAAAGCCAGTTCCACGCCTGGAAGCATAAAATGATCCACTCGTGCGTAACTCCCGATGCAGACGCTCGAATGTTCGACGATCCAGCTGATTCCTATCCGGGAATCGCTCCCTGTACATCCTTTGAGCATCTAATCCATTTCCTTGTGCAACCCCATACATGAAATGCATGTCGGCCAGCTCCGCATTGGTGAAACGATGCATGCTGCTCGAGATCCGTGCGGGAAATGATGAATCCAGCTAGCGAAGCGCTTTTATACGCCGCAGTCATCAGCGCTCTCTACCGGCTCAAGGCGGCATTACCACACACACAATCCTATACGAAATCTGCTTATTTAGGTCCCCTCTACCTGCCTTTACATTTTTGACATATAGTTTAGGACCACCCTGTATATATAATAGATGGTTTGTTATTGCTGATCAAAAATTTTTTTAATTAGATTTGTGTTTGCTGAAAAAACTGAAGTTAAAGAACATAATAATTCAATAAATTATTAATTAAATCATATCGATAATTAAATTAATTCAATCATATCGATAATTAAATTAATTCAATCCATCGATAATTAAATTAATTCAAATCATTCTTGATAATTCGATTAATTCAATAATTAGATTAATTGATTAATTCTAATTTCTTAATCAATATCAATAATTAATTAGATTAATTCATTATTTCAATAATTAAATTGGATTTAATTCAATTATTTCACAATTTGGATTAACTAACTATTTCAATTGGATTAAATTGATTAATTAATTTCAATTATTTCAATAATTAAATTGATTTAATTCAATTATCAATGATTTAACAATTATTTCAATAATTAAATTGATTTTAATTCAATTATTTCAATAATTAAATTGATTTAATTCAATTATTCTGGCAATTAATTGATTAATTCACAATTAAATTGATTTAACTGATTTCAATAATTAAATGATTGGAATCAATTATTTCAATAATTGAAATTGATTTAATACCGTACCGACGAATTAACTTTCAATAATATAATCCACTAATTAGCATTGTTCTGCATTGGGCCGCTGAAATGTGTAAAAACTCCGTGTCGCCGGCCCCGTCCGCTCTTTTGGCGAAACACACATTCTTTCATGCTGAATACATTCTTTCTTGTAGGCCAGTCAGGCTTTTCGCTTTTAATATATATTCTTTAGGTAGGGCTTATATGAAAGTTAGCAATGTAACTTTTGGATTAATTCTTTCTGAAGGTGTCCTTTTATTTTCAATATTTCCGCGGAGCCCCCGGAAAAGTACCGTGGGCCGTAACTTTGGGCTCCGTTTTAAAGCGGGAGCACAGTTTTAAAACCTCTGATCTACGCACCATTATAAACAATCCTGGATTAACGGCATGACAAACGAACACGTTGCTTCTATCACCGCAGAGCATGTTGAAAAAGAAAGTAAATCCATTTAAGAAGAGGATTTATTTCGAAATAAGATAAAGAAGCGGAAACATATTTAAGCAAATTTGGTAGTGTGAATAAAACGTCAGGGACAAAATGATACCCGACCTTCATATTGTCCTTGGCCCCTTATCATCTTGCTCCTAATATAATCAACCAAAGGGCCTTAACAAAATTGGAAAATGTCATAGATTAACATCTTGATTTTGTAACGAAAGATTAAATGAGTTTAGACGGCTTGGCAGGAAAACGCATATTGTACCTCACCGTTGATGAAATAATGTACAATTATGGAGAAAATACTCATCATGTCAAGGATTGGGGCGTTTCGTTTGTAAATTGTAGGAACGTACCCATGACAATGGATAAAATAAAAGGATGTCTTTCAATTCATTATTCATGTGATTAATTATTGAATGTATTATAGTAAATCACTTATTTAGTGATGCAAAGCTAAAAGTACACGAAAACAAATACTGTATTTAAGCAGCACAAATTTTAATAAACATTTAAAATAACTCTTTGAAATGTAGATTACCTCTTCTGTTTGACGTAGAATTTGTTGCATTTTGTTCTGCATGCGCATAGACGATGAATGTACCCACGAGAAGAAAGATGAGTTTGGATATGCATCTTCCCCCAGAACCCATCTGAGCCTATAAAGAAAAACAGATTAAACAATTTCATTGAATATATGACACACTTTTTAATGCCATATTTGACTGCAGTCTCTGATCCAAAGATAAAAATGGCATAGTGGAAAAACATGAACAGTTTATAAAAAGACATTTCAAAGTTTGCAATACATTCCTCATGCAAACTAAGCTCTGATTTCAACTCTAGCATCGATCAATAGTTCATTTCCGACAGATCCATTGCTTTAGTGAACACAAAAAGATCCGATCATTATTGTTTAATTCAGTTTGTATTGATTAACTAATATCTTTATCAGATTTCACTTTCATTTCTCCTAAGACTTTCGGAAGTTAAAGCTTAGGAATCAGTGGCGTATCAAAATTTAATTCATCCTCTCCCACAAAATATGATTTAGAGACCTTTCTTTATACGTGTACTAAATCTGAATTGTATCCTTTTGCCTAATACCATATTGTGAGGATTGTTGATACCTGGATGTATAAAATGATTTGGTAATCAGTAGCAAATCTGGAGATAAAGTTAACTTAAGTATAAATGTTTTTTATTCCATCAAGGTCATATTGAGATAATTGAGATAATAAAGATGTTCAAATCAAGATACTGCGGAACAAGTTTAATTAAACAAGTAGTTTAACAAGTATCTAAAAAAAATTATAACCTAAACACACTATAATATTCTTTTATGTTTATTTAATGCCAATAAAAATTAATCTCCATTAAATTTGTATACATTCATCAGTAGTTGAATTAGAGACAGCTACCATGTATACCCTTAGTGGGACGGCGGCTTCGGTACCCCATAGCGAAGTGATGGTTCTGGGTGGTATGGCTGCTCATTGGTGATTATTGTCCATCCCTGGATTGGCGAGTGATCTACTACGCTGTGGTCTATCCGCGTTTACCATAAGAGCTAGAAAACAGCGTCCCCTGTCATTGACACGTTGCACACCACGTCTTTGGTGGCGGTGGCTTTTCCCAAATCCATGTACCCACGGTACGCTCTTGATATGGTGGCTCGTGAAAATCCCAATGCCTACATGATTTCGGTGATAGTATAGCTCAGTGGTTCCCAACCCTTTTCAAGCTGCGACCCACTTTTATAGTAACCAAAAGTTTCGTGCCCCCCCCCCCAATTATTTATGACCCCCCAACATACATTAAGTACAAAATTATATATATATTACATTAATTATGTACATTATATTAGTTATATATATTGCATTAGTTATGTACAGTGGTCCCATTTTTATTACATTTATTACAGTTTTATTACATTATGTACAGTGGAGTCCATTTTCAAATTGCCCCCCTTAACATTCAAATTTCCCCCACTGTGGAGCGTGGATCCTACGTTGGGAAACACTGGTGTAGCTAATGCGCCTGGCCCCAATGATCTGGCCGCGATCAAATGCGCTGAGATTTTGTGTCTTCTCCACTGTGCTCGACTGTTACTCAAACGGTCAGTATATGATCTGACAACATCCCTACCATGCGTGATGTGCCACTGTTCAATTTGTCAGGGCGACCACAGCGCCATTTCACCAATACGGTAGGTGTCTCTAATTTAACTACTTATGAAAAAGTGTATAAATTCTTCTATTTTGCGAGACCCTGTTATCCAACTTTTACATTAGCGAAATCTTCCATCTACCATCTCCTTATGAAATCTGTTTTGCTGAAGGTACAAGTAAGATCTTTAAAAACACTTAAAGCATCATATTGATTTCTTTCTTTAATACTAATATTGAGTACCCTTTACTGACTTTTAAAAGCAACTACGTAACACTTAGTACCTCAAAAACTAAATCATTTTTTTTTACCAACAAAAGCTAACATTGACCTTAAACATTTGGATATCATTATAAATATTACAATGATTTCATTCTCACAAAGCACAAACTTTCTTGGTATATCTCTTGAATCTAAAATGGGATAGTCACATTGACAATATCTGTACTAAAATTAGTAGAAATATTTTGGTGATTCGAAACGTCGGCTACTACTTACTTGTTATAATTCTTCATTGTTCAGTGTATTCATTCTTACTATGTTGAAAAATAATTTTTTATGAAAGATATTACCCTCCGCAGGGATAACACAATTGCCAAATATGGTCAACACAGAAAAGCCTCCGGGGCGAGATTTTTGTGAGTTTTTCGTGGGGGAATTTATCTGAAGGCACCGTCCTCATCCAGGATGAGGACGGCGCCTCTTTTTCTCCAAAAACAAAAAAGCTCTAGTTTGAGCTAAATATACGTGGGTGGCAAAAATTATTGTATAACATTTTTTTATACCAAAGTTTACTACTTCATGTAAAATTATTTTGGATTTGAATTTCTAAGGATTTTAAGGAAGTATTGTTCAGATGTGCGCGTCACCCCTTCCGTTATAATCTTTTCTGTTCCAAATTATTCGATTAGTGGTTTAAAATTCAGAGATAACCTTAAAATAAAACATGAAAAATGATTGTAATAAATGAAATACGTTTTAAGAAGGAGTTCAAGTGAAGCAAACATTTGGATTCAGTGTGATCCAAGCTGAAGATTTTTTCTAAGTAAGATCTTCAAGAAATCATAGAGAGGCAGAGAGGAAGCCAGCCTAGGGCTAGATAGGGATGAGCCCTATGGAAACGTGTTCACTCCCCTGGAAAATAGTTTTTCAAAATAAATTACCTTAGAAATTTATTTTAAATTTTTTGTTTTGCATAAAAGTGTACATGACAGTGGAAATTGTTCTTTGACGTTAAAAATATCTTCAAAATAGATTTCTACGGTAAACCTAATGTACATCTTGTATTTTACAGAGGTTTGAATTTCGACATAATCTATAATAATGATAAGGAAAATTAAAAATTCTATACCTCCAAATTTTCAATGCAAAATTTACGTTAAGAAATTTATTCATTAATGTTAAATATATTAGCCTACTTAGATATTTAGTATTATTAAATATATTAATAAAATACATCAAAACATTAACAAATTATAAGGCCCATATAGCCTTCAGAGCCCTTCGTAACAAGCGTCTAGCTACAGGCCTGTATACAGGGCCATGGAATGAAAACGGTAACCTGTACCTTTCTCGAAAATTATTCTAAGAACTTAAATTGATCATCTTCTATCCATAAAATGTGCATGCAATATACCATATAACTGTAATGTAACATCTGTCCATAAAATGTGCATGCAATGTACCATATAACTGTAATGTAACAAAGAGGTACCATAAATCTTCTACGCACTGGACCATTCGTTCATTGGTATTCGACTTCAACCGGAACCTCATCTACGCCTCATAGCGTTAAAATGGACCGTCGGGACAAAAGAAGTGGCTTTTAATGTGGTCTCGGTTCTACTATTTTTCGTCTACATTCAGATATGCAATAGGAGATAAACACAGAGAGAGTAATCAACTTGCGTGTAACAATTGACGTTTATCTCAGGACATTGGACAAAACATGAACTTATAATATTTTGATTAACAACTGAGTGATAGAATCTTCGTTTCATCATCAAATTCATCAAGAATTTTGTAATCACTTGTTTTCAGAAAATATTGAGGCGATCCCCACCCCCTTTCGTTGTGTTGCGAAACGGAGATACCTATGCTAATATTAAGGTTCCAAGAAGACTGACTTTTTTTTATAGAAATATGCTAGAACATAACTTCGTAAAAATAAACGCTTATATTCCAAAATTATGGCCAGTGTTTTTTATCTACCTTTCAATAAGTTTCATCATTTTTGTACAAAATATCAATCTTCCAATGTAAAATGGAAGCGCCTGGGTGTTCGATATTGTCAAAATGAACGAAATGCCAAACGAAGAACAGCCCATTGCCTAAAATATGGGATTTAGACATTTTTTAAATTTCAAATACCAAATCTACTTTATGGGTTTTCCGGTATAGAATCGCAACTTAACGCGCTCTCGGCACTATGATACAAATCTAATCTATGATCCAAATCTAACCCACTTATTACCAAAACAATATTAAATATCACTTATTACAAAAACAATATTTAATATCACTTAGTAATTCTAATGCCGAAAAGTGAAAATCGATAAATCGGTGCTGAACTCATCAGAAGGTCAACTTCAATCTATCGACATTTAATCTCAGACTACACGATACTAAGAGATTTTTGTACTAGTGTTGGGAAAGTGCTAGTAGGAAAAATATTAAAGAATGGAATCCTTCTCTCCTTAGTTTTCTTACTGCGTAAGGACAGCAAGGGCTATGCTGAATCGAAATCCAGATATTCCTGAGGAAACCGAACTTTTGCTTCAAGGGAACCAAATCCCAGACCACAGTGGGTAGAAAAACGGCACACACATTCTAAAATAATATTGAGAGTCGAAATCGGATTAATGAAGCGCTAGATAAAACTCGTTGCCATCACCGGGCAAAAGGAAGGAAGAGAATGTGTGTATATATATATATATATACACAGTGGTGTCCCGGTAACTCGACATGTCATGGGACCAGCGATTTATGTCTAGTTATGAGGGTGTCAAGTTATCGAGGTAGAGGGATATTTTTAAAAAAGTAACTTTTAAAAACAGTTTATATTTCTAAAGCATAAAAACATAATTTTCTAGTTATTTCTGACCTAAATGTAAATAGTTTTATATTTTTTTTTCTTATATTAAATTACGTAGTGAATCGATACTTACGGCGATGAATAAATATGCTTGAACTTGATAAGCTTGTTAACTTGCTAAAACAGTGTTTTTAGATACTTTTAAAATAGCCATGGAGGTTTTCATAATAAATTATTTTAATACATATAATACGTAAATGCATTTAAATACTTTTAAAATAGTCATGAAGATTATTGAATTTTTAACAGAAAAAAGTTTAACGTTTTGAATAATGTCTTGATATGGAGGATGTGAATCAGGTGTTACTTTGTGAGGCAAAAATCACAGTTCAACTCAGTGCAGGCGGCGGATTTTTTTTTTAAAAATTGTAATCTATTTATTATAGAATTCTTGCGATCAGCTCTCCCCCAAGAAGGTGCCTTCCACCTTTTATCTAAATCTGAAATTTTGAAAAATTGCGTGAAATAATCCCCACCCCCCAGGGTGGATCCAAGCAGGGGGCCTGCTCCCCCCTGAGAATGATAAATTTACATTAAAAATAATTATTTTCAAGTAAAAAATAAAGCTAAATTTACAAGTGAGTTTTCGAGTTTTGCGCCTTCCCTGAATTTTTTTTCTGCATCCGCCCTTTTTAACTCCCCCACTAGTATCCAAAAAAATCCAAACAATCGTCGTCAAATAAAATTTATTTATTCATATAAACATACCAAATGTATGGGGCGTCAAATTTTTATTGACGCAAAAAGCGGCGAACTTCGCCATTCTTTTAATTACAATCTTTTTTACCATAAAATTGCGTCGATTCGCACTCCCCAAGAAAGCACTCCTTCACACCTTTTGTCTTCATTTGAAACCCTGAAAAAAATTAGTCTAACGACTTTGCCCCCCAAGTTGACATCGAAAAGGAATAAAAAAATTCCTCACAAATGAACTAAATTTATTTATAAAAATATCGTTATTATATCTTATAATAATGCACATATGGTAATCATAAATGTCGTCTCTTCCCTACCCTCTGCTATTTTCCGTCGCATTTGAGCGGGCGAAGCGCCAGAATTTTGTTTCTGCTAGTATAGCGGGAGAGAGCATATACGTAATTATCTTTGAAGTCTAAGGGGCTAATTTTTTTTCTTGGGGCTAACCCCTTTTCTAGGGGGATAAACCTTATACCTCATGCTTAGCAGAAATTTTATAGGGGGTTAGCCTCCCCTAGTTGCGCCAATGGAGGGGCGGAGTCAAAAATCGTTCTGCCCAAGGCGCTTCGTACCCTAAATCCAGCCCTGGTTCAACTACGGAAAGAGCTTGAGGATGGGATGCGCAGAGTTATCGAGAAACATTAAATTTTTCAGTTTTCTTAACGAAAACTTTCCTATTAATTTTCGTAATCAACGTTCGAAAATTAGAATGTGTCGACTTATGAAAGTTTTCGTTTTGAGATGGCGACTCAGTGAGGTTTTTCTCCACTCATAATATATTAAACCAAACAAAATCTTAAGAAATGTCGAATTATCCGGAATGTCCAGTTAGCGGGAATCCACTGTATATATGACAAGTCGACATTCCGGTAACTGGACATTTCTTAAAATTTTGTTTGCTCTTATATATTGCGTGTGGAGAAAAACCTCATTAAGTCGACATCTCAAAACGAAAACCTACGTAAGTCGACGCATTTTTTT
>QLNU02015360.1:193189542-193213445 GCA_006491805.2 Dysdera silvatica | reverse complement strand
TATGTATACATATAAGTCATCTTACCGTATGTAACGCTGGTAAACGTTGGTAACTGGTAAACATTGGTAATGTATGATAACGTACAGTATCTTGGTTTGGGTATTACGTTAAACCGTCGGTTCCATTCTAGATAATTTGTCGTGCAGTCTTGTAATATAGAAGTGCAGACAACCAATTAACTGGACCGTGAAAGGTTTTCTCCCTTCATTGAGTAGACATAGATTATTTTAAAATGTTTTGATAAAACAGCGTCAATATTTAAAATTTCAATGAAAGACAAGTTTAAATTATTCAATTTCTTATTTTCAATTTCTTCTAAAGCAAATTCTTTATTTTCCATTTACCTCGAAATAAATACTATTTCTTTTGCTTCCTCAAAATAAATTCTACATTTCGAAAATATTATATAATTATAAAAATTACATAACAAATCTTTTTTCAAAGTTTCATATGAAGCTCGACAGTGTTGCAACCTAATTTAAAACAAAGAAATAAATCGTAGAATACAGTTTTGAATTCTATGATTTTAACAAACCTTAGATGGATTTTATCTGATTTTTTCATGCCTGTTTTATGGTCACTTTCAACGATGCTTAACATAAAAATCCACACCCTCGAGTAGTCCCCATTCTCCTGTCGCAATGGAGTACTTAATTGGTTATTTTCTAATCCGAAACTTTAAAACATGGCGAAATAAAGTGGCTAAATTGGCTTAATTCTGATTAGATCTTTCGCCAACTTATCGATTGAGTATCTCGATTGAATTAAGGTACCATAGATACGAAAAATATATTACTAATCCAATCGATATCGTGATAAGTAATTTTTCAACTATGTCATATATAAGAACACGAAGAACATCAATGACGAAACATTCTCATCTTGCAACATACATTTTAAACTCAATCGAGCGGATAGGGTGTACTCCTTTGAGGTGGACTTCCGGGACAGGCTAGTGCACACAAACGAGGCTTAAAAAACATATTGAATTATTGGAAAGTGACCAGGAAGGGACACCATGATGAGGAATTATTTATAAATGCATATATTTATTCATTGAGATGCGGTGACAGTTTCAACTGCATATTGACTGCATGATAGCTACCTCGTCGGACATTGCAACGTCAGTTGTTCACATCGAAAACTTGTGATTTCCCTAGAGGATATTCAAAGGGGAAAATTTACTGCTTAGGCGTCTGACCTATATGCCCAATGAACTGTACCGAACGAGAACAAATTGAACGCATAGCTACCAATTGTGTTAGAGTATTGTTAAAAATTCGGTTTCAATAACGAAGAAATTTCGCAAATTTTCGAGTTCGCAGCGAACTACGTTTGCAGGTAAACACCGTTCGGAATTCACTTTTTAGGTAAATTGAGAAAATTACATAATAACCGTTGTTCACGACGGAAACAATAAGTTCTAGTTACAAGTTGGGGATGTGTTCAACAACCAAATTGATTTTGATTATGGGCTTTAATATTGCTGTTTGTATGTTTTGCTTCTGATAATTTTTTTCAACCTTTTTCCAATACCGATACCATCGTGTTTACAATCTCGGACTGTTTTTAACAATAAAATGGACATACTACTGGAAACTGGATAATGTTAGAAAAGAATTTATGAAAAGAAGCAATTCTAAACTGATATAAATAACGAATCCCGTTGATTATAATAAATATTGCAGTTAGACCATAATATATTACCGGATAATTGCTGATTCATGTACCTATTTGCCTTGGCCGACTGATTTCGGTGGAAAGCAACATTATGAAGGAACTGCACAGATGGATTAAACTTGGCTGGAGTGTAATCTGAAGAAACAGTTTTATCTTGAAGGGAAAATTGCCTTTGTGTCTAAAAAGAAAGGTCCTCAACCAGTGTGTATTACCAGTCCTCTCTTATGGATCAGAGACATGGAGTCTGACAATTGCAACAATACGGAAGTTAAAGACAACCCAAAGGACATAAAGAGGTGCATGCTTCGAATACCTAGGAAAAATCAAAAAGGAAACACTTGGGTGAGAGAGCAAACTGGAGTAGAGGATATTATTGTTAAAGTAAAAAGACTTAAATGGCGATGGGCTGGGCATATCGCAAGAAGAACTGATCAACGATGGGCAACTAAAATTCTCAACTGGATTCCAAGAGACCACCGAAGACCTAGAAAACGTCCTCAAACTAGATGGGTGGATGAAATAAGGAAACAAGTTGGGGGGTGACATGGAAGCGAATTGCTCAGGATCGACTTGTGTGGAAAGCGTTTGGAGAGACCTTCATCTAGCAGTTGGTAGATAATTGTTGAATATGGTGATGATGATATTACTGGACAAGTATACTTATCATTAAATATGAATTAATTAGAGTAATTCGTGAAATTGAAGAATCCCTGCCGCAAAAGAATAATAAAATGGAAACGGAAAACAGCCAAACAGCTACCAAAAAAATTTAGTGTCATTTGCTTACAGTGTATGTTGTTTCCGCATTTTCTTTCATTTTTACTTGTTTGGTGGGTTTGATTGTGGCGTACGTAGGGGGGTGTTGATGGGGGTTGTGACCCCATTGCGGTAAAAATTTGTATATTTAATATAGAAATATGTGAGTTGTAGCTCTGTAACCCCCCATTGAGCCTATAACCCCCTTACGAACTTTCTGCGTACGCCTATGGGCTTTATCAATTATAAAATTTAACGAGTATTAACACAAAATATACTTATTGAATTCAATATTTTCCTATTATGATTTCTCACAAAAAAAATTAAAATTTGTACAGATTTACAGAGAAAACAGAAAGAAAACGGATGTTATTATTTTAGATATGTCGCGGTAATTATATGAAAATGACCGCACACACACACAGTTACTCATAATTAATAAAAGGATTGTTATGATCAATAATGACCCAATCCTAAAGGAGTGAAGGAAAATATGATTACAGCATAAAAGTACAAGAAAGAAAATCTTCTACTGAGAGTCATAAAGTAACAATAATGTTTTCAAGATAAGAGTTCCGTTCCAGCTTATTGAGATTTATTATTTTTACTTAATTTGACAATAAATCTCATTTGTATTGTAACTTATCAACTTCGATAATTTAATTAACTATAAGTATGATATAATAATATATGCAACCATTAGTATCATTTATTTATACTGAAACCCTAATTTGTTCCTGCAATATACGAAGAATGAAAACCAATAGCGTATCATGACTTCAGGCAGGGGTAATCTCCAATTGTGTTCATCATTATCCCCATTATCTCCCAAGTAAAAAAATTGCAATATACGTATATGTAGTGACTCAGAGGATTGTTCACATCAGTCCACGATTTATGTACATCAGGCCTCAACTTGAAGATTTTTAATGCAAAAAATTTACTTCTACATGTTATTTGTTCAGTAATGCATGGGCAATCACAACATATGATTAATAGCAAAATCGTTAGACAAACACTGCATTTATCTTAATACAAAGGGAAAAGGATCTTGTGAATTAATTTGTGAGTTCTTTCTGTGTGATGTACGCAAGTATGGAGATTAAGTTGGCTTGAATTCGTTGACATCTGAGCCAGATTTATCGCCAATCGCCATCACCCGTTACCGGTACACATAAGATGATATTTACCAGCTTCGTTAAAATGGAAAAAAGTGCTAAGTAAAATATTTAAAGATTTTGATTTATTGTAAAATGCAAATTTTGTCGAAAACAGTAAAGAAAATAATCATCTTATCCTTAAAAAATGATGACTCATATCAGAAGATAGCGGAAAAATGTAATTGTTCTATAATTGAGCAGTAACGAAAATTAAAAGTCAATTGAAATAGCTGGGTAAGAAGTAAGGAAAAATCGTCCAATGCCGCTGAAAAAATCTCTGAAATCACAAAACGCAGAATATTGAGAGCCATTCGCTCTGGTGAATTCCAATATAGATGCAGCATAGACAGCTTCAGACAATGAATATTTTGACAGTTAGTGCTGAGACTATAGTGCGAACGTCACGACAACAAGAATTACATAGAAGAGCGGAAGTGAAAAAACGCTACCTGACAGCTCGCCACATGTCTTTACGCCTAAAATTTGCAAAAGAGTACAGAAATTATGAAGAAGAAATGCAAGCCTGAGTAATTTGTTCAGGCGAAACGACAAATTTGGCTCCGATGGTAGGGTTTGGGCATGGCGACGATCAAATGAACTTTTAGCTTCAAGCACCATACTCCCTATAAAAAAATTGGGGGGGGGACAGTATCATGGTGTGGAGTTGTATGGTAGCAAATGTTGTCAGCTTGTTAGAGAGTATAGAGGGGCGCCTAACAGCAAGGGATTAGGTAGAAATTTTGAGCCGCAGCCTATTTGGAAGTATGGAAAAATGGAAAATAACAAATTCAGACGTCGTTTTTTAACAAGATAACGACCCCAAATACAGAGCAAAGCCGACGAAATCGTGGTTGTCGACTCGGGGGTTTGAAGTAATGGAGTGGCCACCCTAATCTCCAGACTTGAACCCCATCAAGCATTTATGGGGGAAGGTTAAAACGAACACTGACTGAATTTAGCACTGAGAAAACCGGTTTAGGCCACCTCTGGGCCAGAATTCAGGGAAAGTGGAACTGTATTACAATGCCTGAACATAGTTCACAGTATGCCTAAAAAAATGAAGCAGTTATCAAGGCAAAAGGAGGATATACAAAGTACTAATTTTTTTTTTCATTGAACTCACAAATTCGTTCACAAGATCCTTTTTCCTTTGTATTAAGATAAATGAAGTATTTTTCTAACGATCTTGTTTTTTATTATGTGTTATGATTCCCCATGGAATACTGAAGAAGTAATATGTAGAAGTAACTTTTTTGCGTTAAGTCTTCAATTTGAGGCCTAGTGTAAACAAATTGTGGACTGGCATGAACGATTCTGTGAGTCGCTGCATATTATGATTGTTGTCATCGGATGATGATCAATTATAGAATAAAAATAAAAGTTGAGGGAAAGGATGCGAAAAGATTATAAAATTGTTTGTTAGCATATAAAATAATATAGAAATAAAGTGTCTTTTTTTTATAACTTTATGACTTTTAAAAACGTCCAGAGTTGAAATATAACATTTGCTTAATTGATCTTTATTTGAACATAAAATTCACTCGTCTTGTGTCAAAATTTTCTGCGCATTATGATTTCCAATTATTTCTATCTCACGCGAATTTAAGGTTGCCAGGTATTCTACATTCGGTAGGAGAATTTTACAATTGTAAATACGTGCCCTTGGGCATAAACTGTGATATTAATTATACGCGTATATCTTAGAGGATAAATGCCTTAAATGGATAATAATTGTACCGGAAAGGCAGAAATTTTTGTTCTGTAGATTTAAGTAAATCAGAGTTAATAATTACTGCAAATTTCGAACAAGATTGTTCATAAATTTTTATTTCAACGTATAAAAAGTAATGTAACCTTACTAAAATGTATAAAAAGAAAACCATACACGCACACTAAACTATCTTTCGCCACTGATTGTATTATTTAATTAAGATTTAAAATACATTTAATATACTTTAATGTCATGCTTCATCAGGTTCGGATTTGTTATAATTAATACAAATCATGCTTATATTTACGTCAAAATTCTTAAATTGCCTCGAGGATTATTAATATATAATTATGTATCGGTTATAACGTCATATTTCAGTGATCCCTTCAATGACATTATAACTGAGTTTGGTTGTTTACACTCGTACTTAGATACATAAGCTTTAAAATTTGAAGTGCTAATATCCCAGTCTTCTTTCTAAACGAATCGTTTGTTTGAACTTTATATTTATTTTTTTTTGGGGGGGGGGTTTGGTTTGAACTTTATATTTAGGAATCTTTCGATAGCCCTCAAGTGTATAGATTGTCACACACATCTTTCTTAATTAAATATTAATTATTCTGATCTATGTTAATTGCTTTCAGATTTCTGAAAATGTGCATATATATCATTTGGTATTAAGCGTGCTACTTTCTCAGAACGAACGACATGTCTATCTTTTCTGTATGTGTCATAGTCTTGATTACATATCCGTGCATTAATATTTAGCCCTCGCACGAATACAAAAGTTTGGATTTAAGAACCATTATGTGAGTTACATTGTGATTCATTAATTACTCTGTTCATAAGGTTAAACTGAATATATTGGTTAAATATTTAATTGTTTTAAGGCGTTTTTTGTGTGAAAAATACTAGGTCTATACTCCAGGGCAATATTGAACACAATGAATTATATATATGATTATACTGGGAGTTCCGTAAATCTGTTTTTGTGATACAATAGATTTATCCCCCTATTTAAAAAAAAAACAATTTCCATAACCCAAATTTAAAGGCGATCTTGTTACAAAAATAGATTCTTCAAAATGACAACCTGTTTGTCCATGCAACAACAAATATTATCAAAGTGAAAGTCATAAATCTAATCGCTTGTGAAGTTTCCTATATCTCTTTAGGCGGAATTGTTTTATTGTTCCTTCATACTTCCGGTATTAAAGAAAATAAATGTCAACTATTTCCGTTTGCTTTGTTTCACTAATTTAGGAAATAAAATTTGAATCACATTAACTCAATTTTCCTCAAGCACGTGAACATTGAAATCATGCTAGTGAAGTTCACTAAATACATTACTTTCCTTTTCTTTAATAGCCTTTCACTTTTTTTTATATAGGCATACTTTTTACTTCTATTTCAAAATTTAAAATCCATTCGGCTTTAATCTCCTTCTAATGTATTAGAATAACATGCTAGAGTGGCCAAGTGGAGATTTTTAATTATGCATTGATGCAGAGATTGTGTTGCAGCTTTAACAATTGATGTTAAGATTAATAAATAAAGCAGAATATTTACTGGTATCAGAGCAGAATTATAAACTAAGACACTATGTTATATATATATATATATGGCAGATGCAAATTACACGCCACTAAACCTGTGTAGTACCGAAGAGCGTGTCCTCGAAACAGCCAACGAACAGAAACTGAGAACTTGGGCCGGAAAACCATTACATGGCAGGCACTACAATGACCTGCAACAACCACACGTTGACAAAAAGGCATCAAATTCTTGGCTGGCCAAAGGCACTCTCCAGCCAGAGACAGAAGGATTCATGCTAGCCATCCAAGACCAAGTGATCGCAACAAGGAATAACATTAAAACGTTTATTTCATTTGCTCTAAATTTGTTTACTTTTAAATTTATATATATATGGCCTGCAAAAGGGTTGCTGGTATCTAACTGGAAGGAGACCCACACGCTGAACGTATGTGACGATGTGTGGAACCGGCCGGGCCAGTAACCTAGTGTCCTACCCCGCCTTCAAGTGGTGCAGGCTGGGCTTTCTATCCAAGAGGCAAATTAATATTTGCTGCACGGATGGAAAGGCGGAAGGGGAGGGCTAATTCACCAACCCGTCTAGCCAGCGTGGTGAAATGATGGCTAATTCCTCCAATATGCTAATACACCAAAAACCATGGCCCCTAGTCTCCAGGTGCTGGAGTGCTCCTGATCAAGGCAGCGGTCAGCGTGGCATGAAAGCAGGGGGTGCTAAGAATCACTGGAATGGCCCAGGCTGCCGTTTGTTATTGACCTTGGCAACGTATAATGGACGATCCCTTGCTTCTGAAGCAAAACTTCAAGAATTGGAAGAAGAACTTGACAAGATCAAATGGGACATTGTAGGACTCAGTGAAGTTAGAAGAAAAGGTGAAGAGTTGGTGGAACTTAAAAGTGGACATTTGTTTTATTATAGAGGAACGGAAACTGGAAGAACAAGTGGTGTTGGCTTCTTAATCAACAAAAATTAAGACCACCTTCTTGAAGTTTAAACGTTAGATCGACGACAGCGAGGTCGTTCACAACTTCTTGACATTACCAGCTCCCGATACGTGCGAGCATATGCACCAACATCAAACCATACGGATGAGGTTGAGGAATTCTATGAAGAAAAATTCCAGAAAAATGCTTCGTAGTTTATTGCGGGCGGTTTAGCGGTATGGGTATACTGGCTAAGTGGTGCAGATCTCTTTAAAACCAACAACCCCAATTTCGCTGGCAGACGCAAATGCTTTTGCAAAGTCAAGACTATTCACCCCCTTGAAAATCAAGGCCCATGATCAAATAACTAACCTTGACATTGACAGGAAGACAGCCGCCACTCTCATCAGACTAAGAACAAAACATCATAAAAACATGAAAATTTCTGCAGATGGGACTAAAAAATATCAAAACTGTGGCAGCTGCCTCGACGAGGAACTTACACCACATCATGTTTTCGACTGCCCTGCAGTAGCTGCAGGCCTTCACCTCTTAAACTATCCTACAGAAGAAGATTTATACTCCTTTAATGCCATTGCCATTGCAAAGACTATACAAGCACACCATGAATTATGATTCTATGGGGGATACGACACCAACCAACCAACCAACCAACTAATTTTTGTCGTGGTTAAATTGTTGTACCGTCTGTTCTGCGTATAGAATAAGGAAAAAGCAAACCAATTTAAGAGGATTTTGTGCAGTCCCTGATGAAGAACAAAATTCTTGGTTTTGTTTAATCTTTTACTCCTCTTCACGTTTTACTACTACAATTGCATTTTTTATTTTAATCTGTTTCTACTATTTTAATTTACTTGGTTTTTCTACCTTGCGTTCTATTATTTCACTACTTTAACTTGGTCTAATTTAATATACAATTAAGTGTAGTGTATTTATGTATATTACATTAGAAAGTACTACATGTCACAATCATACTGTGTATGTTGCTATATATATATCCCATGCGGGTTTTTCAGGCCTTTGGGCCGCACAAGACGTTTTCTTAATCAGAGCAAATTTTAACTTCGTTATAAATAACTTCAGGGACATAAACATATATACCGACCTCTCCAACTTTAATATTTTTTACTATTACACTTCTCTCTACAGTTTTCATTCGGTACAGCCTTATTTAACTTTAGAAATGCCGCTGAAATTCAAAGGAGTGCTCGTTCAAATTTGATTATGTAGGTATTCATTAAGAACATGTAAATTAACTGTCGTTTATTCTAATGCTCCCTGTCGGGCCTGCAATACTGTTGGTCCTCTCGGACGTATACATTAATTATTAGAATGCCCTTTTTCCCGTCCTTAAGGCATAAATACATTTCCCAATTCAATTCATTAAATAACTATGACACAAACGATTTTTTAGATTTATTAATAGTCCGGCTGTTCCCCACAGCTAATATTATTTTTTTTTATAATGTTTTCAAATATTTTGATCTTTTAGTTGCCACATTGGCTGATGTCCTAGGTTGTTAGTGAAAATGCTTACTTTTTATGTTAATAGTTATTTGAGATTTACTAATTTGTTTAAATTGCTCTATATTCAACATCGAAAATTGTTTCTGATTGTATCTTGTCCCTTGATACCTCTTTTGCTACGGTGTGCAGACTGTCATGTTAAACTCATGTCACGTACGCAGAAAATCTATAAGAGGTTTTCAGGATTATAAGGAGGGGTTATATGTAAAGCCCGATTAAGGGTCCTGGCCGCCATAGGTTAATATGTTTGTAGCATCCCCACATAACTCCTTAGAATTACCATTTAATATATACCTCAAACTAAATCAGAAAAACGTTTTTCTGATTTAGTTAATGGCAACGAATCAGTTTGGACAAAATTCTGATGAAGGTGGACGTTTGTTTTCTACCGAAACAATTGTAAAATGACACTCAAACTCACCTTAAATTGCGTTCGTGTGTATCTCGTTTTCAAAAAATCAGTAACCTATTGAGAAGGTTCCTTTAAAAGAACTGAGACACAAAAGGAATTATTTTTAAAACAATATTTAGCGGGGAGGGGCTCCAAATTTTGCCTTCTCACCGGGCGCCGTATGAGCTAAATCCGTCTCTGCATGGAATCAATTTTCCCGAATGTAGAAATCGCTCTACGCGTTTTTCTGACTATAACGGTCACCAGTTAGTTACGGCGGTGAAAGGTCTTTTTTTTTTGTTTCAAAATGAGTGAAAAATTATTTGCGGTTAACTGCGAACCAAGATAAATTCATTACTCTTGAACTTTCATTCACTGAGAGCGACTTCCTGAACAGTTTGATTTTCAATGAAATAGTAGAAAAGTTTGCTGGTTCTGAAGCAAGAAAAAAAATTTTGATATAAATTAGAATGTCGATACTATGTTATTCACAATTTGGAATAAAGAAGAAATTTAATGAAAAGTAAGTTTTTTCAGAATATATTAAAATATATTAATTGTAATTATTCAT
The DNA here is from genome assembly GCA_006491805.2 of Dysdera silvatica. NCBI lineage: Eukaryota > Metazoa > Arthropoda > Arachnida > Araneae > Dysderidae > Dysdera > Dysdera silvatica. Next base: position 193,203,152 of record QLNU02015360.1, on the reverse strand, counting down.
GTTTTCTCTGTGGCTGTAAAAATGTAACAGGAATTAAAAAATTTCAGCTAATTAAAATAAACGGAAAAGTTTTATTTGTTGTCTATATAAGAGTAGGGGCGTTTCCTTTTAATAAAATTATGGAGGATGAGGGCAAAGGCCCCTGTCCAACTTGAGACTGAAAGTTTAGCCTAAGAAAGTGGAGAATATTAGAACTCATCTGGGCGCCAGCTCCCAATATTTTCTTCAAATTGGCCACCTGCTTATATAAAATGATGTACACATATTCAAATCTTTAATCTATATAGGTTTCTATTTAAACTGATTTCACTTTAACTTTTCTCATAGTCGTACAAATAGGTCATAATTATTATGAATTGCTGTTCCAATTTGAAAAATATCCTGCTGTTTAACTGTAGTTAGCATGCCATGGTATTTCAATAAAAACGACAACAAAAACCATGTTCCATGAGTTGTGAAAGTAAACAAGGTATGTCAATTTTTTAAACGAAAATAGAATTCAACTCCGGAAAGAAGAGCTCGAGGGCAGGAACTACGTAATTTCAAACTAGCGTAAACTAGAGGAAGCTAATGAAAATCAAACGCCATATCATCATACCGTGATAAGATTGATGCCCACTGGAGATATATTTAAATAACTCACAGGATTTGCATGACTGATTTTTTTACCTCCTCGAGTCCAATCCATTTCAATATGAGATGTGAAAACAGAAAATATATTTTAATTTGCGTCTGACCATTGTTCATATCCGTAGGAGCCGTTATCTATGCAAACTGAAGCTTCCTTCTCTTGTTGAAGGGAAAATGATTTGATTGTAGTTGGACAATTTTGGACTAGAGAAGATGTTACAATGGTTTTGACAGGGAAATGAGAGATTTCCTGAAATGTTCATTGGCTTTCGTAAATAAGAATAAAAAGGGCATACTTACGTGTGAAACTGAAACACCATTAAAATAGTAAATATTGCGAACCTGGCATGTTAATAAGCTTGAACACATGCCATGCTGCTATCATTTATCAGAATTATTTTCGCAATGGAGTGCCCAGTGGTTATGTTTGCCACCATCATATTCATTGGATTCGGCTCCCAAATAAGCTTAGTTGGTTGTAAATATATGTGGGACTTACGCTTTAGAATGAAGCACTATGAAGAACTCTATGGATAAATATTATGTCCTTTAATGAATAATTGCTACAGCTACTTCACATAGTTACAACGTTGTGTCTTCTACATTAAAGCACATAACACAAATTATCCTAATTCTTCATAAGTATATCGCCACAGCTATATATCGTCGGGGTGGTAATATCCGCTTTATTTCTATGTCAACATAAGCGTCACTGCCCTGTGTCCAACCTCCACCGCGGTTGCTTCGCGTCTCTCCAATCTTCTCCGTTTCCATGGATGCGCTACCGTCACTGTCTACACACTCTCATTGCGTCTCATGTGTATAGGGGGTTTCCCAACCCACATTATCATAGGGTGTTATCATTCCCATATTATAATTCTCCTTTGACAAAACTAATGACAATTTTTTGTTTATATGTAGCAAATTAAAAAAAAATGTCAGAAACCGAATGGTTTGAAAATTAAAATAGTTAGCAATAGAAGAAAAACTCAAAAGAATATTTGTGAAAAAAGCGTATTATTGATAAATATCATCGAACATTTAATCAATAATGTGGAAAATGATAGTGAAGATGACTTAAAATTATGAAGCTTTCTGAGTTAATTTTAATGCAACAATCTTTTTTTTAAATTATTGTAAATAATAAATATTTTTATTTACAGAGGTAAAATTAAATTAACATTTGATATTTTGGTACATCTTGCGGATAGATAATTGGTTTTAGTAATACATACTAAACATTTCCTATAATAATATAAAAATACTTGTCTATAATAATAATATAAAATACTTCTCTATAATAATAATATAAAAATACTTGTCTATAATAATAATATAGAAACATTGCGTCTATAATACTAATACAAAAACATTTTGTGTCTATGATATAAATGTATGTATATATATATATAATGATATATATGTATATATTAAAAGTGGACATTTGTTTTATTATAGAGGAACGGAAACTGGAAGAACAAGTGGTGTTGGCTTCTTAATCAACAAAAGAATTAAAGACTACCTTCTTGAAGTCGAAAGCACGTCAGATCGAGCAGCGAGGCTCGTTGTTCAACTAACCCAGCGATACCAACTTCAGATAGTACAGGCATATGCACCAACATCAAGCCATACCGACGAGGAGGTTGAGGAATTCTATGAAGAAATCAAACAGCTACATACCAAGGGGAAACAACACATCAAGCTCATCATGGGAGATTTTAATGCAAGAATTGGACAACAGGAACAAGGAGAGACATCGGTTGGTAAATACGGATACGGGGAAAGGAATGAACGTGGCGATCAACTCATAGAATTTGCCGAAGCTGAAAATCTTAGCATCATGAATTCATTTTTTAAGAAGAAACTACAAAGAAAATGGACATGGAAACACCCCAATGGAGGAACCAGCGAAATTGACTATATACTGGCAAACAAGAAATCAATTATTGAAGATTGCAGCATACTGAACAGATTTAATACTGGAAGTGATCATCGAATGGTGAGATGTAAAATGCACTTAAATACTAAACTAGAAAGGCAGAAGCTCATTAGGAAACAAGTATGTAAGAGGGTGGATTTAAAGAAATTAAAAGAAAATACCGAGGCATTCAAGTTGGAATTAAAAAATCGCTTTTCTGCACTGGAAGGACTTATTGAAGAAGTTGACATCTCAGAAGCAAATGAAAACATTGTTAAGACAATAATTGAAACTGCTGGGGAAATTGGTGGTGTAATATGTAAAAAGCAGAATAGCAAATTATCTGAGAAGACGAAACAACTCATGAAAAGGCGAAGACTTATGAAGGTGGACAATCAAAATACCAGTCGCAAGATCGAGTATGTAGAACTTTGCAAAACTTTGCGCAAAAACATGAAAGAAGATATAAGAAAATTCAATTGTGAGTTAGTAAGGAAGGCCATTGAAAGCAACAAGAGCCTTAGGGTTGTTAAAGGGAGTTTGTCTATTGGGAAGAAACACATCATTGCATTAAAAGGAGAGGATGGCACTGTAACAAGAAATAGGGAAGAAATACTTAGAAGAGTTGAAGAATTCTACAGAAAGCTGTATGAGGGAAACAGTGGATTAAACGAAGACTCTGAGATAGTCGAAGGAACAGCTCCTAAAATCTTAAAAGAAGAAGTAGCATTTGCAATAAAAAGTATGAAGAAAGGAAGATCCCCTGGCGATGATGGCATTACATTAGATATCTTAAAAGAAGCTGGAGAAATACAACTCAAAATTCGGTTAAAATGACTTAATGTTACAGCCAGATGTAGAAAACAGTGCTGCATTTTGCCATGCAAAATGTTAGGTCATAAGTTATTTGGGTTTCTGCTAGTTGGCACATGTCATTAGATGAACACAACATCCCTCAATTCAACCAGAAACAGTTTTTTGCTTGTTGTGAACATTGGGAACTTTTGAGTTATAAAATTTTCATCGTAAGGGGGGGGGGGGGGGATATGTTAACGACTTTCCTGGAACAGGATAGTATGAAAATTGCTTTCTTTGCAGATGATAGTGCGATACGAAGCTCAACCTCTGAGTCGTATAGATCTATTAATTCATTCCAAAGGTATTTAGTTCTTTTGGAAACTTGGCTGAAAAAAGTAAGAACTCGGTATCAACCAGAAAAATGTAAAACATCACATTCTGGTGAAAATGGATTTCAGAAAGCAGCAGATTACGCTTTTCAATGAAAGAATTCCAATGAGCACACATACAATGCAGTGAAATACTTAGATAATGCACCAGATTGAAAGCTCAAGTGGGGAGGGGGTAGCTGACATCAGAAATACAGTCCTCAAAAGGCACTATATTACCGATGCAATGCTTCTACTACTTAGCAGACGAAGCATCTTATCAAAAACAAAAATTTGCTTCATAAAATACTGATTAGAATGGTACTTGTAACCCGTCTGGGATGATGCAGCACCATCTCAGATCAATGAATTACAATAATTTCAAAACAAAACAACCCGGACTTTTAAATTCATTGTTTGTCAGATACTCCATAATCAACAGAGATACAAACTTACCCAGTGTTAGAAAACTTATTGCATACCCATGCCAAAATCTATCACAAACAAACTAAAAATCATCAAAAAATGTATAATAGTTGAAATTTAAAATTATAACTCAAATATCATCATGAAAGACAAAAGAAAAACGGCATGGCATTCCTTAATTCTACTGTCTATTATGCAAAGGAATGTCATTATACTGTATTTCACTGCTACGTGTCTCAAGAACTGTAGTCAGGCTTGGGCTAGGGTGGTTGAGAACCGACCCATCCCATCCCTTGGAAGTGTAAAAAAAACGCCCTGGAAAATTGTTTTTCAAAATTAGTTGTCTTAAAATTTTATTTTAAATTTTTTGTTTTCTATGAAATTGTGCATGACAAGGCAAATCGTTCTTTGACGTTATAAATATACACTATTCAAACATATTTAGAAGTTAGACCTTGTATATATCATGTTTTTACAGAGCATTAAATCTTCATGTACTCTTTAATAAAGATGAGGGAAATCGTAATTTTTTAGTATAACTCTCTAAGTTTTTAATACAAAATTTACGGTAAAAAATTATTCTTTAATGTTAAACATATTAGTCTACTTAAATATCTAGCATTATTAACTATTAATAAAATACGTCAAAACACTGACGGATTTGAACAAACCCTGCAGACTTTTAAAGCCTCCACGCCCACCTCTAACAAGCGTCTAACTATGGGTCCGCGTGTCTCTAATATAACCATGCTCAAGTACACTCAGTCGAAGGAGGCAAAAGGAATTAAAATGATTAGAAAAAAAAATATTTATTGTAATTTAAATTATATATGCACTAGATGCAGAAAAATATAACCTTCATAAAAGCTATAAGAGTAAGACATTTAAGGATTTAATTTTTTTTTCAAAATTTACTCGACAATTCTAGCTAAAATGTAAGTTATGCACAAAATTCCAATGGCGCTTAGCCTTAGCACAATACGAGTAAATTCCATTTAATTATTTGTGTATTTGTAAAATGCCAATGGAATATACTTTGCGTGATTGAAATTGATAAGTGTCTTTTAAATTTATGCAAGTCGAATGTAGTCTTCACTCCTGTGATATTCTGATATACAATTTCCCTCAGCGTTCCAATAGTTTCTATAGTTTACATACGAGGAAATAGTTATTTCGTATTACTATAACTACGGTTAACCCTTATTAGTGAAGTGTACATAATTTTTGTGCGTGAAAATCAGATTTGTTTTCAAAATGTTAGATGGAGCCAGCTCGAATGAAATTGCTCTGAGACATATCAGTGCCTACACATTAATTCAGAAGCCTTTGTATGTGATACATACGTTTTGCTCCATTGATTACAGATTATAGCTTTGATTGTAAGTGGTAAAATACCGTGGATTATAGCGGTTCGGTATATTTTTTGGAGTCATTTAGATAGGGTATTAAGATGCTTTTATGATGTTAAAAGTATCAATAGAAATAAAGAAAATGACCGTCAAGATTGTCGTGAGCTTGTACAAGTCATATATGGGCTATGTCTTTGAGTGAACGTTAATGGAACAAATTGTTTGTAATAATAGAGTAGGGGGCCCTAATTTCTTGCCCCTAAGGTTTTTCTTCCCTCATGGAAGAACTAACTGACGCCAAAGTCAGAAAAAATGGAGAAGCAATCTTAAACCTTTAAGTAAATGGCGCTAGCATCTATTCACTGATATCTGTTACCCAAAACAAGTTAGAAATATAAAAGCAAGAACACTTATTTTTCTGTTTCTGAACGATGTGTTCGTAATTTCGTCCCCTTAGTTTTCACTTATCCAAAAGCTCGAAATGAGTTTTATATCAACTGATTTGAAAGCATATGATATTTAATTAATAAAAATAGACTTTTTAAATGTACATTTAAAAAACAAAAACCAACAAAACAGGAAATAAACAATTCATTTTTACATATCTTTGAAAAATAGCACAAAATTAATCAAAATATCACAAATAAACGCAGTCTACAGCCTTGTCTACACACAGAAATCGCAAAGAAATTTCTTTACCACTGGTGCGGTGGTGCACTTCTCGTGGCACCAGTTGCAACGTTGCATATACCTGATTCATTTTCCTCTCGTATGGTCTCGAGAGAAAGGTTCCTCACATAACAAACAGTAAACGTCCAAATCGGCGTCACTGTCTGAATCGTCCGTGAATACGTAACTTAGGCCTACCTCCTCCTCACTTTCGCTAGTAATCGTTTCTTCTTCAAACAAACTCTTCTTCCGTCTTTTTGCAGGAATTTTGCCTTTTGGGGGATTTTTTCAGGGAACTTGCGTTTCGAAAGAATTTGTTTTAGGCCTACTTGCCTCCTGTCCTTTCTCCCGGTTCCAGATATTGAAGGTTTGGTATGTTTCTCTTGCTCCGACAAAACTTTTTTTCTGTGAGGTGAATCAGTGACCAAGATCGCTGTTCCTCGTCTAGCACTCTTCGTGGGCATAATGATTAGAACTTCTCGAATACTTTGAGAAGTAACGAGCGCTGCAGACGTCGTATCAGAGGATCTATTTAGTTGCTCAAAATTTGAACTAGCCGGAGAGAATGGTCCTACAGACGTAAAAGCGGTTGGAACTGAAAATTGCCGCTACTCCGTCGACATCACTTCTTGAAATTCTCGCTCGTGGTTTAGTAAGTCAGCGTCCGTAAAGACGCTTGGATTCCGTGGAGCAATTCCTGTTTTACGGAAGCCATTCAACGCATTTTGCATGGTTGCAGAATGGTTGTATGCCTCTTCAAAGAGAGAGGCAACCTGAAACTTCTCCACTATTCGGTTGGGGTGACTAGCAAGCCAACTTTCAATGGCAGAGGCATAATAGATTTTCAACAGGAACATGAAAGAAACGTCAAGGGGTTGCATCCTGTTTGTTGAATGTGGTGGAAGACAGGCAATCGAAATGCCCGTCTCACGTGCTCTGTCGGTGACGTCTACATTCCTTGTGTGTGAATGGTGGCCATCCAAAATTAGGACAATGGGACTTTCTTTTGACGGCTTTACAATGGTAATGAAATATTCTGTCCATCTCAAAAAAAGTGAAGAATTAACCTAGCCGATGTCGCTGCAAGAACCAATAGAACCTGGTGGGGCATCGTCGATGCCTCACGTGCTACTTTCCCTCTATATAGATATGCATGTAGGTCAAGTATCATCTAGGGGCGTTACTTCTCCTACGTGCATATGTGTGTACAGAGAAAGTAGCACTTAGGGGGGCAATACCAAGTCGCCAAACAGAGACAGGCCGCCGTCCGTTGGCGTTAAATAATTTTGGAAATTCTTTAAATGGCGCATTTTGCCATATGTGGTAACCTTGAATGCGCTGGATGCGAACACTAAATTCACTGTAGCAGCCAAACGACTAATTTTAGGAAAAAGTGACTGAACAAAAATTGTTTATTTTCATGTCCTCTACCTGCTGCATACACTTAGCAGTTCACAATTCATTTCCAGTGTGCTAAAAAAGGCACTTTTATGCTTATTGCTGACTATGTGGTACACAGATCCGGATCAGAAAAGGGAATTCCGGATGTTTTTGTCTCTGCTGTATTATTAGGTGAATCACTTAAATTCTGTATGAAAAAAATATTTTAATTGATGTAATTGGTTACGCAGCCGCGAGGTGGACGTATACACTAAATTCACTTTCTTGCGAAACCGGTTCCGTTTCGGACATAGGTTCCATTGGCCGATACGTTTCATTTGTCCTCTACAACCCCTAGAAGTTTGTCAACGACCTTCTGGGACACCCTGTGTATATATATTGTTCCATTTCTTACTTTATTATTTTGCTAAGTTTGTTTGTTTGTTTGTTTTGTGGTTTTACGGCTCAAAGACTACAAATATTTTGCTAAGTATAGTTGGCTATTTTCACTTATATTAGGCGTATGATTGAATAAATCGTACGCATAGGGACCTGCGGTGGTACAGTGGTAACGCGCTCGCCTAGCATGCCGTTAACCCAGGTTCGACTTCTAATGGTTTGAACCTGTCCGAGAATAGAACGCATACCTGTAAGCTGCTCATTGTAGTCCGAGAACTAGTTCCCTTTAAAGGGCTAGGATTCCTCGAACAACTTTAGATCCTGGCGCAGTATGACATTCTATCTTTGCCCCGTAAAATATACAAATGACTCACACAGCTACAAATAAATCGCAAACTTTTTGTATTGACTCGTAGTTTCGAATAAATGCCAAATGGCATTAGTATTTCGCAAGGTGGAGTTTAAATTTAGAAAATAGGCGATGCTTTTTCATTTTCCTAATGCCATCCAATCTTACAGCAATGAATAAGACCCTTCTTTGTTTCCTAAAATTCTCATCTTTATAGCTTTTTCTATTTACCTCTCATCGCGTTAGCTCTTCATTAACTCTCTTCGTGCCCTTAGGAGGTGTATGTATGGTCTCACTTTGTCTGGCGCAGAATTACCCTTGTCCTTGCGCCATAAACACGCAACCAAACAACCAACCCTTAGGAGGCGCAATGATAACGTGAACACGTAGTGTGACGATGTGATCCATGTTATGCTTCCAACTGTACAGAAAAAAAAAGTTGCGGACTAACTGGTCACTGTATTCCGGGGGGGGGTTGATTCCCTAGAGCTTAAGAGGCCAAATTCCTCGGGAAAATGTAGGCCAACTATTTTACTGTAGCGTAGTGGCTATGCTTTCGTTTAGGGTGTCATTTACCCGGGTTCGACTCCTAATGGTATCGTGGACGCGTGCCGTTTTCCTGCTCCACGGGCTTTGATTCCCTCAGCTGTAGAGGTTCGTATTCACTAGAAAACTATTGATTCCAGCGCAGCATGGTCCCTGCTATACTCGGGGCTTAATTTCTAACAAAAAAAAAGTGAAGGAGCCCTAATATTATGATAAATCGATTAAAAAATTGAATGGCTGCAAAAGAATCGATAAATCATATCAATTGTTTATGTTCATTTTTATGGACAACAAAATGCTTGACCTTAATCTCAAATTTATTACTTTTTCACGACAGTGTCCATTTAAGGGCTCCGGCTAATATTTAAATAATCGCCAAAAATGAAGAAGTACCGGAGCCGGGCTCCAGTGAGCTCCCCCCTAATTTAAGCTCTGGTTATACTTCCACCGTAAAAACACAAACAAACGCAGTTCTCATCTTTAGAGTTTTCTTCCAAATTTTCATATTGATAGCATCTGTATTCTTTGGTTGAAGCTGTAAAGCCTAAACGGTGAACCTGTATATGTGTGACGCCAAAATATTTCAGATACGCCTATATCACGCAGTTTGAATTAAAGTTTTTAGTATATAAAACGTCTGAACTCAGAATAATATTTCCTCGCATTAACCAGGATTGTATCACTCTATTGAAACGATGTCGCTTTGTGTATGAGGCGGATATCTACTAGTTCCCGTTGTAAGTATAGCAGCTATGAATTTCAATCTGGGCAGCTTCATTCAATTTATAAAAATATAATGAATAAGTAGAGTAAAGTGCATTAATAACGATATTCGGGGGGACCAAAAGAAGATATCGTTATAGACAGATTATCGTGATAAGAAAACTTATCGTTCTAGCTTAATTATCGTTCTAGCCAGTGGCGTAGCTAGATATTTTGTCGCTCGGGGCGAGCGACTGTCATTGCCGTAATTGTTGTAACTGTCATTGCTTTTTAAAGGCAAATTGCCTCCCGGGGCCACCGACCCCTGTCCCCCCCCTAATTACACTACTGGTTCTAGCTAGACTTCATTGTATTTGTCACTTTCTAATTCCACCACAGAATTCTGAAACAAGGAAAATCTTTCTGTGTGTATTTAAATGAAAATTTCTTGGGGAAAATTTGTATTATGAAATTTGCCTAAACTATTTTTGACAACTTTATCCTTATAATGCCTAAGGCTATGTTTTGAAACCACACACTATATGTAGAAAACAGTGTTTTCCAACTCCAAGCACATAACAAGCAAGTGAAAGAAAACCGCCTAAGGTCGATATTTAAATTTAGCGGGTTTCAATTAACATTAATTCGCAACTTCCCAATCCGCAACTCTCTAGTCCGCAACTCTCTAATCCGCAACTCTCTAATTCACAACTCTCTAATTCTCAAGTAACTCGGTAGGTTTTCAACGTTAACAATAGCCATCGTTATTGCATTTACGGAAGACCTTTGCCTTGTCCTTTTTATTGCGTATAGACAGGCAGACAGGAAAGCCAAAAGCAATAGCGGGTTCAATATCTATTGAAACCCGCTAATAAAACTTCCATGAAATGAAGAAAGGAACAGAAAAAACCCTTCTCAATAAGCAGAGTTCAAACGGGAGCAAGTTGGGGTGAACCCAAATGGCGTCTGTAAAAAATGTGGAAAGTCTTCATGGAAACTAAATGCACAGGACCCCATTTCATACTCTATCGGTCATGTATCTAATCGAAAATACAACATGCACCTTGCACCCTTCCACTAATCTTTTTCTTTTATTTTGAAATTGACTAAAATCGAGACAACCAGAACGCATTTGTGTGTTCAACGTAAGAAACACATACATTAAAATTGTACCTTCACAAATTTATTAATCGGGTTATATCACATAATTTCTAACAAAAATGTAACCATGTATAATGAAAGTTTTATTTATACTAATTAAAAATACATTATATAAAATCGTTATATGCATATATTGCTAAAAATAAATTATATGTATTTATTGCTGCATCTAAACGAAGTCTGAAAATATCTTTATTGTTAAACACCGAACAGCCATGATAAAAGCGCAGAAAGATGTTTTAGATAAGAAACTTAATAGTGATTGTGTGTGTGTAATATATTTTTAAAAGAATATTTTGACAATTTAAAAAAATTTTAGCATATACGATTAAAATTTCAAAACCGGCCATGACATGCCTGTGAAATAAACTTAACAGAAAAACTTTAGGAAAAAAAATTTAAAACTGAAAAAGAAATGCTGTAAGACAACTTAACGAGACCTAATAAAATCTGAAAACTTTGTCTTCCCATACTGTTACTAGACAAAGAAATTTTAATTTACTAATATAGTTATATAGTTTATTTATAAAATGCTTAGATTCAAACAATATATACTGCATTTCAAATATATTTTGCATTTAAAAGTATGTGTTACATTTAAAAACACATGTTACATTTAAAACTGTATATTATATTTAAAGATGTGCATTATGCTTACAAAACAAAATTTTATCTAAAAATTTAAGCCAACACTAGAAGATTAGACATACAACAGATCACGAGGTCTCTCCATAAAATTATGCATAGTTTAGCAGTTTGTGTATTTAAGATATCTGCCGCCTAATTTTTTGCAATATTTTATAGATGTCGCTGTCACAACCATCTTTACTGTCTCATTAAAGGCTAAGAAAAGACCCTGAATTCTAATGTAGCGAATATATGTACGTGATAGCATAAATACAGCTTCATAAAATTATCTAAAGTTAAGCATTTAGCAACTATGCTTATACGTATATACATAGGTAAAGTCCAAGATACGTACACGATAACGTAGCAAAAAAGGTAACGTAGCTAAATAAGGAAATTAAACGATTTGCCATACTTCAAAGCATAGATAAGTGGTATGTGATAATACTCAATGATTTTAATTTTGGTAGACGACAGATACAAATTGCTGGCCAATTCATTACCTCAATCAATTGGTTTACCTTCTATGTTGCTTGCTGTATTAAAATTTTACCTCACTTCGATTATTTTAAAATGCCCGTTACTGGAATCTATAACGAAAAAGCGAGTTAGTGTTAGGCGAAAATTAAGCGATTGTTCAAGATAAAAAGCGGATATTGGTTTTAGCTGTATTTAGTGTGCTTTGTTTAAAAAAATAAAGCACGTGTTTCTGTTAATTACAGATACTAGAGAATAACGAGCAAAATAAATATTAGTTGAATAAATTAAACTAATTTAAGTTTTCATAATTCAGCAAAATTTACATTTTTCAGGAAATTGCAACTATTAATATACTTGACTAACGTGATAGCATAACCTTTGAATTAATTCACGTTTTTAGACTTCATTGTAGCACTTAATTTTACATTTGCTTCGTCAGTGAATAATGAACAATTTATAACAACTCCCACTAAACCTCTCTGCGACTAACTCATGCGTGATTTCCTCACGAACGAGGAAATTATTTTATTTGTCGTTTAATTTTTTCTCATTTTTGGAAAAATATATAGTTAAGTTAATTTTCGTATAGCTGTTGAGTATGGTAAAATATTATTGATACTTGTGTGAGTAAAATTGGACCATCTCTATCAGAAGTAAAACTACACGTATTTTGGACAATTCATTCATTAGTGTAAATTACTTTTAACATTAACGATTTCCTGAATTCCCGTCAAATTTGAATAATTTAGTAAAACGTTCCCATACTTTCCTGATAACGTGAATTTTTAACGTGAAAAAAAAATAGATTATAGGCGCCATCTTGGAAAATTATTGGGAGGTATGGAAATTTTATATCAAATGAGACCCATTATTTTTTCAAAGCATTTAAGCCTAATTTAAATTTCATTCAGTCAGATTATCCTTCTAGAAGATAATCTTTTGTATTTTCTGGGAATATATTCAAACAAACCAACCACTTTTCTTTTATAAAGGAGCTAGCTTCAAACGACCTTAAACAACAATACACGAGATATCGTCAGTTGCATAACATTTCATTGCGTGAGCGCTAACAAAAATTAATTATCTTTTGATGCACAATAAAGAGTCTAGTTTGCAAATTTCTGTACTTGCTTTCTACAGGGCGACACATAATGTATATATACACGTAATGTATCAGAAAGTAAAATTTTATACCGGGAGAACTAATTGAATTAATAATCTCATATTTCTGGGTTAACCACAGTCATTAACAATAATTTTTTGCGCAGAATTACAGCATTCTTTTTTTCATTAAAGGGATTCTCCTACTTTCCCCAAATATATACCAAAAGTCTCTCCAACCCGCTACTACTTCTGAATGGAGAGAGAGAGAGATACAGGTAAAGTGCCATGTAGGGGCAACTTCCGAAAAATTTCGGTTTTCATAGATTAGAACGAAAGTTGTCCATGCACGATATTTCCTTTGCATTCATAGCTGCATAATCTTAAATTATATTATTATTTTAGAATATATATGATAATAATATACATATTACAAATATCTATATAATATTAAAATATATTAATTATTTTAAATCATATTTCTTAAGTATATATTTGGCAATAATTACAATGTATATTTTAATGTGTGTAAAATACAGAATATAGTAAATTTTGTGGGAATTGGACGTCTTTGAGTGAATATGTTGACAATCGTTGTTTCATGGCACGCCCCTAATTAGTTTATCAAGCATGATACAATTTTTACTCTAGTTTAGCTTCATAGCATTTCTAACTCTATTTTTCTAATTATATTTAAGGTATTTTTT
>QLNU02015360.1:193169378-193189442 GCA_006491805.2 Dysdera silvatica | reverse complement strand
TTTTCCTTCTTCCTCCCGCAGAGTTTCCGTACCAAATGCGCTTGTTTCAAAAACAATGGTAAAATTTATTAGCTCTCCTTCCATTGTTGAACATCTATTTTTCTCTGCTACAGTAGGTTGCAAAATATAAGCCGAATCGTGTTAGAAATCCTTTTATCTTTACTGATTACATATTTTTCCATTTAATCTATATTAATAGTTCCGTTGATGCGATTCAATTCGTATCAAGATAGCAGTTGACAACAATTTGTTTATGAGCGGAAAAAAATGTTACTGTGGTTAATATTGAAACTAGTTGCGCGCATCTGCAAATTATTTTTTAGCTTATATATTACTTCTAAGTTATTATTTATTTAAGAAATAATCTCCTGAGAAATAAAATAATAAAATAGTTAATATGATAAAAAATTTAAAACGTGCAATCAGTTTATACGTGACCACATACTCGCATGAATTTCATGAGCATTAAACGAGCGCTCTCATCAGAAAGACGTTAGCTTCATGAAGTTCTTAGCTGTAGAGAGTTGTAGAATAGTTATAAAGGCATGTAGAATAGTTGTACAGCGATGTAGAGTGCGAATACGAAAAAGAGGCTTTCTACATAAGCTCATATACTATATTATAATTAAGCTCTATGTACGAGAGGCTGCATATATATAATAAAGTTTGTAACAACGTTGTCGGTCGCAGATTCTGATCTTGGGTAGAATTCGTCGACGCGTTCAGTGCAAACGCCTCTTCATTTGTCAGCCATTGACTGAAATTAACTACAAGTGTACACAAAGTGTTTCCGTTTCCTGATATTTTTCGATGTCTGATGGCAGGGCTACCTGTTGACTGAAAATATTTGGAAGTCGAGAAAAAAGAGGAAAATTGAAAAGTAGGAGGGAGGAGTAGGTAATTAGTCAATGGAGTTTAAAAAACTTCCACGCAGCTTGACTGTTCATGGATATGGAAAGTGTCCAAAAAGTACTATATTTATGAAGAGTCAAACATCCACTTTAAGGATTACAGATATACTCAAAGGTCCAGTAATTCATAGTAGGCTTTATTGAACTCCACTTATTGATACTCCTCCACACTCTACCCTCCTTTTTCCATATTTCTCTTCATTTCTCTACTTCTAAATCAATTTCCACAAATTGGTGGCCCTATCACCGGACAAAGAGCAACAGCATGAAATAGCAATATTCTGTGATCATTTGAAGTCCACACCAGTCGAATCCTGATGAAATACAGCAACGTTTATCTAAACGCGCCACCCAACATAAGAAAATACGCACTACAACATTACTAGACTTTAGTGTATTCTATGTAGTGCAATGTCGATCATTACGCTTGCGTTTATACATATGTACGTACATAATTATACGTGTTAGATCCCGTTCTACGCAAAGGAAAATTTTATGAGAGTATAATCTTTAGCTCTAGTTAAGACAAAAAAATCTTCCAAATACATGCGTCGTATGCAGAATTTTCCAAACTGCCATTTCCTGCTAATTTTGATTGACAAGTATGATCATGTACACATCCCTTTACAAAGATTCTATTCTCCATCGATTATTAAATATTTTTCCATTTTTTATTAAATTTTCTAGTACAGTATTTTCCATCCTTTTCCAAGTCACGACTCCCTTATATACTAGCAAAGTAATCCGCGACCACCTTTCATAATAACTAAATAGTCTGTAACTCCCCACTGCCCATCGCCGCCACATTTGCATAATAAAAGCATTTTTAACAGAGTAAAGAAAACACATTAAATACAAAATTATATTATATTAATTATATAAATTAATGTATATTATAGATATGAAGTTAACAACCGTTAGTAGAACATTGCAATGTGTGTAGCCATGTTGAAATATAAAAGCGTTGGAAACATTTGGTATGACATTCCTTATAAAAATAATTGCAACTAAAAATAGTTGTGGTGACCCCCAGAAACTTGTTCGCGACCCCCAGGTTGGGAACCACTGTTCTAGCAGAAACGTTTAAATTAGGTTCCTAGTTGCTTTTCAATGACTATAATATTACTCCACTTGGCAAATTATAAATATTAGTTTTAAAGTGCGTCATAAAACCCTGGCAAAAATAACGATCTACCAACTAATGAAGTAGGCTACTCTAACGCGGATAATTTCGGCAAAGCTACACATTTTGCCACATTTTTCAGTTAAACCACCATTAAATATTAGTTACTAGTTACCGACATATATTAGTAATTTATGTCATCATTACTTGAATTGTGACTGTTTTTGAAAAAATTGGTGATTTACATTTTTAACAAATGAATACATATTATCATAGAGTCAGACATAAGAAAGGGAACGAAAGATTTCGCGTCTTTCTTGTTCCATTTATCAATGTGCTAACTGGGCCAGAATCTAAATCCGGGTAACCTTTCGTGTTTGTAAATGCTATGGATCGTAGCTACTATTAAGTTGATGGTCTTCTTACACCTGATGTCACATACGCTCAGAACCAGACTAGGGAATTCCCTCTCCCAGTTTTGTAAACATCTTGACTTTGGATTTTTTCTTGGCTTTCTCGGGAGATGACTTATTAGTCTGTGCTATCCGTCACTGTCAGTCAGATTTTATCAAGCATGGAATGTAAATACCCAAAGCCAAATCAAGTACTATTAAATGTTACATTCATTATAGAGAAATCAGTTATAGAATTGAGATAAACCTTTTCTTAAGATAAAGTGCTAATTTATGGTTGATTTCTAATGAAATTGTACCTAGGTTTTATTTGAACACTTAACGTTATCATTTGCATTGGTTTATGTTCTTCAGAGTTCCATGTTATAATTAAGCTATAAATGAGCATCTTCGGGACGAAGAGCCAGGAAAACGTAGCTGAAACGATTGTCCTTTAAAGATTCTGAAGAATCAACAAATTACCGGACACTGTCCATTGTCCAATCTAAATTATATAAGGTGTTATTATAAATATACTGATAAATATGTAATATGGGAATAATGATTATTATTATTAACTAAGGCGAAAATATTATAAGCAATTTTTCTCAGATAAATTGGTTTTCTAAATCAGTTGTTTTACCACCCCACACCTTTAATGGACATGAAGTAGAATGAAGTTTATTAAATCTCCCACAGTTTTGAAAATTAATATAAGCACGTATGAGATTCTAATAGATCTATTGAATTACCTGCATCATTTTTGAACCAGAAATGTGGTAATTTTACCAACGGGATGAGGTAAACATTGATACATGGACATATAACTATCATAGATATTCCAAATTCTGCCTTCACTTGACAAAGGGAGCAGTTGGCTCCCGAAACGTCGTGTTTTTAAACCTTACGCCAGTGTCGAAATAACTGTTTGTTATGGAATCTCCTGGTGAAACTCTGTATTGTTTCGTTATCATAGATATTAATAAAATGCGCGGGTCTTTGTTATAAAATAAATTATCTATGCAATTTGTAATTACTTTTTAATATCAAACTAAATTAGAGCTATGCGTATTTTAGGGTCTAGAACTTATTATGCAATTATATTGTACTTATTCTGAACCCATCGTTTTCTTCCTAAATAACTTTTTCCTAATATGCTGACATTTTATGGTTAATTTTAAATTAATATAAAATTCATTATAATTAAATTGCGTGGTTTTGATTTTAATATGATGCGAATGTGTATAAATGTAAATAATGTTTAAAATATAAATAATATTTAAAATGTAAATAATATTTAAAATGTAAATAATATTTAAAATGTAAATAATATGTAAATGTAAATAATAATTTAAAATGTAAACAATATATAATGTTAAATAATGTATGAGATGCAATCAATCACTTCATAACATCGATTAATATATAACATTTGTTAATAGCAACACGGATTAATGTATAATATTGATTGATGTATAACATTATAATATCTAACGATGATTAATGTATAATGGTGGTATGTACAGTAGGAGGTAAAGTAAATAAAAGATATTACTATTATTATTATTAAAGTTAGACTCATATTTTTTAATTTATTTCGGGGTTATATTACCTATAATAAAGGATGAATTTGATTTTAACATCCGCCTTCTGATTCTGTTATACGTATCTACTAAATTTTTCGTTGAATTTTAAATGAACATAGCAGATTATTCTATTTTTTAGTGTATATTCCAAAATTTGTAATTTTATTAAAGTAATTTCTTAAGTTCTAAAAGTAACAAAGATAGAGCGAGAGAGATATAGAAATGGAAATATACGAGAACTTAGTTTTTTGGTATAGCATTTCATGTTTTTTCGGCTGTATGATTTTAGTGTCATAGAGCTATTGACCCAAAATAAACAAGTTTCAGCTAACCCGCGAAACTTTTGAAGTAAGTTAACGACACATACAAGATAAGGAAAAATTGTATTTCGGAAGTTGATTCCATTTTACTATAGACAAACTCGAGAAAAGCACGTAATCGCATTCGAAATATCAAAGTTTTCGAATTGTTTCGTCATTTATAGCAAAACAGTCTCTCTCCTTCAATTGCTAATTCGACTCTTTATTGATAATTTTACTGTGAATTGCGAGAAGAGTCCCTTACGCGAACAGTAATGAGGAACGAAAGATCATACCGCGATGTCCATCTACATACACAAAAAACTAATGAAGCTAAAATCAAAGGATTTAATAAAATCCATTTATTGATTTAACAAAAGTCAAGGAATGACCATAAAACCGTGATCATATCCCAATATCGAACCCCAACAGAACGATAGGAAAATCCGCAATTGCTCCTGACCCACTAAAAACGAACCGCACTCGATTGGTTAAACGACTCGCTGAAAATGAGGTCGTTCAACCAGAAACGGCACCAAGAAATTGGGACAAGATGTTCAGTTTTTGTCTCACAAAACGCCTGGTCGCGAGCATGGCTCAGAGTTGCGCGATTTTTCACTCAGTGTTATGAAACGCCGAAGACTAGCCATTGGAATAGATAGACAAGAGGAGTGTTGTGAGGGGCTAAGTAGGACCGGCCCTGGACTCATCGGCTGAGATCTTTTCGGCTGATTTTATCCAATCTCATGGTAAGTTTACCAAATCCTTACTCCCCGATCGTAAATTTTGCATAGAGAATCAAATGAAAATAGAGAAGCACCAGTCGTATTCGATTTCTTTGAGTGAAATTTTAAAAATTGAATGCGCAGACCACGCGTGTTCTTCACTGAATGATAGACTAAAAGAATAGTTCCAGTTGAGGCTAAAATCTGTGATAGTTGAGAAGAAAGAAACTTCCAACGATTATATAAATTCTCCACTTCTATCCTTTTCAACAAAAATATTATTTTGGTCAAAAGCCCCATTGGGAATACAAAAATATGCCTAATTTCAATACAAATTTTGAAAGTTCTATATTATATCTATATTATGCATTTTCCGTTTTTATTATGCATTGTCTTCGCGGTGAAGCAAATGGTTAGACTGGAGATGGAGCTACCTGCAGACATATTGAGATTAAATTTATAATACACGTATTCAAAGAGTTCTCTTGGCAGTAATATATACGTTATATTATTTGAGTACTTTGTAAGTACACAATTCATATGCTAACAACAGGGCATTATTCTACTTCTAAGTTTTTCAACAAAAACCGGAGAGCATTCTTTTCTCAAAATTATTTCATCTGTTGGTATTTCTATTGTATTGTGGAAGGGTCAAACAAATTCAAACGAAGTAAAATAGAACCATATAATCTAAACTATTTTATAAAATATACCACAATTATACTATATGAAAAGTGTTTTAGTTCATTGAAAAAATGTCAAACGTATTGTCTTAAGGTTTCATGGTGACGTGTGTGAAGAACTTTTCTGTTATGGTGAGTTTCTTTACTCATTTGCCTTTTGCTTCAAGAGCGATAGAAATAATGTAAAGAAACATCCTGAATTCGATTCTCCGGATACATGTATTACATTTTTTAATTTTTAAACGGAAATGAAAGCAGTACTGACGTTTTATCGTATATCGTAAAAGTAATAGATATGTATTTTTCGCACATAGGTAGTTAGTTATACTGTAATTATATTAGAAAAGAGATTTTCTGAAGGACGGGAAAATACAATGCAATTTGTAATATATAAAATTATATAACTTCGTACAGAAGTAGAAATTTTCTCCATCCAAATATATTTCTTTACATTAAGAATTAGTGCATTTTCATTTGGAAATATTCAAATAGTTTAATAACTGACTAATAATTAAATACAAGATTTTAGTGCAAGTTTGGATTAATTAGTCGTTTATATTTGATTAACTGCGTGGACTTTCCTGCAAGTTAAAAAAGGCCTTTAAATTAATGTTTCCACAATATAATAGCATATACAGTACAATACAGTGGCCAGGGGCCGCACGTAAGGGGGATGAACTGGGAATTCGCCCGGAGAGAAAAATTTTGAGAAGCCACAAAAAGGGATTGTTATAAAAAATGAAGTCATTTTGGGGAGGCAAAACACATGTTTGTCCTAAGCGACATTACACATATGGAGGGTTAAAGTATTACGTAAGCAATATTTTGACTATTTCAAACCCACGAGTAGCAAGCAAAAATTAACATTGGCTAACATAGGAAAATAAGACAAACGGCAACCCCTCCCCACCCCAAAGGTGCTTACGTAATACTTGAACTCTCCCATAACGCCGGCCTTGACATTAGTTAAAAAAGTAAACATAAATATTTTTGAGCAAATATTTATGTTGGTGCACACAATCAATAGATGATCTTCAAAGAGGTACAAAACTGTTAGTGTAAGCAAAGAAATATGATGGGATTTTGGGTACACGAAAAGTCAGCAATTCAGAAGACGAATACTTGAAAACGCGTAACTTAGTTCCAAATATACAAATTAGGAATGAGTGTAAAATGCGTGATAGTTCTTTCGTTCCCGACTTAGTTGGTGATAACACAACGCAAAAAAAGTTCCACCAAGGACATGTGAAATCAATTATGTCACAAATACATGGTATGGATGTTTTCAACGTTGGAGTGCGATTGGGAGAATGGAAGCCAACCGGTCTCAGGTAGAAGTGTTCTGAGTTTCGCAAAATGCCTTACCAATACTCTAAATACAGTTCTAAAAGACAAGGAATATTCGTCGGCGACCAAGTCAAGTTCTTCCTCATGCCACAGTTTCGAGATGACAGAGATGCAAATCGCTCAAGACAATAGCTACAGAGACGAGAATATCTCGACATACTGTGCATAGAAGACTTCATGAGAGGGGTCTTTATTCAAGAAGGCCAATGATTTGTGTCCATTTCACTCCATATATCAGAAGACATTAATTAACCTGGAGCAGTAAACATCACCTTTGGAGCTCCAACAAGTGGGTACACGTTCCCTTTCGGATGATTCCCTGTTCAATTTAGATACTGATTGCCATTAGAGTGTCATCTAGATGACCAGGAACGCGCTACATCCCTAACGGTAGAGAAAGAGACACCTTCCGTAATGGTGGCGTTCCTATTTGGTCAGATATTATAGCCTGATACGGAAATGGAATCTTGAACTCTCATGTCAGACCTTGTAGGGGTGTTGTTGGTCTGGATTTCATGATGATTTATAGACCACACCGCCTGATTTCATCGAAAACAACCATTAGAAGAGTGGAGATATTCGAAGAATGGAGTGGCCAGCTAGAGCCCTTGATCTCAACTCCATTGATTATATATCAAATGCATTGGGAAGAACGCATTACGATACTCCAACTACTCTCAAACTCTGCAGAAACTCCAAATAACTCTTATATATAAAGCTTGAATGTAAAACCTTATTACCCAAGGTCCTTATTAATACTATTATCATTAGCAAGAGGAATCGCTGTAAGAGGTATGTACCGTGTTAAACTTTTGTATGTACTTCCATCGAACAGAGAAAGTATTGTTTTCTTCCGTTCCTACGAAATAATGTCATCAAATTCCATAGTAAAGCTCAGACTCTTCTCACATTTGATAAATCATCAAAAAACAAATTTTCGTATGAACTTCATTGCATTTCCTTATGTAAAATGGGTGTTATGTGCAATTTTTCATACTATTCCTTAATTTTAATACCAGTGTATTTTAAATACAGTCTCAAAAACTCAAATTCCCTCTTTATTTAGTTAAACATAAATAGTAGTGAATATATAATATAATAATTAGTAGTGAAGGAAAATTAGAATAATATTAGAATGTTGTCCAATGTATAATATGTAAAAATATACCACTATAAGAAACAGCAAATATAATAATACTAGTTATATATATAAGAAAATACATAGAGAAGTATCAATTCCAGAATCCCACAAATATAGCAATATCTGAATAAATGGAATATTTTATGCACAACTTTCAAGAAATAGGTCGAAAAGAGAGAAATAGACAGTACCATCCTGGAAAGTTCCATTTTTAGGTTAAAGAGGTGCTATGTGGTGTTAACGTGGCTTATTTACAAAAAATATTTCTTTTTTTTTATATCATAGTTTTAAATGCGGAAAAAACAGTAGAAAATTTAATTTTTTTCTTTTTTGAAGGTTTCTAATTTATGAAGCTTTATCTCCCCGATAGCAATTCATAATAAAAAAGTTTTACGTTTCGCGTTTTAGTTTAAGGTTAAAATTATTTCCTTATTGCATTTTTTTTTATAGATTATAAATATTGTTTTAAGATTTAGCAGTGCCTATATGACTGGCTTTAATTTTAACTTATCTTACAAATAATGAATAGGTAATTATGTAAGTATATAACCGAAGTTGAGAAATATGAGTAAAATAATAATATGAAAAATAATAAGTATTTTAATTTATGGAGTGAAAGGTATCATATTTTCAAAATTAAAAGTTAATTCTCTGATATATATTTTTTTTCTTACATTGGAAGCTTTAGTACTTTGAAATATTTAAAAACCAGGACACCCAACTTCATTTTTTTTAATCATATTCCTTTTAGAACTTACAAAATCTTAGCATCTCCCTACGAAACCACTTACTCACTCATGCGAAAAAGGTTTTTCCAACTTGCAAGAAAAATTCCCAATAATAGATTAGTAACAGACATTTCCTTAACGTCGTCTTTTCCTTGACTATGCAGTCAACCGCCCCCAAATGTAGGCATCCAAATTTTAATTAGGATTTAAAAAAAATCAATTGGAAACAAATCGTCCTCCCAAATGACGCTGATTTTCAAATTTAAAAACCATATAACTAATCTTCTGCTCATTTGCCATTTTGAAAAGTCCAACTCTTAACGAACAAGGAAAACTTAGTACTGTACATATAATTTTGATTAGCAACTCGTGGGTAATCTGAAAAAGGGCGCACGTTTATTTAAAGAACTGGAACTACTTTTTTTTCCTTCGGTTATGTCTTTTCCTGGTCATTTATTGCTATTAATTTTAACACATTCAGGCAAACTAGCAGCAGATGATGGATGTTCGGTTGCTAAGAATGATGCCAACAAATTGAAGAAACGGAATTCAACGCATCAATGGATACAATACAAGCTACAGTTTTAAAATCTCAACCACGCTATATATATAAGGTAGTGTTTAGTAGCGATTGAAAAGCCAATCACTCAAGCCTTTATCGGTTATGAAGGAATACTAACTCATTTACTGAGGATTGTGGAACGCTTTATATGTCTGGCGTCCTAACACGGTGTTTCACTCACGGAACTGTTGGACTTTACGATGTCACGTAATACCAGTGATTACGATGAATAACAATCGATGCAATTGATGTCATTCGGACTTCAGTTCGTGGGATCCAAGCCGCGAGACGTCAATATACAGCAAATATTTCAGTTCCGCTTGGCGGGGTTTTTAGCCCTCTTGAGCTGATTGTAAACAAGGGTTCGAAGCCAACTTTCTTCAAGCTAATATTGCGTAAGGTAATGTTGAGTCATCATGCAATAGTTTAATCCGTAAAAATTTGGGGAAGTTCATGCACCAGAACAGTGTCGTTGGCGAACAAAGAAAAAGCCACTGCTGTAAAGCTTGGTTCTGAAATCAGCCATAGAAGTCGTAAAATTTGGTTTGATCCAGTTACCCGCAGGTTACGTAAAGTCTCTACAACACAGTGTTGACTTACTTCTGCGGAGCATTTCAATGTGACCACGAAAAATAAAATTTCCTCTTCTTTTACACATTGAATACTTATGAAGGTCTCTGTATGTAAAATAGCATTTTACGAGTTACAAAAATGTGCTACTTCGAGCTAAACTTGATTAATATCTCGGTTTTATAAAATTATTTCGATTCAATTACATTCATTTTTGTTACGTCTACACGCCTGAAATCAACACCTTTTCTTAAAAATGTAATATCGATTATATCATGTAAAAATGATTACATGATTATGTTTAATATACATGATATCATTTCAGAATAAGAACAAAAAAATTAAAATTAGCGATGGGTTAATGAGAACGTAGGTATTTTTAAGAAAATGAGGACTTTTTGTTTGCATTTAATATTATTTCAAAATTTGCGCTAATTATATGAGTGTTATTTTAGTATTTGGACATACATGCACATTACAATAACAATAATTTTCATAAATTATTTTCATTAATAATATTATTTTCTACAGGATGACAATATACTTTTTTTAATGTTTAACATGCATGCATGTACGTACATTCAGCCACCTGGAGAGGAGAGCCATGGCACAAGCTCCTATGGCTTTCTGCTCTCCTTCATTTCTAACCTAATCACTAATTAACATCTTTAATCTCAAAATCTAGAATATCAATATAATATCAAAGATATCACATGGCAGAATGTATCATCATAACTGTAATTAGGTTGAATAAATTTTATTTATTCATTTTTAGCTCCAAATGTCTGGGCTTTAGTAATCATGATATACAGTGTGATTCAGGTGTTTCCTTAATAATTATCTTTTTAGCAATTACTCGTAGGAAAAAAACTATATATATATCATCATCATCATATTCAACCATTATCTATCCACTGCTGGATGAAGGTCTCTCCAAATGCTTTCCACACAAGTCTATCCTGAGCAATTCGCTTCCACGTCACCCCAACCTGTTTTCTTATTTCATCCACCCATCTAGTTTGAGGACGTTTTCTAGGTCTTCGGTGGTCTCTTGGAATCCAGTTCAGAATTTCTGTTGTCCATCGTTGATCAGTTCTTCTTGCAATATGCCCAGCCCATCGCCATTTCAGCCCTTTTACTTTAACAATGATGTCCTCTACTCTAGTTTGCTCTCTCACCCAAGTGTTTCTTTTTCGATCTCTCCTAGTTATTCCAAGCATGCACCTCTCCATGCTCCTTTGCGTTGTCTGTAACTTTCGTATTGCTCCAACTGTTAGACTCCATGTCTCTGATCCATAAGAGAGGACTGGCAATACACACTGGTTGAAGACCTTTCTTTTTAGACACAAAGGCAATTTCCCCTTCAGGATAAAACTGTTTCTTCCAAATGCACTCCAGCCAAGTTTAATACGTCTGTTGAGTTCTTTCATAATGTTGCCATCCATTGAAATCAGCTGGCCAAGGTAAATATATGAATCAGCAATTTCTAGCTCAATGTTGTCAACTTGTATTTTTGTTTCCTCTACGAAATTATTGAACATGATCTTAGTTTTTTGTAGGTTCATCTTGAGTCCAACTTCTTTACTTCTAGTTGAGAGCTCCTGTACCATGTCTTGGAGTTCTAATGGGTTCGTTGAAAAAATAACAATGTCATCAGCAAACCGCAAATGATTTAAATATTCACCATTTATTTTTATTCCCTTGTTATTCCAATTTATCTGCTGAAAAATCATCTGTAAAGCTGAAGTAAAAAGTTTTGGAGAAATGGTATCTCCCTGCCTCACACCTTTACCAATTTTGATAGTTTTGGTATCTTTATGTAACCGAAATTTTGCACTTGCATTTTTATACACACGTTTCACCATGTCAATGTACACATCCTCAATGTCTGTTGATCTTAAAGAGTTGATGACTGCTGATGTTTTAATAGAGTCAAAGGCCTTCTCATAGTCAATAAATGCCACACACAATGGAAGTTCATATTCATGTGTTCTTTCAATTAATTCTCTTAATACTTGAATATGGTCCACTGTACTGAATCCACTTCGAAATCCAGCTTGTTCTCTTGGTTGAGCTGCATCTAATTTTTTCTGCAGGCGATGTGTTAGCACTTTTGTGAAGATTTTATAAATAGCAGGTAACAAGCTAATTGGTCGGTAATTTTTCAAATCCTCTTTATCACCTTTTTTATGCAAAAGAATTACTGTTGCAGAATCCCATTGGTTTGGTATGTTACCGCTGTTAAGACATTTGGTAAAGAATTTTGCAAGTATGTCTTCTACATATTCTCCAGCTTCTTTTAGGATATCTAATGTAATACCATCATCACCAGGGGCTCTTCCTTTCTTCATACTTTTTATTGCAAATGAAACTTCTTCTTTTAAGATTTTAGGAGCTGTTCCTTCGACTATTTCAATGTCTTCGTTTAATCCACTGTTACTTTCGTATAGATTTTTGTAGAATTCTTCAACTCTTCTAAGTATTTCTTCCCTATTTCTTGTTACGGTGCCATCCTCTCCTTTTAATGCAATGATGTGTTTCTTCCCAACAGATAAACTTCCTTTAACAACCCTAAGGCTCTTGTTATTTTCAATGGCTTTCCTTACTAGCTCACAGTTGAATTTTCTTATGTCTTCTTTCATGCTTTTGCGCAGAGTTTTACAAAGTTCTATGTACTCAATCCTGGAACTGGTATTTCGATTGTCCACCTTCATATCTCTTCGCCTTTTCATGAGCTGTTTCGTCTTCTCAGATAATTTGCTATTGTGCTTTTTACAGGTTACACCACCAATTTCCCCAGCAGTTTCAACTATTGTCTTAACAATGTTTTCATTTGCTTCTGAGATATCACTTTCATCAATAAGTCCTTCCAGTGCAGAAAAGCGATTTTTTAATTCCAACTTGAATGCCTCGGTATTTACTTTCAGTTTCATTAGATCCACCCTCTTACTTACTTGTTTCCTAATGAGCTTCTGTCGTTCTAATTTAGTATTTAAGTGCACTTTACATCTCACCATTCGATGATCACTTCCAGTATTAAATCTGTTCAGTACACTGCAATCTTCAATAATTGATTTCTTGTTTGCCAGGATATAGTCAATTTCACTAGTTCCCCCATTTGGGTGTTTCCATGTCCATTTTCTTTGCGGTTTCTTCTTAAAAAATGAATTCATGATGCTAAGGTTTTCAGCTTCTGCAAATTCGATGAGTTGATCGCCACGTTCATTCCTTTCCCCATATCCGTATTTACCAACCGATGTCTCTCCTTGTTCCTGTTGTCCAATTCTTGCATTGAAATCCCCCATGATGAGCTTGATATGTTGTTTCCCTTTGGTGTGTAACTCTTTGATTTCTTCATAAAATTCTTCAACCTCTTCGTCGGTATGGCTTGATGTTGGTGCATATACCTGTACTATTTGAAGTTGGTATCGCTGGGTTAGTTGAACAACAAGCCTCGCTGCTCGATCTGATGTACTTTCAACTTCCAGAAGACAGTCTTTAATTCTTTTGTTGATTAAGAAGCCAACACCACTTGTTCTTCCAGTTTCCGTTCCTCTATAGTAAAACAAATGTCCGCTTTTCAGTTCCACCAACTCTTCACCTTTTCTTCTAACTTCACTGAGTCCTACAATGTCCCATTTGATCTTGTCTAGTTCCTCTTCCAATTCCTGAAGTTTTGCTTCAGAAGCAAGGGATCGTCCATTAAACGTAGCCAAGGTCAATAACAAACGGCAGCCTGGGCCATTCCAGTGATTCTTAGCACCCCCTGCTTTCATGCCACACTGACCGCTGCCTTGATCAGGAGCACTCCAGCACCTGGAGACTAGGGGCCATGGTTTCTGGTGTGTCAACATAATGGAGGAATTAGCCATAATTTCACCACGCTGGCTAGACGGGTTGGTGAATTAGCCCTCCCCTTCCGCCTTTCTATCCGTGTAGCAAATATTAATTTGCCACATAAATAGAAAGCTCAGCCTGCACCACTTGAAGGCGGGGTAGGACACTAGGTTACTGGCCTGGCCGGTTCCACACATCGTCACATACGTTCAGCGTGTGGGTCTCCTTCCAGTTAGATACCAGCAACCCTTTTGCAGGCCATATATATATATATATGCAACATTTTAGCTTATCTAACAAAACCGTCGACAATGCAGCGACCAGGAATTATTAATTTCACACACATACACACACAAAATTAAACATTACTACTTTTCTGGATTGTACAATTTAATTATGAACAACTAATGAAGATGCAGCACAAAGACAATTATTACTCACAAAAACTACGCGTAGATCATTCGCTCGTGGAGCGAACCACAAAGACAACCTTCCTGTTCAACTGTGATAAACACACTGACTGACTTTCGCCCCCACCTTTGCCGTCGGAGTAACTTCCGATCACGTGAACGACCGAACAAAGTTCAAACCGATTCTTCATTCTCCCACCTTGAAACCCTTCTGGGGTTTCAACAAACCTCCAGTGGCAGAGAGTGGGCGAAGGGACAGTACTTAGGACACAAAATCACAAATGGTTTACAATTTTCAAAATACAATAGAATGCTTCAAAATACACAATTGAAAGTTTCAAAATACACAATAGAAAGTTTCAAAATACACAATAGAAAGTTTCAAAATACACAATAGAAAGTTTCAAAAAACAACCAAAAAACCACACAAATGAATATGGCATAAATTCAAAAAAGTTGACAATTAATCCAATGGCAGTCTACAAATTTTAGTAATAGGACGTTTCAAAATGCAGGTATCAGTTTTTAATGTGACCACTCTGACTCTTTGATCTTTACCTGGATGCACCTCGAGCACACGGGCTAGCTTCCATTTCAATGGAGGCAGTACTTCAGTTTTTATAAGCACCAACTCTCCAATTTCTATGTTGGTCTTCGAAATACACCATTTTGGCCGTTGTTGCAATCTTGAGAGAAATTCACCACTCCATCTCTTCCAAAATTGTTGCACTAAACGTTGAACTGATTGCCAGCACCCAAGATGAGATAGTGAAAGAACCAATAGATCTGGTTCAGGAATTGCGGTCAGTGCCGAACCTATCAGAAAGTGACCTGGTGTCAATGGTGAAAGGTCGTTTGGATCACATGACAATGGGCAAAGTGGTCTTGAGTTAAGACATGCTTCTATTTGTGCCGAAAGTGTGAACAATTCTTCCAGCGTGAGCAATGTAGTTCCCATAGATCTCTTTAGATGATACTTCATCGATTTTACTCCAGCCTCCCAAAGTCCTCCAAAGTGAGGGGCTGCAGGTGGGTTGAAGCTCCATTTGATTCCCTCAGAAGCAGAGTATCTGAGAATCTCATTGTCATTCCTTGGGAAAAGCAGCGACTTTAAGATAGATCGGAGCTCTTTGTCAGCTCCAATAAAATTAGCTGCACAGTCACTAATTATCTCTGAAGGCTTGCCTCTCCTTGAAATAAAGCATTTTAATGCTGCGATGAAAGCTTGTGAAGTGAGGTCACTTACTACCTCCAAATGTATAGCTCGAGAAGAAAAGCAAACAAATAAGGCAATATAGATTTTGAAGGCTTTTTTCCCCTTCCACTTCTCTCTTTAGCCAAGAATGGGCCAGCAAAGTCAACTCCAGAACACCAAAATGCTCTAGATGGTGTTACTCTAGAAGCTGGAAGGTCACCCATAAGTTGACTCATGGAAGAAGCAGGCAGACGAAAACATTTGACACAAGATCTAACAAATCTTCGAACAACGTCTCTTCCACAGGGAATCCAGAATTTCTGTCGGATGACAGATAGCAAAAGTTGAGGTGCAGCATGGAGATGTGTTACATGAAAATGATGAATTATCAAGGTTGTGATGTGATGATTCTTGGGAATAATCATGGGGTGTCTTACGTCCTGCGAGACACCAGCATTTCTTAGTCTCCCCCCAACGCGCATAACACCATCACTATCCAAAAATGGGCGTAATTGCAAAATCTTGCTTTATGATTTTAAAGGTTTTCCTGCTCTTAAACTGTGCAATTCTTCATAAAATTCCGATTGCTGTACGATCTTTACAATAGATTTCGTTGCTGTGGATAATTCGTCACATGTCAGATGACTGAAACATCTTTCTGGAGGCGGTTTAGAGCAATTTCTCACAAACCGAAGACACCAAGCAAAAACACGACACAGTTTTGAGAATGTTGAAAATTTAAAAATGACCGGATCAATCTGAATCTGAACAGCAGCTGATGTGTAACGATTCTTCAGCTCCTTAAAATGTGATTCATCAAATGTAAAGTTCAAAGATTCTTGACTATCAACTTCTTTCTCAAGTGATTGTCTTATCAGGTTCCGTTTGATTTTCAATACGTAGGATAACTAAATTCAAATTATTAATGACCTCCTGGAATTCCTGAGACTCCAACAAAAACGTATCAAATTCTTCATCCTTTCACAATTAAAAAATTTTATCAAAAAGGTCATTAAACTTTTTCTCCAAATCCACAATTTTTGACTTGAATAGAACTGCTTTTTCTTTATCTTCCCCAAAGGTTTCACATTCCATATTTTACCTCAGTTTTGTAAGCGATGTCTTAAGCACTCGCTTATTAGTTTTCAATTTATCCATAAATACAACTGAAAACCCACAAGTTCAAACAAAAAATCAAAACAGGGAACAGAAACAAGAGGACAGAAATAACATAAATTTCCACAAAATTATTAAATTAATTATACCAACTGAAATTAATGCACCATTTTATTTAAAAAATACGAACCCTCTTCACTCCGAACACTTCTTCACTTATTTCGAAGAAAATGCTGGGTCGCCAACCATGACCACAGCACAACGAAAATAGAAACACACTGTATTAGCCGAAATTCGTGGAATTTCACTTTAAAAAAATAAGCACGCACAACGCTGGTAAATTACCAAGCCTCCGGCTCGACGGACCAAAAACAAATGAACATTTTAGCTTATCTAACAAAACCGTCGACAATGCAGCGACCAGGAATTATTACTTTCACACACACACAAAATTAAACGTTACTACTTTTCTGGACTGTACAATTTAATTACGAACAACTAATGAAGATGCAGCACAAAGACAATTATTACTGACAAAAACTACGCGTAGGTTATTTGCTCGTGGAGCGAACCACAAAGGCAACCTTCCTGATCAACTGTGATAAGCACACTGACTGACCTTCGCTCCCACCCTCGCTGTCGGAGTAACTTCCGATCACGTGAACAACCGAACAAAGTTCAAACTGATCCTTCAATCACTACGATAATAAACGTTGATTGATATTGTTGTTTGAAATTTCGTATGCAAAGATATTTTGACCGAACATGCAAATGATTAAAATTTGGTGTCCAATGAATGAATAGCGGGAACTCCAGCGCATCGGAACTGCGCATTCAGCAGGTGTATATAAGGAGCGATTCTCAATATGTGGTCAAAATTTCTGTTGCATTTTGACTGCGGATATCTTACGTCGACTGTAACAATGCCTCGCCGAAAGATTCGTGCTCATTACGAGCATATGTCAGAGTTTGAAAGAGGTCGTGCTATCGGATTGAAAGAGGCTGGTTGGACGAATCGAAGAATCGCTGGACATGTGGGTCGAAGCGATGCGGCGATTGGACGGTGCTGGCAAGAGTGGGTCAACAACGGCAGATGTCAGCGTCGGGACGGCAGCGGTCGACCTAGGGCCACAACAGAACGGGAAGACAGAGCGATTGTCAGAGCAGCTGTCACAGCACCGGATTCGTCGTTATCAACTATCAAAAGTGTGGACCGCACACATGTGTCCAACATGACCCTCTGCAGACGACTGAGAGAGCGGAATTTACGCTCGCGCCGACCGTTACGCCGCTTACTTCTCACGCCTTTACACCGTCAAGTCCGATTACAGTGGTGCCGGGCTCGATCAATCTGAAACGCTAACTGCGGATCCTGCCCTTACTATCGCACGCCACACATGCCCACAACAGGGCGTTATGGTCTAGGATGTCATCTCCTTTGATAGCCGGACCCCTTTGGTGGTCATTTCTGGCACACTTACAGCACAGCGGTACGTAGACGACATTCTACGACCGGTTGTGTTACCGTTCCTTTTGCGACACCCTGGACTTACGTTTCAACAAGACAATGCCCGGCCGCACACGGCACGTGTTGCTATGAATTGTCTTCAAGCTTGCCCAACACTTCCTTGGCAAGCTAGATCTCCTGATCTCTCTCCCATAGAGCACATTTGGGACGCTATGGGAAGGCGATTGCAACCATCCCGGAATGTTGACGATTTAGCCCGACAGTTGGAGACAATTTGGCAAGAAATTCCGCAGGACACCATCCGGGATCTTTATCAGTCTATGCCACGCCGGGTGACAGCTTGCATCCAGGCCAGAGGTGGACCAACGCCTTATTGACTTCCTCCCTTTGTAACGGTCAAACTCTGCAATAAATCATTCAATTGTTCTGAAATTTTAATCCTTTCTTTTTCTATGTATGTTCTTCACATCCACCAATTTTTATCGCAATCGGACAACCCCTTCTTGGTGCGTCGATTTTTTGGGTTACAGAGTGTAGATACAAGAGAAAACCAGCGTTTCGTAGACGCCTGGAGTGAAATCCAAAGAAGCGAACACTAGTTTAAAAATGATCGGCACAAACAGTGATATCTGCCGTTAAATGCCAGCTTAAAACTGCCGTGCCCCAAGAATATATTCCCTACCTAGAAAACGCGAAATTATGAAAAGCGCATAGTTTAAGAAACCAGAAAGAAAGAATTCGATCCGAGGAAACTGATTTAGCATCAATTCAGCGGTGGAAGAAAATGAATTGAAAGTAATTCCGAAATTAGCTTCCCCAATATCGAAACCTATTTTAACGGCGCCGGAACCACTTACTTTCTCGAAGTAAGTGTACCTGGAATTTATAGTAATTGAGATCGGAAGTCAGTGCCTCGTTGTGGTAAAAATATTAGTCCGATCAATGGTTGAAGTGCGGATTTTAGATACCGGAGCATATATCCTGCAATATGCTTAAACGCGTCAAAAAACAGTTGCCGTGAATATTTAAAATACTTCATCAGGTATTAATAATAATTAATCTGTTTAACGCTCGTCTGCAGGAAATGCGTGGAGCTGTAAAACTTTTTCCAAAGTATTAAACGTTCAAATTCCAATTTTAGAGAAAAAATGCTATTACTTCAGCATGTTAATGCATGTCGATAAAATTTCATTGTACTCTAAATTTGCAACAATTTTACGAGAAGAAATTCAGGTTTGTTATTATGGTAGCTTGAATGAAGAGCAAAAAGGGAAGTTTGAATTTGTGAAATTAAATATGCGTTAATTTTATATAATCATCATGGAATATCATCATCATGTTTGACCATTATCTATCCATTACTAGACGAAGATCTCTCGGTGAGTTTTTCTTGCAAGTTTATCTTGAGCAATACATTTCCATACCGCCCTAACCTATTTTCTTTATGCATCCACATATCCAAGCTGAAAATGTCTCATCAATCCAGTATGGCCTTTTAGAATGTAGTTGAATATTTTAGTTGTTATCGAGATCTATAAGATAATATACAAGGCCGAATATGAACTATTGGTGAATAATGCCATTATGTAAATCAAATACAATAACGGATTAAGGGCGGTGCGGCATGTGCCGTCGCACTGAGCGACAAGTCAAGGTAGGAGACAAATTAGCTTAACGACGCCAAAGTGAGACAAATCCAAATCCAATTTGGTTATTTAAAATTCTTATTCTTAAATTAGTTTCAATAAATCAAATTGATGTTTTATAAGTTCTCCGAATGCAATAAACATTTATGTTTACTCCCACAAGTTTTCTAAAACCAATAAGAATGAATTCAGGCTAATACAGAATGAATATTGTGTACTGATTCTTCGTATGGTACCATATGACACTCCAAGTAAAGAATTAGGAAAGTAAAAACAAAATCAAAATGGATGAATTTATTTAACTCTAAAGAGAACATTCCAGATC
>QLNU02015360.1:193149287-193169278 GCA_006491805.2 Dysdera silvatica | reverse complement strand
CAATGTGACCACGAAAAATAAAATTTCCTCTTCTTTTACACATTGAATACTTATGAAGGTCTCTGTATGTAAAATAGCATTTTACGAGTTACAAAAATGTGCTACTTCGAGCTAAACTTGATTAATATCTCGGTTTTATAAAATTATTTCGATTCAATTACATTCATTTTTGTTACGTCTACACGCCTGAAATCAACACCTTTTCTTAAAAATGTAATATCGATTATATCATGTAAAAATGATTACATGATTATGTTTAATATACATGATATCATTTCAGAATAAGAACAAAAAAATTAAAATTAGCGATGGGTTAATGAGAACGTAGGTATTTTTAAGAAAATGAGGACTTTTTGTTTGCATTTAATATTATTTCAAAATTTGCGCTAATTATATGAGTGTTATTTTAGTATTTGGACATACATGCACATTACAATAACAATAATTTTCATAAATTATTTTCATTAATAATATTATTTTCTACAGGATGACAATATACTTTTTTTAATGTTTAACATGCATGCATGTACGTACATTCAGCCACCTGGAGAGGAGAGCCATGGCACAAGCTCCTATGGCTTTCTGCTCTCCTTCATTTCTAACCTAATCACTAATTAACATCTTTAATCTCAAAATCTAGAATATCAATATAATATCAAAGATATCACATGGCAGAATGTATCATCATAACTGTAATTAGGTTGAATAAATTTTATTTATTCATTTTTAGCTCCAAATGTCTGGGCTTTAGTAATCATGATATACAGTGTGATTCAGGTGTTTCCTTAATAATTATCTTTTTAGCAATTACTCGTAGGAAAAAAACTATATATATATCATCATCATCATATTCAACCATTATCTATCCACTGCTGGATGAAGGTCTCTCCAAATGCTTTCCACACAAGTCTATCCTGAGCAATTCGCTTCCACGTCACCCCAACCTGTTTTCTTATTTCATCCACCCATCTAGTTTGAGGACGTTTTCTAGGTCTTCGGTGGTCTCTTGGAATCCAGTTCAGAATTTCTGTTGTCCATCGTTGATCAGTTCTTCTTGCAATATGCCCAGCCCATCGCCATTTCAGCCCTTTTACTTTAACAATGATGTCCTCTACTCTAGTTTGCTCTCTCACCCAAGTGTTTCTTTTTCGATCTCTCCTAGTTATTCCAAGCATGCACCTCTCCATGCTCCTTTGCGTTGTCTGTAACTTTCGTATTGCTCCAACTGTTAGACTCCATGTCTCTGATCCATAAGAGAGGACTGGCAATACACACTGGTTGAAGACCTTTCTTTTTAGACACAAAGGCAATTTCCCCTTCAGGATAAAACTGTTTCTTCCAAATGCACTCCAGCCAAGTTTAATACGTCTGTTGAGTTCTTTCATAATGTTGCCATCCATTGAAATCAGCTGGCCAAGGTAAATATATGAATCAGCAATTTCTAGCTCAATGTTGTCAACTTGTATTTTTGTTTCCTCTACGAAATTATTGAACATGATCTTAGTTTTTTGTAGGTTCATCTTGAGTCCAACTTCTTTACTTCTAGTTGAGAGCTCCTGTACCATGTCTTGGAGTTCTAATGGGTTCGTTGAAAAAATAACAATGTCATCAGCAAACCGCAAATGATTTAAATATTCACCATTTATTTTTATTCCCTTGTTATTCCAATTTATCTGCTGAAAAATCATCTGTAAAGCTGAAGTAAAAAGTTTTGGAGAAATGGTATCTCCCTGCCTCACCCCTTTGCCAAGTTTGATAGTTTTGGTATCTTTATGTAACCGAAATTTTGCACTTGCATTTTTATACACACGTTTCACCATGTCAATGTACACATCCTCAATGTCTGTTGATCTTAAAGAGTTGATGACTGCTGATGTTTTAATAGAGTCAAAGGCCTTCTCATAGTCAATAAATGCCACACACAATGGAAGTTCATATTCATGTGTTCTTTCAATTAATTCTCTTAATACTTGAATATGGTCCACTGTACTGAATCCACTTCGAAATCCAGCTTGTTCTCTTGGTTGAGCTGCATCTAATTTTTTCTGCAGGCGATGTGTTAGCACTTTTGTGAAGATTTTATAAATAGCAGGTAACAAGCTAATTGGTCGGTAATTTTTCAAATCCTCTTTATCACCTTTTTTATGCAAAAGAATTACTGTTGCAGAATCCCATTGGTTTGGTATGTTACCGCTGTTAAGACATTTGGTAAAGAATTTTGCAAGTATGTCTTCTACATATTCTCCAGCTTCTTTTAGGATATCTAATGTAATACCATCATCACCAGGGGCTCTTCCTTTCTTCATATTTTTTATTGCAAATGAAACTTCTTGTTTAATTCTTTTGTTGATTAAGAAGCCAACACCACTTGTTCTTCCAGTTTCCGTTCCTCTATAATAAAACAAATGTCCACTTTTAAGTTCCACCAACTCTTCACCTTTTCTTCTAACTTCACTGAGTCCTACAATGTCCCATTTGATCTTGTCAAGTTCTTCTTCCAATTCCTGAAGTTTTGCTTCAGAAGCAAGGGATCGTCCATTAAACGTAGCCAAGGTCAATAACAAACGGCAGCCTGGGCCATTCCAGTGATTCTTAGCACCCCCTGCTTTCATGCCACACTGACCGCTGCCTTGATCAGGAGCACTCCAGCACCTGGAGACTAGGGGCCATGGTTTCTGGTGTGTCAACATAATGGAGGAATTAGCCATAATTTCACCACGCTGGCTAGACGGGTTGGTGAATTAGCCCTCCCCTTCCGCCTTTCTATCCGTGTAGCAAATATTAATTTGCCACATAAATAGAAAGCTCAGCCTGCACCACTTGAAGGCGGGGTAGGACACTAGGTTACTGGCCTGGCCGGTTCCACACATCGTCACATACGTTCAGCGTGTGGGTCTCCTTCCAGTTAGATACCAGCAACCCTTTTGCAGGCCATATATATATATATATATACAAGGTGTCCCAATAAAGTGGTTTTATAAGGTATTTTTAAAATAATTATAGAATTTTATTATTTGAAGGAAACATTTAATATGAAATTTCTTATAAAAATAATTCCCACTAAAATGGTTGCGGCGGCCCCCAGAAACTACTTCGCGACCTCCAGATTGGGAATCGCTGCCTTAAAAGACTATTTTTGAAAAAAAAAACTGAAGCCTAGCGTGAATTTGTTTTGAACGCAAACTCAGAATTTATTCAAATTGTTATCTTATGTCTCAATTTGTGGATGGTCCCTAATTAATTTGACGATTAAATACAGAATTTCAAATGTACAATATTTATGCAAATATGCCAAGTAGAATAATGAAGTCTTTTATATTTGACTTTTCAGATATAGAGCAATATTTTTCTAATTGGAGATTATATTCGATAGAGGGGCAATATAAAAAGTTAAATTCCGTATTTTTATACGTATATCACCCCCTATAAAATAAATAACATATTCAACATTCTTATATAATTTGAAAACTTTTCCCCCCGCTCAAGACGTCTTTTTCTACCACAAAGGATTAAACAGATAATTGCGGTAACATCTATTCTAAATCACCCTGTAGTTATTCCGGTCATACTCAGAACTCCCACTGTACTCAAACATTATTTTAATAAAATATAAATTCAACATATCGATTTAGGAAATAAGTTTTCATGAAATAAGGAAAGTATATTCAACTACGTAAATGCTTTTAAATAGATTTTGCGTATGTTATTTCTGTTTTCCTGTTTACAGCTCATATCTATATTATTATATATAATATATATTATATAATATATATTATATTAAGCTTATATCTTTTTTGCATCGGTTTGATCAAAAATCAACAGTTGAAATCGTAAATGTTGTTGGAATACTTGAGTTCTCAAATTTATCAAATTCCCTTCTATATATGGCGTTGAATATATGTGATTACAAATAGTTAACAGACTGTTATATTATCATAACATTGTATATTATTACAAATATTCTTTTGAGGCTGTTTCAGCCAAGCAGAACTGTTAACAGATTCTTTAGGCCTATGTGCTGTCTACATCCAAAGTAAATAGAGTATTTTATGGAGATGTTCAATTCCTACACGTAAAAACATGCGCTTGAAGGCAAAAAGGTTGTGGCTTTAAAAGTAGAAGGCGAAGTAGGGCAGCAACGTTCATATACGACCGATCCTCCTGAAATAATATCCTTTAAAAATTCCCAGAAAAAATGAAATCCTGTAATCACTGACACTAAATTCGGCGCATTCTGTTCACGCAGCTTTTGTTTATAATTGAGATTTTCAAAAACAGTGCTCACAAAATGCACTTTTCTTCCTTGAAAATCATTGTCTGCTTCGTTGGACGATACTAATCTTCCCCTCATTGTTCTCCGATCGGCAGTTCATTGTTTCAGAATCTGATTAGCAACTTAGACACTTACAATGCCTTATTAGATTAAAATTGATTATCGTGTGCTATTGGAGAGTTGACGCTTATTTTATTTTGTTATAGATAGTACGTCGTGTAGAATCTGAAACTTTTTCAACGAAGTGTATGAAATATAGATAAATCAACGATAACGTAGTTCATGTCAAGAATGTATAGCATCTGTAAAAGGAAGAAGATGTTAAAATGGGAACAAAAATAACGTTTCTTCTGATTTATTAATCAACTCGACATTTGCATAATATAGGAATAACAAAATTCAAGAGCGTATATGTTGATAGAATGAGAAACAGATTTTAATCAGCATTATATTGCTTCCAAAGAGATTTAGCATGCAGCATAATTTTCTTGAATATTTGGGGCTATTTTATTATTACCCACAAGCTTAATTTGCAATGCAAATGTATTACTTCCTGATACAATGATGAACCATTTCTATATCCCCTCTCGATGTCCTCGACCTCGAATTTGCATGTGTTGATTAACATTACCAGCTTAAAAGTGACCATCATGCACGTTTTCTAGCTGAAGAACATCATCACAACGTACAAAGCAAAGTAACAGCTACAGTGATTGCAATTAATTTGATGCACTTTGTTCTATGATTTCGGAGGTATAGCTGACGTCTGAAATAAGCAAATTACCAGTGAAACAAATTAAGAATGCGTGTTCTAGAATTTATCAAGGAGACAATGAGAGTTTCAGGACGTTGTGAATAAATTTGCAATTAATACAGCGTCACCTTTTTTTTTAACCTCATTTTCTTGTGAGTGATGTCACAAATGATTGACAGATATAAGGAGTTTGGGAATTCCGACCATTAGAATTTTCTGATCGTAGAAGATGATAAATCTGAAAGCGAGTGCTGGTGTGGGAAGCTATTGTGGCTATTTTAATGGTGTATATGCAGCTATTTCAGATACTTCTCTGGCAGAAAAATGATAATGCCATTATATTCTGCATAATGGAAGCTTATGTGAGACGACACAAGAACAGGGAGGGAAGGAAACATTTGCAAAATAATCTTATTTTCCCACCAATGGAGAGACAGGTAGTTCTTGAACAATATTATATGAATATCACGTTTCATAACAATCTATTCCCACACCACGCTTCTAAGTATTTGCATAGAATAGTAATAAAATTCAATCCATGAAGACAACCCCTTCCAATTTAACTAATATATATGTATTTGTTTATGCAGTTCCTTTGTTCGGAATTATGTTAGATTGCTCTAATTTTCAGTATAATTTTCTTCAGTTAATTCATTTTTATTTAGTTTCTATTTAAATATGGAAAATCAATATGCATCTCATAAGTTTATCGCTTTGATATCCATCCCTTTACTAAAAAAATGTGCTGAGCTGTTTTTACAAACGAATGGGCATTTTCAAAAGGCATTTAATTATTCTAGATGTAATATCATGATATTTTTGAGGAAATTTTACGTGTGTGTATCAATAACTATGAATAAAATCGATATTTTATTTAATTGACTATTATTTAAAATATAGAAAATTTTACCTATTATGTAAATAAAGGATTTGCCTTATTTAAAAGAATCGAGTAACAGTTTTGAACGATACTCATAGAAATGAATTTGTTCAGTCGGATAAGATCAATAGGTAATAGATTTGTCGGAAAATTTACGAATTACAATCACGCAAGTCAATGTCTTTAACTGATTTAGAAAATTAACTGACTTGAATTTTAGATACAAAAAATATTTTTTCTTTACTAATAAAACATTGAAATTTGAAAAATATATAAAATTAACACAAATGAAATTACGATTGCATTTGCAACTGACAAGGGGAGTGCCAAAGATATGACAAAACATTTTCCTTCCAAACCTGATGGTTATTACAATAAAAATATTTAAAAATTGATGACATGTGTCTCTAAGGGAGGAAATGTACGCATTGGCCGAAAATAACATGTTCACCAAAATTAAGCGTAATTGATTATAGTTAGATTTAATCAATTTTAGTTTTAAAAAATACGCAAAATGGCTTTATTTAGCTATAACAAACCGTAACCACCATGAAACGTGAAATCCAGACTTAAAGGTGTCGAACCCTTGCAGATCAGGTTATACAGGGTGATTCAAAATGTATGTCACGGCGGTTTTCTTTTCAACTGTCAGTCGTAGAAGTATACTTCCTAGTAGAGAAATACTTTTCGACATCTACTTAGTCAAATAAAAAAATAATGTCCGTAAGTAATATATTTGAGAAGTTTTTAAACCTTAAAAGTCGCTCCTTTTTGGCGAAAGAACTCTCTTTTAGAGATAAATAATCCTCTTTTTATTAGAAATAAGTAACCTTTTTTTTGGAGAATAGTATTACTATTTTAAAATAAAATAACTCCACAAATATTTCAATTATATTAAAGGCATTTTTTCTATTTGATTAACAAGACGTAGAAAAATAATTTTGCAACGGGATGTTTCTTGGCAGAAGGTCTTTAAAAAATGAAATGTATATAGTAATAGATTACTGTATTAATATATAGTATATATATATATATGTGTAGAGTTCGAATTGGCTAATCCCAGAATTATCTCACTTTTATTTTCTTGTTTTACTCCAAAACGCGTGGATAATGCTAGATTACCCGGATTTCGGGCATTACCCGTCATATATATTATATATTTATTTGACTAACTAGATGTCGAAAAGTATTTCTCGAATTGGAAGCATGTTTCTACAAACAACGGTTGAAAATATAACCGCCGTAATATATATATATTTTGAATCACCCTGTACAGCCTGATCTGCAAGTGTTCGACATCTTTAAGTCTGGATTTCAAGTTTCATGATGGTTACGGTTTGCTATAGCTAAATGAAGCCATTTTGCGCATTTTTTAAAATTAAAATTGATTAAATCTAACTATAATTAATTACGTTTAATTTTGGCCAACACGGCATTTTCGGCCAATGCGCTCATTTCCTATCTTAGAAGTCCATGCCATCAAATTTCAAATATTTTTATTGTACTAAGCATCAGGTTTGGAAGGAAAAAATTTCGTCATATCTTTCGTACTCCCCTTGTAAGATGTTTTTTTTCCGGAATTATACTTCAATAAAATTTGAAATCAGATTGCATAATCTATGTCATTTTCACCAAAATTTGTCGGTGTAATTTGCAATGTTAGCTTTCTTTTACCAAACACGTTTTTGCCAATCTATACGAATCCTCAGTTATTTACACGCACTTCTTGCCACTTCGTTGAGGGAAGTTCAACTAGGTTCTTTAAGTCAAAACCGACAGTTTAGAGCAGATAGTTTAACCTATATACGATTTATATGCCTTTTATCTTTACACTAGAAGTTTCTCGAAGTTTGAAACATCTTACTAATTGATAAAACTTTAAAATTATAAAATTATGAAACTCATATTTCACCGAAGAAAACAATACCATCACTAAATCATCGACCAACTCTTCCTCATGTTAGCCTATACGTCATGTCCATAATGATTGGTTGATAATTTAATGATGAAGTTTTGTTACGATTAAATTTTATATAGACTGCTTAAGCGCCATGCACACTAATTGTGAATATGCCTGATTAGCAACTAATACTTTACTAATACTGATGCATACCAATAATCCTGTCCCTAATTTTTCAAGAAATAATCAACACATCATTAATAAATAATGAAGTAATACGTATTTGTTTCATGGGTCTCAGGGTGTAGGGTACACGCATAGGCGTACGCAAAAACTCCGTAAGGAGGGGTTATAGGCTCAATGGAGGGTTTACAGATTTACAATTCACATATTCCTATATTAAATATAAAGAATTTCATTGCATTGGGGGTTACAACCCCCAACAACACAGCCCTGCGTACGCCAATGAATACAAGTTTCAACGTAAAACACGACTTAAATTGACTTTTACTTTTCAAACTAACTTCGAAATTATATATCTTATAGTGCGAACCTAAACATATTTCTAAAGAAATTCAATATATATATATGTATAATATGCTTTCTTTGATTTGATTTTATATAACTGTAAACGATACCAAAATACTGTGAGACTTAAAAGTATTTCATCACTACTGTCCATGCTGATGAAATCGAAACTTGAAATTCATGCACTGTGCACATCAGGCCTGTAATGAAGTCGGTACTTCATTGTATATTTTTGCACTTATCGGTACAGTCTTGAAGCAGGTGAGATCAAGTACTCAAGTCTTCCTTCTGTGAATATGGTTTATTTTGATGCTGTGTCCCTACAGTTTGGCGCATATATATAAATTTCCCTCCTTTGTAATTCAGCGGGAGAATTTCTTTTGGTTAATGTTAAATGGTTTTAAGATTTTGAGCAGTATATTTGGTACTAAATCTCTTGTTGACAGGACTAAGGTATGATATCAACGGTTTTCTTGTGTTGTATGTTATTTCGTGTCTGAGATCTTGGTACCTTTTTCTTGGTTATCTTTATTGTAAATTGTTTTCTGCACCTTACTAGTTTGTGTATCGCTATGTATACAAGATGCCTAGTCTTGCTAATTTTAACAGCTATATATATTATATAGGGTCGGTTATATGCTATCTGTTATGACTCTCTATCACAATAGTCATGT
This sequence comes from Dysdera silvatica, assembly GCA_006491805.2. Taxonomy (NCBI): domain Eukaryota; kingdom Metazoa; phylum Arthropoda; class Arachnida; order Araneae; family Dysderidae; genus Dysdera; species Dysdera silvatica. The sequence goes on along the minus strand of QLNU02015360.1, from coordinate 193,160,269 downwards.
ATGTTATTTTTTAGTACAGTTTCTGAGTCGCATTTGTGGCAGAGTGTTAGTAAGCCTACCTTTGTAGTCAGCCTCAGATGGATTATTTTCGCTACTAGGTTATTTGTAATCCATTTAAATGAACGTTTTTTAGACTGATGTTATCTGCTGTATTGTCTCCGAGGCTAAGTAACGGTGTCTATACTTGTTTCTCAGATTCTCCTCAGGGTGTAATTCTGATTGTTCTTGACTCCTATACCCTGATTTTATATGGCAATTTTGAAGCCGCCTGTTTCGGGCTATTGAATCCTTTGGGTTAACGAAGCGTTTAAGGCCATTTGGTCGATATGAAGGTGCTGAAGATCGTTGTCATGTCTGCCGTGTAGGGTTTTTCCTGCATATTCCATTTCTTGTGGCTGTCCGGGGTTAAGGTATCTCTTCATCGACGTTAAGACAATGGTAAATATGGTGTAACTACTTAGACTATTACTTGAATGAGATTTTTCTGCGGAGATATAATACAATTCATGTTCTGGACTTGCATATCGTGTATTTTCTTGAGAACTACTTGCTCGCGACTTCACACGTATCGCAGAAGGATATGTCTGTAGGTTATTATTGTAGCTTCTAGTATGTAGTTTCCTGTAACAGAATTTGTCGTCTGACTAAGTTTTTTCATTGGCCTCTTTAGGTTCTCTCAGTTTATGGTTACTTCATGACACCGAAGGAATATCCTAGTACTGGAATTGCAGTGGCACTAATTTCTTGTATGATATTCTTCTCATTTAAATTATTCTTCAGAATTATCTTTGTATATTTGAGTGAACTTGATCTTGATTTGCACATGTTCCTACATTTGAGACGTAGTGTATCTATTTATACTATTATAATATACTCCCGTGTGTTTCATTTTATGTTTCTTCTTATTCCATCTCGATTTCCTCGATTTCTTTTTATTTGTGTCCTTCTGTATTTTGCATTCTGTAGTTAAGAAATAATTTTTGCATGCAAGTTTATATCATCCGTGCACATAAGATGCTATACCTTGTACATGTTTTTCTTTCTTTAATGTATATCTATAATTTCTGACTCTTAAAGTTCTTTATGAGAGCTAAGTGATAAGCAGCAACATGAAGGGTTAAGGGAATTCTTTAGTTGGAAATTTCATTAAGTACTTATTTTGGTTCACATTCTCTCTCCTTCCATTAAAAGTGGTGTGTGTATAACGGTATATTATAGTATCCCATTATATTATCATTTGCTCTGAAAAGTCTACTATGGTTGAGTGTATGTATATATTTTTAGTACTTATCTATTAGTTAGGAACGGATTACGGGGACAAAGGTCTTGAAATCAGTGTCACTATCATCATATTTAACCACTGTCTTTCCAGTATCCACTGCTGGATGAAGATTTCTAAATGTGCCCTTCATACTAAACTGTGAATGCAATATTAAAAATGTTATATTGCTCTTATATAGATAACTTATTTCTTATTGTTTTAGAAATAAAATAATACAAGAAAATTTTATTCACACACACATAGCATACATTTAAACATACTCCTTACCCAGACCAACCAGAAGATAAATGCTTATCTATTTAAAGACATTCTAAGAGCTAAAATGATATTAAAATATTAATATTTTAATAAAAATTTGTTATTTTTAAGTAAATTGGAAAATTAATAATATAAAAGGTTGAAAGATAAATTTGGTCCTAGTAATAACTAATTGTAAAGTAATGAGGCTAGATATTTTGTGAAAGAAAGCGTTTCATTTTAATGTGTAAACGTTCTTTTGATTTGATGTAATAAGTGGTAAAAAATGATAGCGTTTCTTTATTCCAATAACAATAAATTTTAATTTAAATTTAGTAATTTTTAATCTCGACTCTATAGTGGCATTAAATTTATTAGAAAAGATTCATACTTTATAGGTATGATGAATATTGCTGAACGATGAATTGTACTATTCAATCACTGATCAATTTCAAATTCAATCTATTTATTAGAAAAGATTTGCACTTGAGTGATATGCTGTATATCACTATTAACGGAACTGTTCTAATGTAAACTAATTTTTGATTTAAGTCTTTAATAAACTAAATAATATATAAAAGTAACTTTTAATGTCACCTTTCTAATAATATTAAATTTATTATGGAAGATTTCCACTTAAGTGAGATACAATACATATGTCTGAAATATGAACTTTTCTATTCGATCTGCACTTTATTGAAAATATGAGTGACTTTAATAATTTTTCCGTTTTCATATTCGAGTTTTGAATATAAACCGAAAATAATAAGCAGCACCGAATATTCATTTCTAAAAATTAAGTAGAAAAAAAGTGTTTCAACAAAATTTTAAGTTTCTTTTTTTAGAAAGCAGATTTATTAAGAGCAAAAATTCTATTTTTTTCATTTCTTTTGTTTTGCTTAAAAGAGATATATTGAATTTAATAAATGATTAACTATGGATCTAAGATAGTATAATGTAGTGCACTAATCGTTATCCTTCTATTCTGTGGACCCGGGTTTGTCACTTGAAAGAAATCAGGGACTGTGTTTGGATGTATTATTAAATATGCTCTTTGAAACTGACAGCAAAATTGCAGTTCAACGCAAATAGACCTAATTCACAGTTAACCCAGGAGATAAATAGCAACACTTTGGCCTGGGGTAATAGTCTGTTCACGAATGCCTCTTGTAGTTGAGTTTCGGAACACGAAAACAAAATTGTGTACTTTTTGTCTTTATGTTTCACTTGCCTTTGGAATATTTCAATGGACTGGAGAAAGTGACATTCATAATATTAATCCCAAGTTTAAAAAATGTGTTTTCAGTATCAAGAATACGGTTGAATAAATAAACTCTCTATCATATTTACATTCGATGTGAACTCATAATCCAGAGGAATATTATACCATAAAACAACACAGGTTAAAAAATTATTCTAACCTTATTTTTTAATATATCATAAATATATGAAGAAGGATTCACATTTGGAATTTTGTTTTCTCATACAAACAGTCCAATAATGAGTGAAGCAAAATATCGGGCATAAATCCTCATGAACAAAAATTAGCAGTTTAGAAAATATTACTTCAATGCCCCAAATATTGAAGGCTTATTAGTATTTGTGCAGACAGTTTTCTGCAGGGTTCGCGCTTAACCAATCCAGTTTGGATAGTACGCATGACCGGTGTTTTCTACTGTCTCAAAATTGCTTTTCCACGGTTGCTTCTCGTAAACGGGACCAAATGAAGGGTTAAATTAGAATCGAATCAATAAACAACTGCACAAGTGGAGATATCAAATCAACATTTATTCCACTTAGATTCGAATTAGCCCCGTTTACGCATCGAGTACCTTCCTGATAGGTTGTGCACCAAATTGCTGCGAATTTTGATTGAGAAACATTACACACGTTTCTTATCTTTTAGTTCATAAAAAAGTGATATCAATCAAGTGATGAAATAGAAAAAAATTTCCAAATATGACGAAGTCCATAGTTTTAGATCTTACACTTGAAAAGAGTTTCAAGTGAAGCTGAAATACTCAAAGGAGAAAGCCCAATAAATTGCATGCAACCTCTTTAAATTTTAATACTTGAATTTAAACTTCTCAAAGTCGGAATATAGCCACTACTATTAATAATAATAATAATATAACTTTAAATTTTTTTTATTTTGTCATTGGCAGTTAAGCTTAGCGTTGGTCTTCGTAGCAGGAATTTATTTTTGCCTTATAATTAGCATTTAAATTTTAAAAACCTTTTTGTTACTCGACATCTTTCATGTAATACAATGCATATCATTTATTGAAGTTTTAAATCTAAACGATTATTATTTTTGATGATTAACTGACTGGGCAAATTTAATCCTCTGACTGTTCAAGTTGTTGAAGGATTCCGATATTAATAATAAATGCGGTGGTATCAACGCCAACGCATACTGAAAATGTTGTAAAAATATCCGATATTCCTAGATCAGACACGGTCTAAAACGATCCATCGTTAGAGGGTTAAGTTTACCAAAATTCTCAAGAAATTATCGAAACAAAATTCTTGCATTAAGGTTTTGCCTATAAGGTTACACTCAGTACCATTGAATCCTGGTTCTGTTATATGTCAGTCTGAAGTGATATTGTTTGATCAGATATTGTTGAGCTGTAATAACTTAATATCAAAATAGATTAAAGCAAATTATAAATTCATGTGTATGTACAGTATCAATTGTTTTCATTTTATGAATAAATTTGCATAATATTTGTACTCACTAATGTGTCACCTCATTCAAATACCTTTAAGAAAAAAATTCTCAAACTAACCATTTTCTTTTAGTTCTCTTGATTTTGAACATGTCAATTGCATTTTAAATTTCTAATTTATTCACTCATCTTCGCATAACATAAACGAACTATTTGGTTAATTATTCGTCTCTATCAAAGTGTACATTACCGACTTTTGTCAAATGTTTCATACAATGACTTTTCAGGTTTGAATAAATTATTATTTTTTTAATTTTCTTTTATTTTAAGGCTCTTATATGATTCAAATTTTAGTATATTATGTAAAAGAGGAGAAACTCGTGTCTTTCAGAAACATATGTTTACATCCGTATACGATGTCACATTTTCTTGCCTAAGAATTTTTTGCTGCAAAGATTATGTTACATAAACATCACTATTTTTAATAAATAATCTATTATAGTTAGAAAATTTTAAAATAGTATCTTCAGCAGAACAAAATGAATTCAATTCCTACCATATGTTTCATGAAAATGAAGAACGTAAAGCTGATGTAATGATAAGTAACGTTAGGGTAATTTTTCTCATTTACCCTAGGCTCATATGTCGACTTAAGATTCTTGAAGCACTCCGAAAGTTGCATGTAAAGAGTTGTTCCTTGATATATAGTTCACCTATGTTGATAAATTCATAGTTATTGCGTTTGAAAGTCTAGATTTAATTAAGTGTTTAAGCAATCAATAACCAGAATTCAATCAAATATGGCGGATAATTGGCTCTCTGCTGAGATAGGTAAGGCCCTGACGAATAACTGCATATATTTACATATATTTCCGACTCTCTTTCTCGACGCTTTGTACAAATAAAAATATTTCTGATTTTCTTTAGATAAAGTTAACGTCACTTTATCACATGAACAATATGTCAGAACGTTTTCTACTGAGAAGCCGGAGATATGCCATTATGCCACATTATGCTTATTCCATAAGATTAAATCTAAACATCTGAAGCTTCCTCCAAGAAAATGTCTTATTTTGGAGATTTCATCTTGAATTCTTACGACTCTGCAACGTTACAAGATTTTATCGTACACCATTAACCTATAAAATATATTTGAAGTACTTTTTAGGTACTTAAGAAATTTTTCGAACCTTTTAGATCCTTCAGGAGAATTTTGAAAGGTTTTAGGTACTTCAGGTACATGTTCTGTACTTAAGATATTTTTTAGAACCTTTTAGATACTTTTTAGAACCTTTTAGATACTTTTTAGAACTTTTGCGTATTTTTTTTAGAAATCTTTAGGCATATAGTACAGACAATTGTAGCCGAATGCATTAATGAATATTTCGTGTAAAGTATTTCGGTGAACCATGGAATAACAGAAAACATCATACAGCACGAATTCATTCGAGCATAAAGACTAGAATTTGGAAATGATAATTTGTAGCTAAAAATAAGAAATTTCGAAGCATTTATGAAATTTAAATTATTCCTTCGCGTTTCATCAAATTAGGTTGGGTACGATGATGTGTATAAATGATTCTACTGCATCTTTGTGATTACATTCGTAAATTCTTGTGATTTAGGGTGGTTTATGATAAAGAATAACTCTGTCTCAATTGAATAAAATTGCCTGTCACTGTCGAAATTGAACCAATTTGCCAACTTAAGCTTTGTAGAAGATGAGCTTGACTCTAATTTTAGTTTAGCTTTTATTATATTAATTTTATAATATTTATCTTGCAAAATTATACGTGTTCATATATATGTATTGATATTAAAAATAAAAGGAGTAAACATAAAAATTTATTCATCTGTTTGTTGCTATAAATTTAAGCTCAAGAATATGCAAACACTCGTTCTCTTCAAGTTTGTTTTCATTCATCTATCTCCATCCTGAATTGCTGTCTATATTATTCCAACGTACTCTCTCATTTTATTTAACTTGTATTTAAAGATATTTCGACGGGTGATCTCTATTAATCTTTCCACATACAATCAAAATTTTGTTTTCCATTGTTGATCAGTCTTTGAGATCTCCTTGTGAATTCGTTTCCTCATTTCAGCATTATATCTGGGGCTTTCCTAATTATTCCCAATATGACTCTCTTTCTGTTTTTCTTTTTATGTATCAATAAAGATGATACATGACCAAATATATAAAATATATCTTAAACCAAAACACTACAATTACAACCAAATTTCATATCTATCAATTCCGGAATTTAAAGTGTTAAATTTGGAGTGGTCCATCAAATTCACCCTGCAATACCACTGAATTTATTAACTCGTTACAAAACCTTTGCTGAAACCAAAACAAACAGAACAATGTTATAATGTGTGAAAATATTGAGCTATAATTCATATACGTAAGAATGTTAATTCTTTTTGAAATATCGACCAAACCAGAACTTTGTACAACCACCTCACTCACGCACATACATACGTAAACGAGTAGCAAGTCTTCCGCATGACTGCATCAGTGTATTATTTTTCGTTGTCATGCTTCGTTGGTGGAAAGATAAAGGAAATTAAAGTAAGAATAACAAGGTTCACACGGCTGTAAGAAACGTGTATGCTAACAGAATGAGGGTGGCAGATTTTTGTATATTTTTCTTTCAATTTCACACGAAGAAAATGTCCTTTCTAGCTTTCACTGGCTTTGGTTTGTATGCATTTTTACAGACAAAAGTCTTATGAAAAGCTGTACACCTGGAAACTTACTTTTCACTCATTTTGCCCCATACATGTTATGTCATTAATTTCGTTTTCTGAAAGCTAAACTTTTCAGTTTTTGTACACACCAATCATTCGTATACTCAATTTTTAAGAGGAAATCTCTCGCAATTTAAAATGAGAAGGGACCAAATTTATCCAAAAATCGGATGGAGAAAAGTAAGAAAAAGATGTCTTGCAATAATAAACAAAATTTTGATGGTCTTGCCCCCAGCCTCCCTTTCGTGATTTCTGGTTCATCGTTGCCTATCAAAAAAGCAGAACATTTGTAAAATATATGCATACCATATATGTGTGCTTTATTTTAACCAGCCAAATTATCTAATTACCGAGTGGCAAATATCGTCTTCAGTCAAAAAAAGTCAGTTTAACGATGCCTTCCTTTTAAACATTATATTAAATTTTAGGATATGAATCTCTTAATACACACCAAGCTGTTCTCTCGAGTCAGTTTCGCTAGAAAACCTTTGCTGGAGCATTTTCGAGAAGCATCTTTGCTAGAGAAGTTTCGCAAAGTAATCACTGCAGAATTCGATTAACGAAAAATCATAATTTTGCCATATAGAGACAAAAGTCGCCGGATTCGAGTTTTTACAATAAGTAATCGATGTCCTTATTGATTACGAATGTTGGAAATATCCACGAACACGAACGCTATAACCCGAATGTTTTGGTCTTCCGAACTCAAGCACTCTTTCACGAGGAAGGACCAAAACGAGGACAAGAGACATTACATCGGAAAAGGCAGCCAGCCTATTCTTTATTCGGAAATTACGCTCAGCAGTGAAATGGAAACTGGAAGAGCTCGCATCTTTATCCGGTTCAAGTATTAAAAGCAAAGATGAAACTGGGGTGAAGGAAGACACACGGGTCATCAAATTGAGGCCTTCATTCCCTTCGACTTACGCCATTGGCGATATTTGGCTCAAAAATACACGCAAGCAGTACAACTTAAAACGCTACTTCCCCTAAAAAGTGTAACACAGACTACCATTTTAACGGAACTAGTATAATGACAATTTGCTGCACATTTAGGCTACGGAATAAATAATGTCATTAGTTTTTGACGAAGTTTTGAATCTTCATGTGAACATATGAAAACAAAATTGGATATTTGTTAACGTGAAAATTTTATACTACGGAATGAACACCACAAACATAAAACTTTCGTTAAAAGAAATTTGTAATATAGGGAAAAAAAGCAGAAGTAGTAAACAGTTTTTACGTCTCCTCTTATAGTTTGTTTTATTTGTGTCGTCATTCCAAATACCAATCTCAAAGTATACGAAATGCTTTTAAATTAAGCATCTATTTCGAAAACGCGTGTTTCTTTCAAACTAAGATGAGATTATTTTTCTACGTAGTTTTTCTAAGAAAGCCTATTAAGCACCAACTGAACAGTATTTTATTAAACTTTAAGTGAATATTGCTAATTAAAAATAACAATACTAGTAAAATGTGGTAAAACTACGCCGTGTCAATTCAAAAATACGAGTGATTGATACACAAAAATTTTAACACGCGTTTCAAGCGAACTTGTCCTCCTTTATCAGGAATACGTGTATTAAGATAAACAACACTGAAGTGTTGCCGTTTCTGCTAGTCTGTTATGCTGCCATTCACTAAGTGACCGTTTTCCGCTGGTGAATATTGCTAATTTTAACGCTTTCATTATGCGACGTATACCACCATATCCTAATTTTGAACACCGACAAAGCTATTTATTGGAAACATTTGTGGATAACTTTAACTTTCATATAAAATGAATAGATTCAAATCTATAGATTCTAGTTATTTTTAAAAGTCTTTGTTGCTGAGCGTTTGTTATATTTAGCATTAACTTCTATGATATATGCGGTAACTTTTCAATTCCCTTTGCTTTCAACATCATGCTGGTTATCTTACTAATAAAAATGTGAATTAGAAATTTAAATTAATTGGTAATTAAAATTTACGAAAAATAAAGAAGGCATTTTTAATTTTATAATCAAATATTGAACCAAAGTCTTTATTAAACTCCATAGCTCAGACTGAGAAAATATAATTGCCAGATAAAAGTAGTCTTAAAACAAACCTTCTTCTTTACGGCTTATTTAATTAATAAGCGCATTCGTACATATTGTCAAATAGTAGCACAATAAAAATAATCAACTGGCCGATTATTAGCGAAACCTTTCTTCATGGCATGTTTTAATTGTCTTCAAAGACGTGAACATTATATCCAGAATCAATAATTTAAAAAAATATTAAATAATTAACTGTAAGGAAGCCAAGCACACATAAATTAGTTATACATAAGTATACATAAATTAGCATACATAAATGCATGCCAGGTACATTACAACGTAAGCAGTATTAATATATATTGTGTTTTCGCTCACTTTCTTCATATATTTAATAGAATTTGAACATATTTATGAATAGAAATTTTATTATAATTTCAATTCATATAGCAAACTTTGTTTCTTAGAAATCACATATTTTAAGAATCTATGTTTTGCTAAAATCATTTTTACTATATATTCTAGTTCAATAGCGCCCTAGTTCACCCTATTACTTAGTAACGACTTCTTAAGGGGGAAATGGTTCAACTCCAAAAAAGGTACTTCGAAGGCAGCAAGTTTTCCTCCTTTCTCAAACGTAAAAGGCATTCATTCACTCAATAATTACTCCAGTAATGGAGAAAATTACGCAGACTTCTGCATTTAAACCAACGTTTCCACAGGCTTTGGCGAATCTTTTCACTAATGCAACCCTAGCGCTGAGAAGTGTTGTCGAAATGTAGGGCAGGAGTGCAACTACAAGGGCAGATTGTCAGCCTTGGCATTGAAACCGACACCCTGGAGGCAAGGTATGAATCTCATAACGTAACTAATAATTCGTCTCGGTGAAAAATGAACCAGACAGGCATCTTTGTGCTTTCTCATCATTAGAACTTTAAAATGTGCTTCATGGTGTAAAAATGGAACTGTTTTTATATTACGTTTCAATAGGTAGCCATCAAACAAAATGAGTTTCCCTAACGTTTATTCGAATTTGCTGATATCATTAAATAGGATGATCATTATTTGTCTGACAAAAGAACAAACGGATCTCAAATGTGTTCATATAGCTAGATCTCATAAAATATATCATTCAGTTATTATGAGATCATTTATATATATATATATACATTCTTACGTTCTTTTACAATAATTTCACCATTTTTATGGCGAGCCAATGGCGAGCCTGAATTGTTTGTATACTTTTAAATACTAGTACGCTTTTAGAAGCAAATGTTTAAATATGTCTTTTCTTTTTATACATATATAGTATTCCGCATTCATAAATGTACCTCATGATTTGGAGAAAATTTCACTGCAGAAAATAAAGATTATATCACGAAAATAAGGATTTATATAGGGTTTCCTTCCTTGGCTTTGGTTTAGATAATACCATGGCAACTTTTTGACACATACCAAAGGAATTCATTGAAAATCTTAATGTGATTTAAGCTGCTGAGCGTTCATCCGAAATACAGTGGATTTAATAGAATTAAATCTGCCCCAAATTTTCCCCCTTTTTTCCCTATCCGACAAGCGTTTATTTCAGGCTTATAGATTAACTGTTGTTTCCTTGATTCGTGCTCCCCATACTTCCTGTCGTTATTTTCTTTTTCTTTTTTGTGTTGCTTAATTTTATAACCTGGTAGTGTCGATTTCCTTCCAGATCACGTGTTTTCTGATAAAGGAAACTTCTCTAAGGTAAGCACGAACAACCTCTCTCGCTAGTGGCAAAGGTTGTAAGTTGAAAACTCCTTACGAACTGGATCACGAACACAATAACACTTCCATCAACCGCTTTTTTGGCACTTACAAATGTTTCCGTAGGAAGTGGAGCAATGTTTTCCTTCATGTAGCGAAAAATAAACATACATTTTACCTTCTGTTCTCTAAAATCGTGCTTTTTCGGAAACACTTTCTACAAATGGAATTAGGTGATTTAAAAATTAATTTAGTTACCTTTTATTAAATACT
>QLNU02015360.1:193115870-193144370 GCA_006491805.2 Dysdera silvatica | reverse complement strand
TCGCTTTCAACTTGTGTTTTAAAATAACGTACATATGGATATACGCAAATATAGGGGAAGTAAAATAACTCAAATAGACTCCCCTCGGAAATTATATTGCCCTGTAAGGACGTAACAATTTAAATTATATAAACTTTTCGTTTTTTTTGGTAAATTAAAAACTAACGAAAAGTTGCGCCACGGAAGATGAGCATCTAACAAGGGAACTAGCCCGAGTGGGAGTCCTAACTGAGAATTAAGACATATTACAATTTATAGATTTTAGACTCCTACTTAGGAATCCCAAGCGCTTTTTCTGTGAAACCCATGCATTAATTTTTAATTAACGAATAAAATGTTCAAAATTGGCACAGATTTCAGCTGTTTGGCGAAGTCCTTATAAGAATTGGCGCAATTATGACGGTAATCGAGGTATTGGTGAGAATTTGAGTTGTCAGTTGGTATGCTTTTAACTTGGTTTAATCAGAAGTTTATTTAATGCCAGACTGAAATTATTAGTTGTTCGTTTTCTAGCGAAGTATCACATTATAAAAACCGCCCACATTTCATTTTTGATTTTCTATTAAAAAAAAAAAAAAAGAATTTCGTGAACATCATTCAATCTTAAATTTATCAATAAAAAATACAACATACAACCTTTAATAATTACAGCTGCAAAATTAGACAAAAGTAAACGTTTGTTTGCAAGAATTAAAGAGTTATTTTTTATTAATAATGCTGCTAAATATGTTATTTGGATTTTCATGACTTTAATGAAAATCGAACCGATTATGGTAATTATGCGTATGAATCTGATTATAGTAACGATGATTTTTGCAATGGTGATGCTTTGGTAAACGGATTTACTTTGAAAGCATGAAAAAAACGTTGATTATTATGGTTCCTGTAAAAAAGGAAAATTTCTTCGAATCAAGCTCGTTATCATAAAGTTAAATATCCTAGAGATACATTTAAATAAAAAAAAACAACCTTTATTAGGGATAAATAATCAAAAATAAGAAATAATTAGGGCTTCAATATTTCAAAAATTTAAGAATGCCAGAAATCGTCATATGCCAGTTCATGACGTGGATTTAGAACGTTGGGCTTTCAATAAAGCTGAAGAATTAAATTTAATCAATTTGAAAAGCAGTTATCGTTTCATCCAAAATTTTACAAAGACAGCTGGAATTGTTCCTTGAAAAATCACAAAATACTTGACCACAGCACATATCCATAATATTGAGGAAATTAAAAATATTTCTGTGGAATTTATATTGAAAACGAGAGATTCGCCATTAACCCTTTATCCTGGTTAAATCCTGAATTCCTATTAGAGTGCATTTAAATATTTCATAGCAAATGAAAGGTTATTGCCTTTTAAAGGGAAAAAACATTTCAGCAATTCCATCAGAGTTTTCATTGACATATTCATATACCATTATACCAAAGCTATCAATGAGTGAGGAGTTAAAAGGCAAGTTACTAATATACTTAGAAGAAAAGAATGGGAAGTTCCGTCAGACCGTTAAAAAAGTTATTTCGACCTTCAAATTTATATATCACTTCTTCAAAATTAGGAAAAATGGACAAACTACAAATAAAAGAATGGCTGAATAATTGAATTATTTCTATTTTGCACCCACCTTCTTGTATCACGTTAGTTCCTGAACAGCATGCACAGAACCAAGCATATGAAAACATCTCCCTAGCGACAGCATTGCCTTACAAATACCCTTTAAAACAATATGCCTAATTCAACTATTCGATGTATATTTTTTCAGGCAGTTTAAAAAGTTCGTTAAAAAAGTTACAAACTAAATCGCCCTTGCTGATATATGAAAATTGATATAAAAAATAGAAATGAAATACTAAAAATGCACTCTTTAATAAATAACAAATTTCAATTTAAGCAATATCGCCCAATGTTTTATACAATATTCCTTGTATAAGTGCAATTATTCAGATAACGATCCTAAAACATTCAATAATGTGGAAACCCTTTCCTTCGTAGTTGATATTATTCATTTTAATATTTGATCATGTAAGAATCAATCGTTTTTACAATGCGCTCATTGTGACCAAATGTTATGTTTTTGACATTTTTTCGTTCAATACCATTTCATGATAGTTTTGTCTAATTCATTTTTTACTAATTTTGCGAGAAACAAACCCAGGTTTCAATCTACACTTTTCCATTTTCACATTGTATGCACATTATACAAATTTTTAAATTTTGTGGTATTATTTTTTATAAATAGAGAAAGTGCACTTGAAGTTTAATTCATGGTTTCTGGCGTTTTAACAGTTGAGTTGAAGTTCTTATGTGAAAGAGATCATGTAATAGAGCGTGGTCCCTTTCCATCAAAAGCTTAAACTCAACTTTTAAAATCCCAGAAAGCACCAATTGAAAGTCACATATTGAAACTTTCAAAATACTTCACTCTTTGGCAGTACATGTACATTTTGTGTGCGAGCCATATATCTTTTCTTACAAAATTAAAGAGGCTCTACAACTTTCTAATAGAAAATATTTACCTTTCTTAAATATGTTTTGATATAAAAATTTTAACTTCTTCAGTTTGCCACCAGGGGCGCAACTGTTAATCTCATCTAAAAAAATCGTAGTCATTTTACAGTACCAGTACCTAACTTCCGTTGCAAAAGCTAGTTTCGTTCAAAAGTTATTGGCCGCATTCGAACTTTCCTTGGAACCCTGTATATTATGTTATATATAAGTTAATATCTATTATGTTATATAAGTTAATATCTATTATGTTATATAAGTTAATATCTATTATGTTATATAAGTTAATATATATAATGTTATATAAGTCAAAACAGCATATATTATACAAACTTATGTAATGTATAATTTTATTTCAGGTAAAATATATACAGGGTGAAATCAAACAACAATATCAATCAACGTTTATTGGCGTAGTGATACCAACGCCGATGGTATGGCGTGATTAGATGGTGAAACGTTCGAAAGAAAATAAATATTTCTGCCTTCGGTGGGACCTGAACCCACGACCCTCCATTATCTAGCCATGTCATAACATCGGCGCTGGTATCACTATGCCAATAAACGTTGATTTATATTGCTGTTTAATTTAATCTGCGTAGTGTTCGATTTATTTAAATATAAGCAGGGTGGTTAGTAAAGTCCTTATACACGCAGATAACTGTCTAACGGAGAGAGCTATATGTATGAACGTGATGTATAGGTAAAGTAAAATGACTATGCGCTACAAGATGAGACTGCGTGCAGCGCCCCTAGCGGAAAAATTCAGAATTTAAAGCTGCTATCTCCAAACTATTCAAGATAAGGGCAAAAAGTCAATTACAAAATTGTTAAGCACTAGCTAGTTAGTACGAAATGATTTTTTTTTTTTTCACCACCTTAATAGGGCAAAAATCGTGATTTAGGAAGTTTAAGGGATACAGGACGCCCCTGCGTGACAGCTTTCCCTTCGTGCAGATGCGCATAGAGGGGAAGCTTCAAGTAGGGGCGATACTTTCATTGCACACACAATCTCGTCACAAAGCGCATGATATGCAAATGTGTACGCTACGTCATACGTTATCGGTAAGCATAAAATAGTGGCCAGGCAAGGAGTGTAAGACAGTGTGAGAAGTGAAACCGTGCATTAAACGTCTGTAGTTACATAGTACATGGCGAATTATTCCAACAACGAGTATTGCGAGATGGTGCTGTTATATGGGGAATGTGGTCGTAATGCAAGAGAAAGTGCACAACAATATGCCGTCCGTTTTCCTTCGGGACCCCATCCGACTGCAATGACCATCACTAATGTGGTTCAATGGCTGAAAGAGACAGGTAGCGTTACGTCTCGTCCCCGTTCAGGTGGCCCAGCAGGTTTAAGTCAGGGTGTGCAACCAGAGGACGTTTTAGCTTATGTTTGGGCCCACCCACGGTGCAGTTCAAGAGAAGTTGGTATGATGTGTGGCCTAACAGGCGGCCGTGTGCGGCAAATCTTGCAGCAAGTGGGAGCTCACCCCTACTATGGAATACTGCTGCAGTCACTAGTTCCAGGGGATGCTGAGCGACGTTTTTGTTGATGCAACTTTGTTATGAACACCTTAGATATGCAGCCGAATTTTTTAGCGAATGTCCTTTGGACGGAAGAGTCAAAATTCACCCGCAACGGGGTGTTAAATAGACACAACGGACATTATTGGGCTCTCGAAAATCCTTTATGGAGACGACCAGTCCGACATCAGGTGTGGTGGTGGTCTGTTAATGTGTGGTGCGGTATTTTGAACAACAGACTCATTGGACTTGTGTTCTACGAGGGCACATTAACGGGACGTCGATATTTGCAGCTGCTACATGGCGTACTATCGGATATTTTGCATGATGTTCCATTGAGTGAGCGGAGAACCATGTGGTTCCAACATGACGGCGCTCCTCCTCCTCACCATCCAACAGAAGTACAATTATTATTATCCCAAACCTTCCGCCAACAGGTCATTGGCTAGGGTGGTAGTGTGAGCTTGCCTGTACAGTTACTGGACCCTACCCCATTGGACTTCTTCCTTTGAGGCATCTCAAAAGACAGGTCTATCACACCTAACCGACGACTGTGGACAATGTCGGCAGTCGCATTACCAATGCCTGTACAAGCGTCACGTCTGCAATGCTGCTGAATGTGCGAGAATAAATGCTCTATAGGATACAAACGTGTATTACGGCCGACGGTGGCCACATCGAGTACACATAATGACATACAGTAATACGCTGTTCACATTTGCCGAACCAAATACCCACATATTAGCGTTTGACGTGTTCTATTCCCGCAATTCATGTACCATTTCGTACTGCATCAGTGATGTTAGAATGGCAAATGTAAATGTAAAAATGGCATGAAAATAAAATTTGTATTTGTACGCTGCACGCAGTCTCACCTTGTAGCGCATAGTCACTTCACTACGTATACAGTACGTACAAACACATTATGTTCATATATATATATATATCTTCCTCCGTTTGACAGTTATCAACGTGTATAATGACTTTACTAAACCACCCTTAAAGTTGTGTGCGCAATGAAAATATCGCTCCTACCTGAAGCTTTCCCTCTATGTATAACTGTACGAAGGGAAAGCTGTCACGCAGGGGCATCCTGTAGCACTTAAACTTCCTAAATCACGATTTTTTCCTCTTTAACGTGATGGAAAAAAATCGTTTCGTACTAACTAGCTGGTGCTTAACAACTTTGCAATTGACTTTTCCCCGTATCTTGAATAGTTTTCGAGATAGCAGTTCTAAGTTCTGAATTTTTCCACTACGGGCGCTACACGTAGTCTCATCTTATAGCGCATGGTTACTATACTGTACCTATACACCACGTTCATACATATAGCTCTCTTCGTTCGACAGTTATCTGCGTTTGTAAAGAATTTGCTATTTGCTTACCACCCTGTATACACATTAATAAAATCCTTTATAAAAATATAACTATTAATATTTGACCTGGGCAGTGGTGAGAAAAGATTTAAAATAGTACAATACCTTACTATTTTAGTACTACGCTTGTACTAATATTATTCTAACTTATACGCTTCTGGATTTTAAACCAGCTTGGTACACATACAAGGACTGGTTGAAATATATGCAAAGCAATCGGGGAAAAATAGTGTTGAGCCAGCTTCTTCGCTAGCATTTGCCGCCGTCTCGCATAGATTCTTCATGAAATATATATGCTGATGAGGCATAGTCGGTCAAACAGTCAACTGAATAGGGTTGATCTTTCATGAACACTGTCCACTTTGTAACTCATAATTTGAAATCATCTGATTTTTCAGATAATTCGGAATGTATATCCTATTTTAAATTTAGCTATTTCTTCCTTTCTTCTCCAGTTTTCTTGATTAAACTATTTATCTATACAAAAAAATACTAAACCAAATATAGAAAAAGTACGTACAGAGTGGCTATAATTAAAGTAGAGGTGTTTAGAGCTCGGTGGTCAAAAATATATTGCAACGATTTTAATTAAATTTGGAATACATATACTTGGGGCTATTGGGTTTTGATTTGTAAAGAAAAAAATGGGTCCAGAGTTTAGCCACCAGGGCAAAATGGCGCTGCAATCACGTAAATATAAATATTGTCACTTAGAAACGGCTATAAAAAATTTAATAAATTGACGATATAATTTGAGGGATATAAGAAACACTGAATTATGCTTCCTGTCTATATGATAACCTTGATGTGCTATTCAAACTATACGTGATCGTGTTTTGCTGGTAAAATTAACATAAAAAATGCTAGTGCTAATTTTAGATTTCGGAAATTCCCGAGGGTGAATAACATAATGGAAATCTACTGACTATTAACTGTTTGCAAAACTGATTTTACGATTTGAAAATACTGGACCTTTAAAAATGTTACAGGACGAGAGCACAAACCGATAATGTGTCAACAACTGAAGCAGTTGCCCAAACGCCGTAATAGTTCAAGAGATGGTAAAAGATGTACACGGATCCAACAGCACTCAGGCAATATCCAGACAATTGGATATGCCGTATTCAACTCTGTGGAAAGTCATGCATAAAGTGCTGAAGTTTTTACCCTGCAGGATTAGCCATACTCAAAAACTGCTTCAAGTATATGCGTGAACTCTCTTACAGTTTTCATTGATATTCCAAGCCCGAATGGAAGTGGATGATGCATGGCCTTGGAACATCTTCTGGCATAATGAGACACCTCTTTCCCTGAATGGCATTGTCAACAAACAGGGTTGTCTCATTTGGGCTTTTGCGCAACCTCATGCTTTTCAGTAGATTCCTTTGCACTCACCGAAAGTTACAGTATGGTGCGGCTCTGCTGCCATATTTATCGCCTGTCCACTTTTTCAAAGAAAGCGGACTAACAGGACTAGTGACTTAATCCAACATTGCTTGGAGGTATCGAAAATCGTTGCTCAATTTGGTTATTTCACAAACTAAACAGTATGAATCTCTCGGTTTTACCATATTCCTGCAGGATGGAGCACCCCGCACACACACCCATTGTATTGCCAGTACAACAAATGCTAAGGCATCACTTCACAGAAAGTCGAATAATTAGTCCAGCATTTTTCCCACCATGTTCTTCTGATTTCTATCCAGTGACTCTTGGTTTTATGTTATCTAAAAAACTTGGTATATCAAGAACATGTGAATAATTTAGCAACGTTGAAGGACAAATTAAAACAGAATGTGAGGCAAATCAAAAGAGATATGCTAAGCTCCGCAGTAGAAAATGCTTTCATACGTCGAATTCAGCTTTCAGAACAAGTGCAAGGTAAATGTATTGAGTCACATCTGTAATTGGTGGTTACATTCTGAACTATTTGTATTTTCTTTACAAATTAAAATCCCATTAGGAGTATTTACACCAAATATTCGATTGAGTTAGGTTGAACAGAATTTTGGCTATCGGGTTCTAATCATTTCCATTTTTATTATGACTACACTATATAATTCACTTAATTCTGACAAAATTGTTGAAATGCATCATTAGTAATTCAATCTTTCTTCAATATTTGGATATAGGATCAGATATGCTGTTTTTATTTGTATTTTAATTATTTCTTTTATGTGCTTTATTTTATATATGGTATTAAGGAACTTGTTGACTCATCAAAATTTTTACCTTGTGTAATTTTATGTAATATATTCTGGTTCATGGTAAACCTTTTCCAGACAATGTGGTTAATTAGATGATAGATTGCTCACAAAGAAAATACGGTGTTTGGTGAGAACCGAACCCACGACCTTTTTATATCCAAGTCAAGTGTTCTTTCAACTGAGCTACAGACGACCGATTATCCTCCCCTCCCCTCTGCAAGCGAATATAAAGCTTCACTATAAACTAATTTTGAAATATTTTAAAACTCATATCTAATGAAGCATTATATGCGCTCGCAGAGGGGAGAATGATCGGTCGTCTGTATCTCAGTTGGAAAAGCCTTTGGCTGAATACCAATAGGTCGTGGGTTCTGTTCCCACCTGGCACCGTGAAATATTTTTTTTTCTTTGCAAGCAATTTATCGTCTGACATTACCACATCATCGGCTACGATGAGAAAAATTTCCAGACTTTAATGTGGTTAATATTAGATAAATGTGTTGATGCTATGACTATGCATAGGATATTTATATTTTTCTCTCCATCTTTTACATTTAAATCACCACATTTAGGCATATGCGTTATATATGTACGTAATCTACTATTTTCTATCAA
The DNA here is from genome assembly GCA_006491805.2 of Dysdera silvatica. Taxonomy (NCBI): domain Eukaryota; kingdom Metazoa; phylum Arthropoda; class Arachnida; order Araneae; family Dysderidae; genus Dysdera; species Dysdera silvatica. The sequence goes on along the minus strand of QLNU02015360.1, from coordinate 193,136,135 downwards.
TATCGACACTGCCACACTGCGCTTATTAAGTGTGCGACCTTGTAGATCTTGTTAATAGACACAATGTGAAGTCAGCATATCATCTTTTTTTTTTCTTTTATAGTATGCTCTAAGTAAAATATGTATGGAAATTAACAATAATATTTTTCTTTTTTTAAGAAGTAATACATTAGGCCTATACATAAATATGACGGAACTGTATGTGTGTTTTCTGTCTGTTTAATTAACTAACAGATCATAAACTAAGGAAATTTATGAAAAACCTAATAGGTTAACTGATTATTATCTAGCAGTCAGAAAGACATTAATATTATAATAATAAAATGTGAAAACAGAAATCAAGTAATCAAGGATAAATGTGTTTTGTGAGTTATAAATAAAATGTACCCAATCATAGTGTGCATTTTACTAGACATTAAAATTACTAATTAAAACCCTCTATTATTCTGAATGGTCTAGATTACAAGTTTACTTACAACGTTATTTATTCTTAACAGAACGAAATATATAATTAGCAGCTAGATATTGCATTTACAAACAAATAACCAGAATTTTAATTATATGGTAAACCAAACATTGTGTTTCTCATTTGAAAGCTATTTAATTATAATTCATAGCAATTGACAACACCGTACTGCACGTACTGCTTTTATATATGATACAAAGTATTTATTATATAATGAAAAGTTGTCGATTACTAAAACCCTTTAGATTTACAATAATATATTTTTAATAATATTTACTATTAAAATAATAATTTAAATGGGAAATTCATAAAAATGGGATAAACTGATAATAATTATGGTTAAATGAAATAGACATTCGCGTAAGAAATACTATAAAGAATAAAACTATAAATAAATTCTCCACGAAGCAACCAAATTACGTTAAAATCTTAGATTATATTTGCTTTAATACGTTCCATTTTCATGTAAATAGGTAACCAATTAATACTCATAAATGTATTTAAAATCGTTAAATTACTCGTAAAGAAAAGAATGATTTTCCGGCGCCTGGTGGGACCCGAACCCGAAAATCATTATATTCTTTCCGAATAATTTAAGATGTATTGTTTCCATATCATCGGCTGATATGAAAAATCGTTGATTCAATATTTAAAATTGTTATAAAACTTTCAACGAAGCTTAATACTTCTTTCTTTTCTTTCAATGGAGTTCGGTGTATTTGCTGTTTTTTAGGTTATTTAATTGTTTTAAAAATTAGTCTAAAATATAATCGTTGTATTCCAAGTAACGTTTAAATTTCAGACTTACAAAGTTAATAGCTAAGATTGCTGTCTATTTAATTAAGTAAACGTTACTTGTTAAATTTGTCTAGTACAATTTATTTTTTGATACTTCACAGGGGTTTAAAAATGTTTTCTAAATTTAATTTTTGTTTTCTTAAATTTCATATCAATTATTTATAATATCTGTGGTTTGTAAGGGCATTATTTTCATGTACGTTTTTCTCTCGTTTTAGCTTTCCTCATGTGTGGGTTACAGAATGCGTATTCTGCCTTTCTTCTGCTTCATTTTCCTACTTAACAGCTCAACTAGTCATGTATCAAACTTCATGGTTCGTGCTCATCCTTCTTCCTCTCATTTAAGAAATATCACACAGAGAAGTGACCGCTTCTACGAGGGTAAGTGACAAATCATAATAGGTAACATCATATACGTATTTAATGAGAGAGAGATCAGAGAGGATTGAAACATATCAATCATTTACAGGGCGTTGATTATCAGAATCATCAATATCACCGCAACCAGGTATAATTAGTTAAGCTAATCGACGCTCTACCTTATAATAAAACATTCAATAGATAGCTGTATCAAATTGATGAATTGAATTAGTAATTAGTACGAGTGTCATAAAAATAACGTACTGAATATATTGAAGGTATAAGTAGAAATACATTAAATTCTTTATAATTCTGTTTCGAAAGATTTTTTAAAAATAATATGCGGTAATAATTAAAAATAACGGAATATAATGGAATTTTGTGAACAGTTCATTATTAAAATATAATTATTGATGGTTACCTGACCTTTTCTAATATAAATAATAGTGATATTGAATAAAAGAATAAAAGAGATACTAATAAATAAAGAGTAATAATAATAGTGATACTAATAGTGATACTGAATTAAAGAATAAAAGTCATTGCTTCCTGACAGAGGTACAAACAAGGGGTCTATAAAAACTATTGACTGTTCTCAATTTTTAATGAAGTAAAAAGTTTCTAACTTCTCTACAAATGCATTAATTGAAGAAAAGTTGAGCTTTCGTGCTACATCGTAATTTATGTTGAGCATAGCCAGTCCATTCAATCTCTCTTGACCCATCATTTAAAGATGATATTTTTTAACTTGTCTGAGCACAATAAATGTTATTCCGTCTGGAGCCACTGACACTGGAAAGGTCAGAAAAATCCGCAATGCAAGAGTTATATTGGGGAACATTTCTTTTTTTTTTTTTAAAGGATAATTTTGAGGCGATAAAGCGAGGCCCAGGCCAAATGGCCCCGCTGGCCCCCCTCTCGGAGGCCCTGAGTATTGCGCAAAAATAAAATGTATTAGTTTAAATTCCAATTAAAATCTAACATGCCCGGATTCATTACAATCAACGATTATATGAAGAAGAGAGATTATAATTATTCGCATCGTAGTTTATTAAGTACGTTAAAATACCCAAAAAGGTTTTGTTATATACAATTTTTAGTGAGAAAAGAATTTTAAAAACATATTGTGGATAAAGAGCATGCATTAAAATTTTCATTTAATTATAATATTTATTTTTTAAAATAAGAAATGGTTTCTATAAAAGAAATATTTTCACTGATGCTTAAAGCCAAATTACTACTACACGCACTTACATGTACTTTCAAGGTATGGGCACCTGCAATGTGTTTTTTTAAATTCATTAAATAATTATTCTGCAGCAAATGTATATTGTCCCTCATTTGTATCGTTGCATCCATATCCCATGTGCTCACAAGTCAACAAAGAGAATTAGCGTAACAACATTTAGAGCGCCATCTATCGGTTTCATTTGGAAGGAAAACACTTATTAGTAGTAGTATCTTTGTTTACACTTAATACAATATATTTTTCAAGCTAAAGCATATGCGTACAGAGGCGGATTAAGCCTATTGGACGGCCCCGGCGGTAAAAATTTCGAGGCTCTTAGACAGTGGCGTAGCGGAAAATCTGGGGGCCCCCCGCAATAATTTTTTAAAGCCCCCTTTTACAAAAATTGATATATATATGTGTGTGTGTGTAATAATGTTGTACTTTCTACAATAAATTAAGCGGCGACGCATTCCAATATGTATTTTAAACAGAACAAATGTCTAGTATTAGTCACCGTTTCATTAGGTAGGGGGTTCTGGCGCACAGCGTGTGTATAGCTTCAAAACTCGTCCAGATTTTATAATTTTCGGATGTTGAGTTCAGTTTTAAAGGCAATAAAAACAGCTAAAGTAAATACATGTAATGAGTTTGCCACAGTTGGAAACCGTTCATTTTATTTTATATTTTACCTAAAGATTAAGAAAAATATCCTTATTAACTAAAAAATATTATTTTTTTACTTATAAATTTTATGGAAAATAAACGACGCTCCTTTTTCCTGAGGGCCCCCGCCTGGAGGGGGTTGCGAGAGTTATCAGTACGCCACTGCCCTTAAACCCCAGCCCCAAAACAAAAAAATTCTGTAAGGAAATGATGATATTTTCGGAAGGATTTCAGTAGTAAATTTTTAGTGAGTTCCTTAAACCGGCAATATGTAACTAATAATAAACTCAACGTTTCAAGAAAAAGCAGAAATTATTTCAAAACATTTAACAGTAAACTAAGTTACCAGAGTGGTTAAAAAATGTTTTCTATATGAATTTGCGTCTTGATTTATCTTTGGCAAATTCATCGATGATTTAAGTATCTATTTCGTCCAAAATTTCTTGTTCTATGTATAATATGGCCATGCTGTTCAATCTGTCTTCTCCCATCCTACTCCTTAAATAGTTTTTAACGTATTTTAAAACTGACAAAGATCTTTCACCTGTTGCATTTGATATTGGCATTGTTAAAAATATTTTCGAAATAATATCTACATTAGGAAAAGTTCCACTCTCTCTTTATACACTTCGAACTATTATTCAATAGCACTTCTGGCTATTTATTTATCAACACTTCTGATTATTTATTTATCAGTTTCTTACGTTCTTATTATTTCTCCTTTCATAACAACATATATTAATATTCTTTATAAATGTTCTTGCAAACTTCTTTTATCATTTATAACTTTTTAATATCACTTAATAGCACGCCTCCAAAAATCTTTTTTCCTTCTTTAATCTACATAATTATTATTTTTCATAACTTTTACAAAAATAGAGTAAACAATACTTACAATTCGATTGAACTCTTTACGTCCTGGTATGTTTATCCAAGTGATATATACTCACTAATAAATACTTCAATAATAATGATGCACCAATAATCCCATTGATTATATGCGTACCCCATAATACGCAAACACTTTCTTTCCTTTTCAAGTTTTATTTATTATATAATAAGAATTATCTCTTTAAAATAATAATAATAGTTCAAAGGTAATTTTATCAAAAGTAATACAATCGAAACAGGACATGAATGTCCTCTCGCCTACGAAGGTTTATCCAGAAGCTCCGATTTTCGAACGGAAATATTGTTTAAACAACGATTTTCTCTTCTCATTCAATTACCTTTTAGCATTCTCGCGCACAAGTGCGTGTGTATACACAGGCGTAGAGTTATATGGGCCCGTGGAGCCTGAGCCCCCAGTAATTCAAAATAAATTGCAATTTGCATATATCGTAACGTAGAAATATTCATAGTATGCTTGCCCCCCAATAATTTTGGAAACCTCACGTCAATACGTGTATATTTATATACGGGATAAGTATTAAGGTGCGTGCCTAGAGGTAAAATAAAAGTAGTTCTTCTCCTCAGCTTTTTATAAGAAAAATGGCGTTATTGGTTTCCGCCATTATAATTTAATTTTATTTAATTCTCATTTCGCTTATTTAATCAGACGTGGCGAAACTACAATTATGACAGTAGCGTTTAATCATTATCACTCATCGTTGAACTATTAGTTCAACTAATATGATTTTTAATTAACTTTAATTTAATAAAAGAACGTTCTGTACTTATATACGTAAAATACGTGAATAATATTAAGTATTGCATCTTTCGCTTTTTGTGTTGTGGCAGTTTTTAACTAGGAATCTCTCGAACTCGCGGCCGCCAGGTCCCCCCCTGCCGCTTAATCCGCCACTGTATGCGTAGAATCATGTATGTCCGTGGGGCCAGAGCCCTCAATAATTTAAAATAAATCGCAATTTCACATATACTGTAATCTATAAATATATATGATATGTGGCTGGAGCCCACCCCCTCCCAATAATTTTGAAAACTCTACGTTGCTGAGCTAAAATGTATAGACAATTAACTTACAAAGGGCAATTAATTTGCATTACAGAATATAAATGCATTTAATATAATTTTAGCTTAAACTAAAGTTGTTGCTTTTTTTAAGCAGGTACCTGCTACTGCAAAATTGAAGGTGATGGTAAGTTACCATAAAAAACATACTGTCTGATTAAAAAGAACGAACGAATAAAAATGGAAAGTAATAAGAAAATTCTGTTTCCTATTGACCTGTGACATGGATAATTTCTACACAGAGTTATATAAATATAAAAATAAATTGAACGTAAAAAGGATATGAAATAGAAAAATTAAGTACTTTCTTTCTTGTGATGATTCGAAACGATGTAAATGTTGAAATGAAAGTTATAATTATTTTCAAAAATACTTAATAATTTTCTAAGGATTAACACTTGCGATAATGAAAATAAATTAATATAAATCACGAAGCTAAATATATTATAAAGAATGTAAATAAACGAAAAAATGTACACTAGTTACGAAAGTATGTAATATAATAATAATGATTTGTAAACATGTATATACACACACACATATATATAAGTAAATTTAGAATCAAATTATACATATATATGTCGAAAATATATATGTATATTAGGATTGAGAAGTATAATGAATATTAATGATTTTATGCGACGAACAAATACTAATTACTATGTAAATCCGCAGTTCATGTTTTATTTGGTTCATCTCATCTGTTTCAGCGATTCATAACCTTCTATTGCCAGGACTGTAAATAACGATTTGCATTTAACCTGCAACCCTCCTGTAGGTTTAAAACATGGATGTTTTTAGAACGTGGGTGTTCCAACGACTTAATGGATATATCGACTACATTTTTAGTTATTTTGTATCGATATTTGTTCACCACTTAAGCTATACTGCTTATTTGATGTGATTTTGCGATTTAATCAAATTTGTCACCCTGAACTTACTATTAAAGGAAAACATTATGAAGAATTAAATGGAAATAATGGCAATATTAAGCGAAATATTTTTGATATACTGTTTTACAATTACATGAAAATAAATATATATTGCATTACTAATATTGAACACAATATAAAATGGTAGGAAATATACATTAAATGGTAGGAAATATCAATTGGAAACATAAAATGTGATAATTTTAAATAAAATAAAAATGCGCAATTCGGATATTTATTAATGTCTTCCTTCGTGCTGTAATTTTGCAGCAAGACCTGCAATGTCTGGAATTATGTTCATTGATAGAGGGCGTCGAAGATTTTGTTGGGGATCCAAGAGATTCCTAGTTTTGGTTTTAATAACTGACATGCCAGGAAACCCTGCCCCATATAAGTATGTTATTGGAAATGGAAGTAGTACCTTTTCCAATTTTCTAACCGAGAGGGGTTTTCTTTTCACTTCTGTCCAAAACTTCGTCAGTTTTTTACTATTAACGTTTTTTAAAAAAAATTAGGGAATATCTAAAATATTTTTAACACATCTCCAAATTTTAAGAAATGTTTTCCCTCCATAATAAATATCGTAAAAAAAATTAATAATAATTATCAAGCCATCCAACAACCTTCTCGCAACATTGAGTCGAACCTTGATTTGGGTCGCGACCTGAGGTTAGGAACCCGTGATGTATTTACTTACCAAGTCCTTTCCGAGAACCTTAAATTTCTAAAAGCACCTGCGTATACTGGCGTACGTAGGGGTGTTGATGGGGTTGTAACCCCCCCATTGCAATGAAATTTTGTATATTTAACATAGATATGTGAGTTGTAGCTCTGTAACCCCCATTGAGCCTATATCCCCACCTTATGAACTTTCTGTGTACGCCTATGCCTTCGTATGATGTGAGCTGTCCTGAAAAATGCATCTTTTGGGATTTGGTGGCACTGTTTGTTGTTTATTTTCGATCTGGATCGGATTTTTAGGAATGGTACTGAACGCATTTACTACAACCGGAATAATTGTAGCCTTCCTCCTCCAGAGTCTCTCCATCTCGATTTGCAAATCCTTGCTCTTCTAAATCTCTTTCTCGTCGACCTGTCTGTCAACAGGCACTGTAGTATCCACTGTATCCAACAACCACACTGTTAAAAATAATAGTTCAGGGTTGAACCAAAATATGGTGATTTTCCAGCTTCATCCATTGTTAAGAACTACGTTTCACCACATTTTTGCTCCAGCTATGTTACCAATACTTGGCCGGAGGTTGAACCAATATATGGATATACTTTCAATAACGAATAAGGCAACATTGAACCAAATTCATGGTTCCAGCTTGAACCAAATATATTGTTGTAGGTTGAACCAAATATGGCCAAAAGTATCCTGCCTTTAAAACTTGCCTTTAACATGCAACCTGTCAAGGACGTATCGAGGAGTGCAGGAGTACCCATTGTTTTTCTTGGCTGCTATTGAAGCCACATCTACCCCATTTCATATACAGAGAGTACACATAATTTTTATTAATTACGAAAAGGTAGCAACCAAGCGAAATCATAACGAATTTTTATTAGGCCAAACATAAGCATTTTAGCTGTTAATGATAAAAAACATCAACTTCATATATACAGAAATTATTATATAAATCATTGTAATTTATCAAAAATAAAGGATATACATAGCATAAACCAATAAATTGGAATGATCTTAGCTTGTTGAATGATTGGAGAGATCTTGGCACGTAAAAAACTTGGGAATATCAGTGAAGAATCGCAATGAATAAAGTTGTTTGCCACACGTGACTTCTCTCGCCTCAAGTGATTGGCTAGGAGGTGGAACGAAAATGTGGTTCGGTGTTTAACCATCTTTTAAAAAATACCATACTTTCACCAATAAGTGGTACTTTTGAATTTTCAAGTGTACCAAATTTTGGTGAAATTCCTATATTTTCACCATATTTTGGCAACAACTAATGCGGAAATTTTAACAATGAGACACGGCTTTTCTATAACCGTGATGTCCGCAGTATTATGTAGAAGCTGTTTATTGCACTGGATTTGAAAATCCCACAAAATGTTTACATTTTCATTTTCACTGAATTTTATTATTATTATTAAATTATAATAAAATTTCACAAAGACATATTTAATCTTTTTAGAAATAAATACAAAGGACAATCTAAAAACAATTCGCATATTATTCTATATGGTATTCAGTTAAACTGAAAATATGTATTAAAAATTCGGGTAGTATTGCAATGTAAGTATTTTGTTATGCCCTTCTTTGTCATTCCCAGTGACTTAAAATAAAAATTAAAATGCTTAACAAAATTAAATACGTACCAAGTTCTAGAAACCTGAATTCCTATATTACATGTTCTTACATATTCATTGTTTAAATCAATTCCTATCTGTTTCCAGTAAGTTAAAACAAACGTTTAAAAGTCATATAAGGTTATCTGGGAATAAAATTTCTAGCGCAAAATGAGTTTTTAAATGTCATATTGGTTGAAAATTTGAATATTCCTAATGTCCTTATAATTTTTTCTTTTCACGAATACGTTCTGCTTAAAAAGACTATCATTTACATGTCATTAGGAATTGAAATTTTAAAGTACCTATTAAGATGATATTTTACATTTTAATACGTATAATAATTCGTATACAGTAATACAAGTACTAACTTTCATTTTACGAAGAAACAAACAAATTGTATAGGTCCAAAACTTCTGAACATTTTCTGGAGAATAACATAGATTACAAAGAGAGGACAAAATGTCCCCAGGACGTCCTTTTTTGGTCCCTTCTGTCCATACGCAATGCGGACATAGTTCGGAAGTTCGCAGGACGTCCGTTTTGGAACGTCCGTAAGATGTTAATTTCGGACATCCCTAGGATATTGATTTCGGACGCCTCTAGGATATAGCACAATACGGGCATATTTCGCACGTTCGTAAGACGTCCGCTTTGGAACGTCCGTAGGATGTTCATTTCCGACGTTCCTAGGATGTTTATTTCGGACGCCTCTAGGATGTAGCAAAATACGGACATACTTCGCACCTTCGTACAGCGTCCGCTTGGTACTTCCGTGGGATATTCATTTTGGGTTTCCGCAGGACGTCCGTTTATGGAACGTCCGCAGGATGTTCATCTCCGACTTCCCTAGGATATGCATTTCGGACACCCTTAGGATGTATCACAATGCGGACATATTTCGGACGTTCGTAGGATATTCGTTTTGGTATGTCCCTATGATGTTCTTTTCGGACACCTCTAGCATTTGCGTACGCAAGTGGGTGTTAATGGGGGTTTTAGCCCCCCCCCCCCCATTGCAATGAAATTTTGCATAGGAATATGTGAGTTGTAGCATTGTAACCCCCCCCCTATTGAGTAGCCCCCTTACGAACTTTCTGCGTACGTCTATGGTCCGTAGGATGTAGCACAATATAGACATATTTTCGACGTTCGTATGATATTCATGTCCGCCAAGTTATCAAAATTATGTGTTTTTCTATAACGTTCTTCTGTCCTCACTCTACATAGTATTGGTTCTTCTAGCAGCCGTATCGTCATGGCCGTTCTCTTCTATATAATCTCTATGAATACTTACATTTATTTAACATCTATCGCCATCTTTCCCACTGGGCCATCGCGATTTACTTGGCAATTACTACTTCCCAACTTTTTCTTATTTGGAGTGGCAACAGAAATTTACTACTTCATGCCTCTTGAGGTAAACAGGTATAATTCTCTCTGGCTGCTTGTTGATAATACGAGAGTGATATGATCTGTAGTTTTCGTTAAATTTAAAATTTTCTCAATAACGTCTATGCTCTTATGAAAGAATTTCAGCATTAGTCTGTTCCGTTTCAGTAAACATTAATTATCAGCCCTACTCAGTACAACGCTGGAAGATTTTATTCTTACCGCGTGCTGGCTGGTTTCTTGTTGAAGTCTGGATGGTATACTTGAAAATAGAAAAGATTTGTTTGTGAAAATTTTAGTTACAATTTGTGATTATTTTTGTAAATTTTTAAATTTGGTTTTTGCGAATTAACTTGTGAAAGGTTTATTGATGAATTACGATGACAATTGCTTAAGTGAAGTATAGTGATTTAATATTACGATTTGTTGATGCGAAAGTTTCTATAAACGAGTAATGGTTGCATCAAGGTATCCACAGATTGGAAACTCAGGGAATTTGATATTTCAGGAATTATAAGGTATTCTTCAAAACGTTGAAATTAATCAGGGAATTTAAATATAAATTTAATTTACAAAAAACTTTTTTTAACTGAAAAGTTTGCTAGTTTAAAAGTACGTGAAATTTTGAACGTTTATGAGTACGTATTGTTAGTACATGAAACTATTTATTTAGCTGTGTTTTTATGCCCCCCGATATTTTTGTAATCAGGGAAAAAGTTCGTAGTTAAAGGAAATTTCAAAATAACTTCTTTGTGTTACATATATATCTTAAAATTATAGGGAGAGAAATAAAAATGAAATTTAACGTATCACATTTTCCATTAACATGTTACAACCCCTGAAGAGTGGATTCTGATGACGAATATCATTCTTTGGAGATTATATGCAAGTAACTTATAGTAAATATGATTCTCTTATAAGGGGAAGGGGAGAAAATGTGAAGAAAGTTGTCAAATTGAAAGAAAGCAAATTATAGGTTTACTAAAAAATGTTTGGCAAACAAACTTCAGGTAAATAATTTAAAATTTCATTGTTATAAATATTATCAATGAAATTAAGTGGTGAAACACAGCGAAAAGAACTTTCACTTACTAATTACTCTAACCGTACATTATATATTTAAATATAGTTTTACATATATTCAGGCGAAACATGATCTAAGATAATAATTAGGGTTAATGCTATTTTGGTCCCATACTCAGCCGTGAAAGATCCAAGTAAAATCCTTAAGACTTTCTAAAAGAAAATCCAATTTTGTCCCAAAAACTACCGTAACACGTCCTGAAAACATCCTAGAAGGAAATCCAACTTTTGTCCTAAGAACAGCCGTAACACTTCCTGAAAATATCAAAATAATGTCCTTAAAATGTCCCAGAAGGGAATCTAACTTTTGTCCTAAAAACCACCGATACACGTCCTGAAAAAATCCAAATGATGTCCTTAAACCATCATAAAAATAAATCCAACCTTTTCTTAAATACCACCGTAACACGTCCTGAAAATATCAAGATAAAGGTCTTTAGACGTCCTAAAAGGAAATCAAACTATTTTCTTAAATACATCCAAAAAATGGCCTTAAAAAGACCTAATAATAAATCAAAATTTCGTCCCAAAAACTGCTGTAACACATCCTATAAATATCAAAATATCCTTTAATAATCCAAATTTCACCCTAAAATCCGCAGTAACAAGTCTTAAAACATGCTAAAAGGAATTCCAGTTTTTGTCCTAAAATCCTCCGAAATATGTTCTCCGCGGACATCCTCAGGACCCTCAAAGGACGTACTTCACGCATGCACATGGATCACCGCAGGACGTCCCACAAGGTATTTTGAATGTCCTGGAGATGTTGAAGGTATCCGCGCCGGATGTCCAGAAGGCGTCCTCAAGACGTTTTTGTGCTATCTAGGTACATATGGCATTTCGCCCCATTTTATTCGATCGTTTTACATACTGCGGGACACAAATTTCTGGTATGAATATACGTTTTCCAAAGTCCTCTGTTAAACATTCAGACACATGTGAATTTACTCTACCATTTTGCTCTTAGTACGTATAGTTTTAATTGACCATATTCTGACGTAAAAGTCACTAATGATATAGAACTATAACTATTTCAATTTGATCTGCGACCCCGTAATCACCCAGTAGAAACATGTCACTTACCATGTCGTTTATCCGGGTCATTAATCTCAACAGTAAGAAAAACAAGAAAAAGAAAGAACACTTACCCACTAACCTCTGGGGACAAACTAATGAAGGAGAACTCGTAACTTTCTGCTCTCCTCCATTTATACGCTAATCACTAGCCATCATTCTTTTAATCTCAAAAATATCAGTCTAGCATCGAAACTATTGCATAGCAGACATTTCATTGAAAACCATATTGTACTTAGGTTAAATAAATTTATTTTGGTTCCATTCTGCTCACTGTAGTCCGGAGGTTGATTCGCTAGGTTTTATGAGGTTCGGATTCCGCGGAAATATGTGTGTCCTCTGCTTTACGGTGGCGTAGTGGTAACACATTCGTTTATCGCACCGTTGACCTAGGTTCGATTCCCAATGATATCGTATCAGTTTTCTGCCCATAGTAGTCAAGAGTTTGATTCCCTCAGCGGCACAGGTTCGGATACCTCGAAAAAATGCATGCCCTGGCGCAGCATGACCTTGCGCATTATCCTTGCGCCGTAAAACACAAATCAATTCAATCGGCATTTAATACTATGTATCTTGTAATGTACAGCTTTGCAATGATTTATTTTTGTGCGTTTATGATTTCTGACCAGCCTGAAAATTCATATTAGACTCATAAGAGTCAAAATAAGTAACGAGTCTCACTTTTTTCGACGAGTTAGGCATGAAGTTCTAGTTCGAACTGAAATAGTAGATCCAATTAAACAACCAGCATTGCAGGTTGAACACTCCATTTCTTTGGTGTGTATACTGCCGAACTTAGAAAAATTTTCCGAAAGCACCAATAGGCAATACCTTTATGGGTGTTTCCGTTTTTGCGTTCTGTATATCCAGTTTTCTCAGAATTCAGCCTGAAAATTTCTACACGATTGAAATATCTAACTTTAGATGAATCACTATTGACTGATATTTTATGTAACTAAACAAGTAAACGTTTACATCTCTTTCCACTCTTATACCTTCATAAATGAATGAACAATAAAGAGTAGCTTGCCTAACAAAGCCTCTTTGTTTAGCAAACACTTGTAAAAATATTTTATAGAAAGATTGGAATAAACTGCATGTTCGATTTACTAACTCTTCTCATTTTAGCTATGAAATTTCCAAAAAATGAATCTCCACTCTGTTTGCGCTAACGTTAAGAACTGAAAACAAACGTTGTGCTAATATCTGCAGGGGAACGGTTAAAAATAAATCTATCTACATACTACACACATAATGAGCTCACTGTTACGCTTGATGTGTGTTTCCATTACTTAACCTGTTTAAAAATATACCCGCGGCAGATTTGCACATGGCGGAACGGTACCAGTGAAAAAGAATCTACGCATCCAGCTCTTCGTACCCAACCTACAGAAGGTAGGGAACGCTCCAATAAGGATTTTAATAACGTTGCATTCCGTTTAACATTGATAATATTGGGTAACACGCGAACGTTATCAAAACAGACTCTCGCATGTGTCCATTCAATTGTGTGAAGAGGACACGTATGGGAGGAGACGTGGAATTGGTACTTCATTGATTTTTCACGGACACTGAGTTTCCATAGATTGTATTGAAAAGAAATTTGTCGAACAGCTTTCATGCAAAACGTATCAAAATGGGTTTTTTGTTGCTTCCTTTTTTTCCTCCAAAAATTGCCATTTTAGTTACTAACCTTTATCTTTCCGTATCTGACACATTGTCACATAATGGCGGGTACTTGACATCCGTTGAAGCATCATTTTCTGCAACTGATATTAGCCCAAACCAAACCCAGCGGCGGTAGAACACAATTACAGAGATAATAATCAGAAACATTGTTCATGATTAGGATTTAACTGGCTCAAAACATGCTGTCGCAAAAATGCTAAAATGGGAAAATAATTTGTAGCAAAATGCTAAAAAATATTAGTTGCTTTCGTTGCTCGAAAAATCGTATCAATGAAATTATTTATATCAACGATGCTTAACAGGTGCTGTTAAGAATTTTGAAGAGGAAACGAAAAGGAACAAGAAAAGATCGCTGAAGTGCAAAACGGATATTCTGGAATCGGGGAATCCTGTTTTCAGAGAATAAACTGTGGTTAAAACTGCCTGTCGCATTTTCGCGATGGGCACTAATTTTTTTTTCGCATTTTCGAGCAACTCGTCGCATTTTGCGAAAAATGCGACTGCAGCTTAAACCCTGTTCATAATGAACGTGCGTTAGTTTTTGCCCTAAGCCTAATATTGCTTTCGCTTTCTTTTTGGTTTTACGGCTCAAAGACTACAGTGGTCATGCTGCGCCGGGACCTACTGTTTTCCGAGGAATCCGAACCTCTTAAGGCCTAGGGAACCAAACCCCGGACTACAGTGAGCAGTGCGATCTTTATGAGATCTCTGAGTAAGCGTTCTTTTTGCACTGCTGGGAGTCGAACCCGGATTAGCCGCGCAATAGGAGAACGCGTTACCACACTGCGCCACCGCAGGGCCCGCCTAATATTGCGAGTTATATTAGCGTATGGCCGTTTTATACTGTCAGTCGTTTATAAATAATGATACCATACAGATGACTGACATCACCCCACGTTGTACTTACATACCAAAAAAAAAAATTGGGATTCGAACCCACAACCACAATTTGTTAAAAAAGCTGTAATTATACCCACTGGACCACCAGTACAATACACGAATACAAATCGCTCATTAAATGGAAATAACCTGAGTGTTTTTGATATTGCTATACACGTAGACTTAAGTACTTACGTATTCTGCATTTCCATTATTAATGTTCGTCATTAATGTCGCTGTACAATTAATGCTCCTTTTTATATAGTAGACAAATGACCATACATCATTGAACTTTTATTATACCAGTTTATTTGCAGTAATTTTCAGTTTATTAAAAAAATATCAAATTTAATTAAGACGACAATATCGGCTGTCGAAATTTCAGTTTTCTATTTCGTTAGAACATGTCTTGGAAATACAGAATATCTTATAGTTTTGGAAAAATCCAAATTGCCAAACGATATGGATGTTTTGTATGTTTGTTTGGATTTTTATGGCGCAAGAGCATCTGGGTTATACTGCGTCATAATGTGGATGTACACTGAAATTCGAAATATAAAAAATACGTTCCTGCATATTACATTTCCCCTTTTCCTATTTTGAAAGTCTTTTTCGCAAAGTCCCAAATTATGAAAGAATTATTAGTTGAATATATGTAGAATGACATCCCCGCTTCGTGCATTTTCATACGTCTTACATCTCAAAACCGTAGTTTCTTTGTAATATTATTATTTTAAAATATGTATATTTATTTGTACGAACTTTATTTTTTATAAATAAATGCACTATAGTTTAGACGAATATGATATGGAAGTTTCGAAATACATGAAACAATGAGTTGAAAATTAGATGGTGTGGGATTTATAATTAACACTATAATAATTAGTTAACTATCTGCCTGGTAAGCAATAGATAAAAAGTTTGATTTGAAAATAAAATCATTTGCTTTTATTTTTAACGGGTAATTGTTTACCGAGAACGCTAAATATAGAAATATAATTTTTTCATAAAGAAAGAGCAGTCTGTATGTTTAAATATATGAAGCTTTAGCTTCGATGGGAGAAAAATTGTCAAAATACAATATAATTTCAGTAACAGTAATCGTTTTCCATTTAAAATAAAAAAAGCAACAGACAGACTAAACACTATATTTGAATCATTTGAAATTCGTAATGCTAAAGCTAGATATGGAAAAATATAGATACAAAAGATCCTATTATTACTAACTAAAGATGAGCATTTACAGTTAATGCTGTAAAAGTACTTTTCTATTTCTTCCTACAAACAGTTTGTTCATTCACAATAAAAGGGCAAATACTGACGGAATTTATAAAATTTTGTAGAAAAACAATAAACATGTATCCCAGAATGATCATACCGCCCTCATCAACTTGAATTCTTCTCAGCTGAAACAGTTCTTTGAAATTTCATTGCATAGATTTTTAAATGCGCTGTTTTCTTATGCCAAGGAGAATCCTGTAGGTATATGGAGAGTGTTTTAAAAATAAAAAAAGTACTCTTTCTCAATTATTTTAAATTCCATGCTATATATTTTTTTACATCAAAAGAAAACTTATTCGATTACACTTCTAACAAGCTCAAACGGATTTTCTACAGCTAATATAGGTAAAGAAATTTACGAGTTAAGTTTTAACAAGTTCATCGAATGGCATAGACTCTGCTGGGCGAAAGCAAATTCAAATTTTCATGAAAGATCACATATATGTATAAATACAAAGAAAACGCGTTTAATAGCTAAACTAATTTTATTATTACTAGTTTTTGCAATCGCTCAAATTGTCATCTTGAGTTGTTGTGCAAAGATTGGTTTTTCTTAGAAAGCCTCTTGTAACCTTGGCAAGATGGCGGAAGAAATATGTCTCCAGGCGTTTTGCTATGATTTCAAAAAGGATTGCAGCGAAAAAATTGAACTTTACATAAAACGTGAAGAACAAAATTTTGTCCGTATTCCTTTTGTGGATTTTGTCTGTATTCCTTTTGTGGATTTTGTCTGTATTCCTTTTGCGAATTTGTTTTATATTTAAGGACCTTCCATTAAATTTTTTTTTCACCCAGGAGAGACTATGCGATTAGATATATTCCTTAAAATTTAACTCTCGATATCTCTAGTTCTAGTTACCACAGAAAACTTATTCCTATCTTGTTAGAGTTACAATTGAATAAGCTTTCTTTTATGTAAAATATGTATAATACAATTTGAAATAAGAGAGAAAATCTATTTTTGTATTTTTAACACCCTACATTTTTAGGGAATTATCCAGGGTATAGGATGATAGAGCACTCAAAGCTCTATAAAATGTGATATCAATAAACTTAAGATTGATTGGTGACTTAATACTACGCAATATAAATGAATTTAAGAACAACAACGTTTTAGACGTAGCAGAAAATTTCAAACACACTAATCGACGTACGTTTCGGAAGGGCGATTTTTGGACCATTCGAATTCCTGACGAGGGACGGCCAACGCCCGTCCAAAACGTACGTCGATTAATGTATTTAAAATTTTCTCTTACATCTAAAACGTTGTTCTTCTTAAATTCATCAATAAACTTCTTCTATTCAAAAAAAAAAAACTTGAGTTAATAAGGTGATGCAACTCTTCTTGGACACCCTGTATACCGTAAAACATATAATGAGCCGGCATTTAGCGAATTTCTGGATATAGTGAGGAAACTATGAAATTTTTTATATGGTGATTAAGTGCGATACGATTTATTAATTTTTAGTGAACAAGAATTTTTACGATCTCAACATTTGAGGAGAAAAATGGCGATTTTTTAAAAATAAAATGTAAAAAATTCTAAGTTAACTTTAAAAGATATCAATGGTCCATGAAATCTTTTTAGGCGAACAAAATAATAAAACGAAATTCACAGCGCCTGAAACCAGGGAATTTCTAATAACTCTCAACCATTCATAATACAATAGAGCCTCCATTTTTCGGCTTTTATTTATCCGGAACTCTCTTGACCGACGTCTGTTTTTATAGCGATTGTACACTGAAGTGCCAGAAAAACTGGTACAGGCGTGCGTATGCAAATAACGGAGCTTTGCAACCAATCAGCGTAACGCGATGCGGTCGGCAGCGCCTATATAAGACAAGAGATGTCTGGCAAAGCTGTTAGATCGGTTCTTGCCGCTACAATGGCAGGTTATCAAGATTTAAGTGATTTTGAACGTGGCGTTATAGTCGGCACAAGAGAGATGGGACATAGCATCTCCGAGATAGCGACAAAATTTGGATTTTCACATATGACCATTTCACGGGTATACCGTGAATATCAGGAATCCGGTAAAACATCAAATCTCCGACAGCTCACAGTGCGGCCGTCAATGGACAACAATCGAAAAACCAACTATTTAACGGACAATATTGAACCTCATATCCAAGTTCTGAGATAGTTATTATTGTGTAATCGAGTGTTAGTAAAAAAATAGATAGTCCTCAATCATATTTGAACAGGCGGCAAAGAAGCAACGAAACCGACCGAGGAGAAATGTTAAATTCAGTTGTAATTTCTCATATGTAAACTTAGCTTGGTTTCGAACTTTTGAGTATCTTAAAAAATTATTATATTATATAAAATACTCAACGAGGTTCATACTTTTCATTTCAGTATAATTTCTTTATAAAAATTCAATAATTTTTCCAGTAATTATGCCTAGAATGTAACTAAGTAGATTCAACATTGTTATTGTAGTTTTCCAAATTCAATTAAACATTTACAGAGTTAGACTCAAAATATGTGGGATTTTGATTTTTTTTTCGGCTCATCAGTTATTCTAGTTCAGGAAACTGGAGTGACTTCTTGCTATAAACTGCTACACTGGTTGTTGTGATTTTTTGTTCAGAAATCGGCTAAGGTTTCAAAAATTCGGACTTAGTGAAAGTTTGGATTTGAAGTGAAGAATCTGAGAAAAAATGGAAAGTATTAACTCAGATGAAGTGATTTTTTGATGTTAATGACTTTTCGGATTCGATTTAATAAACATTTGGAAACATGGGTGTATTTAAGGGGTGGGTCAAAGAGGCCTTGCTCCTCCCCCAAAATTTTAAACACCAAATGAAAAAAAAAATACACACAATATGTAGACACACACAACAACCCAACGCAGGAACATAATAACCAGAAATCTCTTAGCAGAGCCCATACTACAAAGGTTAAGAGATGAAGTCGCCAATGACCTGGCAAACACTTCAACCAGTGTGGCAAACCCTGAAGCACCAGCTATTGGCGCAAGAGAACCGCTCCAACCAAGCATAGAAGAAGAAGAGAGGAGGGACGTGGAGAAAATGGAAGAAGGTTTCCAATGTGCCCTGGCGGAATATGAAGGCTCGGATGCCGCAACAAGGCCAAGAATACCACGCCAACCGGCATCTTGGAAACTCTGCAAAGCAACCAAGATCCTCAATGAACATACTCTACCACTACACCTACAGAACCACAACTCCCTACAGGAAATACACACCGCCATATACTGTGCAGCAGTAGCGGCATCACGCGCCAATGGGTACGAAGTAAGGAACGAAGGCCGAAGTAACAGAGGAAACAAAGCCCAACCACCATGGCAAGTGAGACTGCAAAAAAGAATAGAAGAGCTCCGCAGCAGCATAGGGCGAATAACCCAGTACATGCAGGGAAATAGGAGTAAGAAATTAGTGAGGAAAGTGAAGATGGCCCTTAAGAGAAATAGGATTCATACAAGACACGAAGAGCCCAATAAACACATCAGCGAATATCTGGATACCCTCAAACAAAAACTGGGTGTATACGCCAGAAGACTCCGAAGATACAAAGACTATACCAACAGAAAACAACAGAACATGCAATTCCAAGCAAACCAGAAGGCCTTCTACAGGAAGCTTCGAGAGACCCCAGCGAACAAAGACAAGTACGAAGCCCCAAAGCCAGCAGAAATAGAGACCTTCTGGAAGACACTATGGTCCAATGAAGTACAGCACAAAAGCGCCCCCTGGATTCAGCAAGAAATGGAGGCTACGAGAGGAATAGAGGAGATGGAGTACACGGGCATCACGATAGAGGAACTCCAGCAGGTAATCCAACGTACGCACAACTGGAAAGCACCCGGTATTGACGGCATACACAACTTCTGGTACAAGAAATTTACCAGCGCCCATGGCCCATTAGCCAAGGAACTTACGGCGATAATTGAAGACCCCAGCAAAATGCCTGAATTCCTCTGCAAGGGAATAACTTACCTCCTACCGAAGGACCAGGATACCAGTAACCCAGCGAAATACCGACCCATTACGTGCCTTAACACCCTGTACAAGATACTCACGGGGTGCATCTCTGAAAAAATAAGCCGGCACAGCGAAAGCAACAACTTAATGACGGAAGAACAAAAGGGATGCCGGAAAAGGACTCTGGGAT
>QLNU02015360.1:193094175-193107119 GCA_006491805.2 Dysdera silvatica | reverse complement strand
AGATTTCCCAGAGTTCTTCACTTACAGGGGATCTGGGAATATTCCACCTTTTATTCTTTTGAGGGAGTGAGATAATTTCATTCTTTTGAAAACTTGAGTATTTCACTAGCCTTCAGTTCTTATTAGGGTCTGTCTCGTAACCTTTAGATATAAATAATTTTCCCAATTTTAGTATTTATAGAACAAAAAATTCCTTTGCGAGATTTATTTCATTAAATTCATATAACATTTCATCTGCATGCAACCACCGATTACATTTATCGGTAGTACTGCGTTAAATATAATCAACGACACTGAGTTTTTGCAATAAACTATAGACAATATCAGAATGTAAAAGAATCAAAAAATTTCTGCTATATCTCCTTTATATTTATTCATATATATTTTAACATAAAACGCTTTATTATCTTAATACTCGCCACAGCGTTCAGAATTTTTATGCTATGTTTATATCTTAGTTTACAGAATTCAAATTTAACCACTTTTATAACGTTTATTCCAGATCGCAACATAAACCACAAAACATAAGAGTGACTCTTGGTGACTATGTCCTCCATTCAAATGTTGAAAGTTTACCTCATGAAGTTTTCGGCGTATCAGAAATCCGAGTGCATCCAAATTTCAAATTTACACCTCAAGCAGATCGATTTGATGTTGCCGTGGTTGTCTTGGATAGAGCAGTGCCGTATAGAGAAAATATAAGGCCAATTTGTTTACCCAGAAAAGGGGCCGACTTCCTAGGAAGAACAGCTTACGCTGCAGGATGGGGTGCCCTTGAACCAGGTACTTGAAATAATAATTTTTAATTTAAGAAAAGCTCACTTTTTATCTTTTTAGAATCTAGCAAAATGTTAAATATAAAGATATTCCATTGATATTCATTGAAGAAATTAATAACATGCCAATAATATCATCAAACTTGTTGATTATATATAAAGATAAGATAAAATGTTATGTAAAAATATAGAAGATAAAATGTTATTTGTTAAATTAATTATTCTTTGGAGTGTACGGATCTATGTGAGGAAATCATTAAAAATTTTTGACAGAAAGTAATTAATTTAAAAAATATTCGGTATATTTCCGGTTTATTGAGTAACCAAAATCTTCTCTGGCTTTTTTTGAATGAAAATTAAAAATTACGATTTAATTTTTTCAAAAAATTTTTATCTTACCCGTTCAAATAGGCAGGCATCATCATATTCACAAACTTTTCTCAAATAGATATAAGCTCATATATACGGTTTCATTAAAATATGCCTTATCTTGAGAATTAGAAAACTTGATCATTTCTGATGTTATCTGTGCTTCATTTCTAAACGATTTAATTTCTATGCGGTTGTCCAAAGAAAGAAAAAGAAACTACCACTTGGGGAAAGTATCAAGAGAATAAGGTGGGTGAGCCGTAATAATTTCCCATTTTAAAACGCTAATCATATTGTGGGTAACTTTCACTTCATGTGGTTTAACATTGCCCTGAGAACTCCTCACTTTCTTCTATGCATTTGATGAAACTATCCTTTTTCAGATGTAAATGGATAGTTTCATCGCTTATATGTGGATCATTTTTGAAAGTTCTTGACACGTTGCGGTGGAATTATTTTTAACAGAGATTTTAAAATCTTCTTCATTGATGACAGGTCTGCCAGAGTGTAGTGAATTTTCCAGCGACTTTTCACCAGAAACTTTTCATACTACCTTTTCACGGTACCATTTGTTAGAATATTGCTTGCAAATGCAATACATGTTTTAAAATATGCCTCTTCAGCATTTGTACTGAATTTGAATTCCTAAAGCAAATATGATCAAACAATATTAGGTTTAACAGGGATTTCGAATATATCGTAATTCATCGAAATTCCGATCAAACGCAGTGGAATTTTTCTGAATAAAAGACTCAGGTTCGAACTTTGCAACACGTCCAAAACATGAACTGTGCAAATTCAATGACGATAAAATCAGCTGCTTCAGCACTCTCTATCGGGGACAGACAGAACTTTATTGGTTGGCTGATACTTACAAAACCAACATTTAATTTGCACCTAAAAGAACGTTGTTCGCCTAAACCTTTCTAATGTGGTAAAAAGTTCACCTGCAATTAATATTAAAGTTGATCACACATACTTAATAATAAAATTATAGCTCTTCCATGATGTATATGTCTATCAGATGCAAACATTTCTTACTACTTCAATCGTGATTTTAAGACGGCACCTTAAATATTTAATAGAGTAATTGTTTTATAGAGCACTGAAGTCACACTTCATGTTACAGAATTTAATTTAGTTGAGGAGAGTAGGGATAATAAGTGGTAAAAATGACGGTTCGATAAGCATAATATACAGGGAATTTTTATAACAACGTTAATAACGTATGAACAATATTTATGAATTAAAATCAACACGTTTCACGGTGTCAACGATCAGTGGTGTGATGGTTAACACTTCAGCTTCGTGCAATCCCGAAGAAGGGCAACCGATGTTAGCCCGAAACGTTTTAATTTTTATTCATAAATATCGTTGATACGTTATTAACGTTGTTATAAAAATTCTCTGTAGGGATAATAACTTTGCTCTACACCAAGATTTGTGTCAAAATCGTAAGAAATTCCATGACTTTGAAACGATTTTTACGATTTCAAAACATCGTCGACATTTGCTTTAACGAGCAGATCGTATCAGTTTATAAAAATGGCCCATAAATTCCGAAAATTTAGAGATTTTATTTTTGATCAGTAATTCAAAAAATCTAGCTTAGCGTATTTACAAGTTATAAATCAGAAAAGTTGGTATTGTTGTAGAAACATTGACTGTTCTTTTTATTTTCGCATTAGGCTCAAAGCTTCGCCCAAAAGTATTACAGTATGTTGGTGTCCCTATTATCAATAATAAAGTCTGCGAAACGTGGCATAGGAAGCAAGGAATTAATATTAGAATACACGAAGAAATGATGTGTGCCGGTTACGAGTATGGAGGCCGAGATGCTTGCCAGGTAAGATGACAGAATATTGTTTTACATAGATAAATTTCTGTACCGAATTTTGAAAAGAATGACATGTCATGTTCATGCATGTGATCCGAAAATGACATACGATACTCTTCAATTATTTCCTGTTGCACTTTAATGTCTTATCTTATTTGCGCACCAGTTTTCCAGTGGTAATAATTGCCGCCTTTGGGCTAGTGAGGTTTGGTTGAGTTGGGTTCGACTTGCAGGAAGCTTGATCACATGCAAACATGTAGGGTTTTAGTTTTGGAGATAACGTTAATCCATCGATCCGGTCCCAATTGATGCACAACGCATTTTAGAAACGTAAAACACAAATACAATATCCTATTTCTTAAGAAGAGTTTTAATGAGGTTCTTGGTGTAGTTCCTTGAAATCTTCAATGTACTACAATGCTGCGTCGTGGCTTTTTGCTATTCGTGTTATACTTTAAAATTTGTTTTTTAGCAAAACCAAACACGGCAAAGCTTTATCAGAAGTTTGCAGATCACTTCTTAGATATTTATTTAAAACTAACTAGTGTTATATATAAAAATAAAGAGAAATCGAGGAGCGCGTGCTACATTGCTAGGAGTATAACGGGCGTTCTACGTATATTCATTGTTCCAAAATTTTTAGAATTTAAATTTGGGAAATCCCACAAAATTCTATTGTGTATTTCCATTTGGGTGTTTTTAAAAGTTCGGTTAGTTCAATTTCATTGTCATGGTGATTATCATTAGAGCACTTTGTTTATGTAATCAATAAAT
Organism: Dysdera silvatica; assembly: GCA_006491805.2. Taxonomy (NCBI): domain Eukaryota; kingdom Metazoa; phylum Arthropoda; class Arachnida; order Araneae; family Dysderidae; genus Dysdera; species Dysdera silvatica. The sequence continues at coordinate 193,103,363 of QLNU02015360.1, read as the reverse complement.
GTTGTAAGTTGAAAATGTTCGAATTTCAAAGTCAGTCATATGTATGAATTTTTTAATAGAATTTGCACTTCTTAAATAGTGAACACTGATTGGTCTGAAAATATCTGCAATGTAACTGAAGTTACTTTCATAATGATAATTTATTTTTTTATTTGAATTTGACATTGCAACACATTTCTATTTTGTGCTTATAATTTGAGTTGTTTTTCTGCTTGAGCCTCGAATTTCTATCTTGTTATAAATACAGATAGATATCCCATTCGCCTCTTGCCTTTGGGGAAATACCAGGTTGAAATAAATCGACGTATGTCATAGTCATGCTTTGAACTGAAGAGTCATCACTTCCTTTATGAAAGATGGTGTTGGGCAAGAGGTGTCTATTGCAGATGAGACCGTCTCGGGCTTTATATGTTATATAGTATCCGGCTCGGACGGGCCCGGACTTATTAATCGGATGCAGCTGAAGCTGAAAACTGAATTTTCTGTATTGAAATCCTCTAAGCAATATAATTATGTGATTCGTTATCGAGGAATTTAGAAATTCGTGTATATGAAAATTCGAATGAAATTAAATTGTGTAATTTAGCAAATTTTTTAAAATTTAAATCCTACCTCAAGTTTTTAAAGCTATATTTGAAGCTTCGGGCTTAGGCGGGCTCAGCCCTCGAAAAATGAGCCCAAACTCACTTCTAATAGCTATACGATACAGATTGTTGGAAAATAATTAAAAAGTTGACAAAATTGACGCAGTTAAAATTTATAAGCTTCTTTCTTCGGAGCCGAGAGCAGAATGCATTGTTTCGGTAGTTTATAAAAAACTAAGTTTTAACGCAACACATTCTATTTTTGACTCTGAAAGAAAATGCTATAAGCTCTCAAAAAACATTTCAGCTTATTAAATTTTAACGGTGCCACTTGCATAATATTTATTTTCAATCATGTATCTGGTAATATTATCGCTTTTCGTATCAGCTATTAACTACCAAGTAGTTCTTATAGCCCAATTCAGTTTTTTCGGGGCTTATTATTTACTTGCTATGTGTTTGTTCTCTTTGTGTGTTTATGCTGAAATTGCCTTTTCTGCTTCGAGTCCAGTTAGCTGATCAAATTTCTATAATAAAAAAGAAACAGAGGTAGTTGAACATTCAAAGATGTCCAAAAACTCTGAAAGAGTTACCTAGGATGACCGAAAACCTAAAAAAACATGCCATATTGTGTAAAAATCTAAAAAAAATGTCACATTGCATAAAACACTGAAAGATGGTATATTGGGTAAAAATCTGAAAAAATGTCATATTGTGTAAAAATCTGAAAAAATGTCATATTGTGTAAAAATCTGAAAAAATGTCATATTGTGTAAAAATCTGAAAAAATGTCATATTGTGTAAAATTCTGAAACAATACTATATTGCGTAATAACCCTAAAACCTGGAGTGTTGCTTAAGAACCTTAAAATGCCATATTCCGTAAAAACCCTAAAAAATGCCAAATCATACAAAATATGCAAACATATAAAAATCCTAGCCCGATTAATTAGTTACGTAATTGTAATAAACTTCAATTACGAATAGCTTAAAGTACGTTTACACCAACTATGAAATAGAAGTTTGTGCACGTGAAAGAGCACAAATGTACTTATATGAGTTTTTATATTTAAAATGGTTAATGAAACATATTTTATTTCTTCTACAAGTTGGCTACAAAAATGCATCTGATGTAAGTGAAATCATAAAATGTAAACCAAATTTCATTTAATAATTTTCTTTCATCTTTCTTATTACAGGGAGATTCTGGAGGACCACTCATGATGGAAGATAACAACCTATGGTATTTAGTTGGAATTGTCTCCGCTGGATACTCTTGCGCTAAACATTATCAACCTGGAATATACCACCGAGTAGCTAGTTCATCTGACTGGATCTCATCAAGTCTATACTAGGAATTAAGAACTTGGAAGTTGTAGTCTTCGTTGAGCATACTTTCTCGAAAGTCTCTCTTTACCAAAATATCAACAGAAATTAAATCAAATGTGAATTTAAAATTGTTTTTAAACTGTATGCGAGTTATGAATGCCTGTGTCATCGTAAAATCGTCATTTGTCAGCTAAAACATATGTTCATGCTTCGCACTTTCCTATCTGCAAAGCAATAATTGTAAATTCAAGCACGCTAATGTAATAAGACTCATTCCTCACTATCGCATGTTTTATTCCTGACTAAGTAAAAATCCAGACAAGATAGATATCCTTTCATAAGAACATTCTGGAACACGGCTTTGAAATATTTCAAACTCGATTTTTTAACAGCAACTAATTAAAGCCCTAATTATCTGGGTCTTTGACTAATAAGTAAAGAGATGAAAAGTTCAAAACATACATTTATATTATATACAGCTAGTGATGGTAAATAATGATTAATCACTTGGTAGTAATAGGAAAGGAATTATGGGTTTCTCTCTGAATTTCTTGCTATTCTAGATGAAGCAACGCTAATCCGAAATGATTGGGACCAAACATATGTTTCAGATTTTAGAAATATTAGCGAAACCAGTGTGATTAGGACCAGGGGGGATGACTTAGGCCCTTAGAGGAACGGAAATAATAAATGAATGCTATATGCGAAGAGTTTGGTTGGGAGCTATAGTGCCCCCTAAAAATTAATGCTAGTTACGCCACTGTTTGGAATGCATTATAATTGATAGAGTTGATCCAAGTTGTGGGCGCACCACTGAACTCCCGTATACTTAATTTTGAGCTGTAACCGTATCTACGCAACAGAGCCGCATCATTTTCCTTCTTTTTTCTTTCGCGTATTGTCTGTAAATATTTCACAAAAGACTATTCCAATATAAAGTTGTTTAGGGTATTTACTACAAAAAATTTCAGGAAAAAGGGGCGGGGGAGTCTCCCAAAAGACCACAACAGACTCTGGAGTACGGTTCAAAATAGGTCTAAATTATGCCACGCCCTTCATGGACGATCTAAGTACTAAGTTGCCGTCCTACTCCAAGGGGCTACCAGATATGAAAGCGAAGACACACAGATTGCGGATATTTAACCTGCATTACCAACGAATAAAATTTATAGTCAATCTTCAAGAAAGCATCTCAGTTAAATCTGCTCAATAAAGCGAGAGGACCTTTAAATTTAATTTTAGTCCATAAAAGAACATTTTGTTGACTGTAACATAAAAATTAATTTTCGCGGTTTTGAGTATTTTTCAAAGAGAAATAGACCATGAGTGGCAGCCGTAATATTGTGCTAAAAATTTAATAAAAATAATTGAATGGAAACGTATTTCATTAATTTTAAAACATTTTTGAGAAAAGTAAATTGTGTTTACCATCGTAAATTGTTGTTAAATTTTCAATGGTTATAATCTCAATGGTATAAATCTCAAAAAACACCCAATAAACGCGAAATTCCCAAAGCCCATCATAGTTCTTTTAAAATACCAAATTCTCAAAAATTAAAAGAATTCGTTTCCCAAAGATATTATTAATAATTTAATCAATTAACAAACAAGCTTTTCAGAGATATATTTTCCAGTTCCCATTTTACCAACCGAGGTTACCGCAAATTTAATATAGCTTACTAAAGCGAATGAAAGATCTTAAAATGCATTTATGCAGCTTCGCGATTATCCCTTTCATTCCATCTTATTTTCTGCTATAAGTAATTGCTAGTAACTTATGACTTCATGCAAAAGTCTACAATACTCGCTTTGCAATACATATCATGAAATATATTTCCTAACATATTAGTCTATTTATTAAGCAATTCTCATCACAATCGATAATGTGGTAATATTGGATGATAAATTACTCGCAAGGAAAAAAATGTTTCTCGGCTCCTAGTGGGGAGCGAACTCGCGACCTCTTGGCATCTGGCCAAGTGCTCTTTCTCATCGGGCCATTTTTATCGACGCCTTTAACACAATGGGGAAAGAGCAATTGACTCAAGAGGTTGTACGTTCGTTCCCCACCAGGTGCCGTGAATTCATTTTTTTCCTTTGGCAGTAATTTATCATCTAATCTTAGTATATTTTACTCAGCTATCCATGATTTACTCATGTTTGCACAGAGCTAAATAAATCCGCACAAAAAGTTACTAACTCTCTCTCTCTCTCTACATCGCCATTAATATAATACACGAATCGAATATTACTGAGTATGTACCACTTAAATGCAGGAAAATATCAACTGCTCATTAAATAATTAACACTATTCAACACATCGGAATAAGTAAGTTCATAATATATTTCTGTAAATAGTATTAATAAAACTCTATAACTATAAATCGATGAAAAGTAAACTTAAAGCCTATTCACATGTATGATATTTATTCACTTGCATAATCGTATAATATATGTATAGATATACATGCATCTATGCGCAAATATGTTCGTGGCTTAAGTTAACCCTTTATAAGGCCGTGGGAAGTATACTTACCACCAACTTCGTCAGTTTTTAAATGTCAATAGTAAGCTATTTTACCACGTCTGATTAGTGCTGCCATTCGCAATAAAAGCTTAGATTAGATAAATGTGGTTTTAACAATAAAGGTGTTATTTTAACAAATGTGGTTTTAACAATAAATATTTTAATATACCATTACTAGAATAAAATGTCCCTATAAAGGGTTAACGTAGTGGTAACGGGTTTGTCTGCGATGCAGAAAAGGGACGAGTTTTAGTTCAAATGGTGACGAATTTTTGCCATTTTTCTACTATTCCCCAGACCAGTATTTGAGTCCCTAGATAACATACATTCAAATCCCACTAAACCTGTAGATCTTGGCGCAATATGACCTTAGATGTCCTCGCGTCATAAAATACAAGCAAAGGCTAAAGAACATATATTCATATATGTATGTATAAAAATATATACATGCAGTACTGCTGGGCTATAATTCATTTTATGCAAGAAAAATCTTGGGCACTTTCTTTGAAATTATATTTTTTATTATTAATTAAATTATTCGTATCACTTATTATTATTAAATTATTCGTATCACTTATTATTATTAAATTATTCGTATCACTTGAAGTCTCTAGAGCATTCAATATGTTAAAGTCGGTGTGGCTGCATAAAATATATTAGATTTTTATGTTAAAAGAATTATTTTAATATGCGACATGATTTTCTATGTAATCAAGTTCATGAAGAAAAGAACTGTGTAAATATGCCTACTATAATTTGAATTGTAAAATAAGAAAAGAATAATTTTCATTAATAAACTATTTTGAAATAATATTTCGTGTATGTTTGTGCGTATAAAATTCTTCCAAAATACAATTTTTTACATTTATAAGCTGCTTTGAGTTAGGGCAAGTTAAGGGAAATGGTGGCGACACAGTCATCTGTCGTGCAGAGTAAAATGGAAGCAAGTAGATGAATAAAGAGGTATGGTTTTATCGATTCCAGAAGGTGAGAATTGTTGTCGTTCGTCGACGAATGATAGAAAAGCACGGTGGATATTGTTTATCGTTGTTGTATGCAAAGGAATGAAGCATACGCGTACACAGGAAGTTCTTAAAGGGGGTTATAGGCTCAATTTGGGGGTTACAGAGCTACAACTCACATATTCCTATGTTAAATATACAAAATTTCATTCCAATAGAGGTTACAACCCCCATCAACGACCCCCTGCGTACGCCAATGGAGTGAAGTAAGAGATTCCATGAGGGTTAAATTTCTATGGCAGAAGATTCTCTGTAAGTGCCGTGAATATAGCCACGTGACGGCGTTGTATAACGCGTGGATGAAGTCATCAGAAATAAGAAAAGATATATGATGGACGAAGTGGCCCTGGTGGATGGAACGAGCCATGGCACAGAACACAATATAATCATACAGCACCAATCGTACCACATAGTGCATACTTAGTCAGTTGAAAACAATCTGTCCATATACAGGGTGTCTGTTAACGACGGTAAGAAAAGTATATAGCGTGATTCCTTGCAAAATTCTAAGCCAAAAATGTTAATACGAAATGGCTGAGAAATTAATATTTATGAAGTTATAATGAATTTAAATCTAGCCAATCACAGAAAAACTTTACCACCCTTTTCCTGACGAAAACCACCAACGAAGCAAGTTACAAAGCCCCGCCTCCTGCAATAGAAGAAATAGAAGTAATAGGTGAGAAACATAAATTAACCTTTTCAAGAACAACCTACTTTTAAGGAAAAAAAACGGATCTAGTGGCGTAAGGAAAATACGTATTTATACCAAAAGTTAGTAAGGGTTGCAGGAATTGGCAATTTTTCTCTTATTTTAAAAACTAGCATGTTTCGGAATGAGTTCCATTTATTTATTTACGACTATTTATTTATCTGCTGACACCAGACTTAGGAACGATTACGATCTGCTTATATGCTTACGATTACTATAGTAGGATTATGATTACGATTACAATTATCTAAGTATCAAAATTCAGGTTATTATTTTGATTACGATTACAGTCAAGTTTCATTTTCGATTACAATTATAATCATAGCGATTATGATTACGACTACCTAAGAATTTCAAAAAACGATTATGATTAAATGAAATTTAAAAGTGTGATTATGATTATATTGCAGATTACAGCTACTTCAAAACATTCAATTACAATTACAGATGTGAGTACGCGAAAATGTAATCTATTATAATCACTTGATCACGATTACTTGGAGCTTTCTTCACACACTTTTTTGCTATATGCAGCATTATTTAAAATATAATTTTTTCTATAGTTAGTCACAAAATCATTGGATACTACATATACATCAATATTTGTGTGTCATGATTTAAAATATATTTTTCTTTTTACTATAATTAACAATTATTTACAATATGAGAACTAAGGGCGATAATTATTGATTACGGCAATATTATGATTTAACCAATAATAATGTTACGATTAACTACTACATTATTTCAATAGATGTGTCTTAACATTAGCACACGATTAGATGGGAATAGGCTTATATTGACTTTGTTATAGATAATAGAATTAGATGATTTTGTAAATGTGCAACGTTCATGCGACGTGTTGCTTGTTTTAATATTGAAGATATTTTAAACATAACCGGATATGAATGTTCAATATGAGCAACAACGCATTACTGATTATTAATGTTTTCTTATGGTGATGTCACTACGTATTTAGATGCTTTAAATAAGAAATTAAAATTATAAATAGTACAAAAATTGTGCTTTTGGGAAAATTAATTTCGCTTGACCACAAATTATATGTTTTTGAAAAAGCATTAAAAAAAGCATATTATATTATATTTCCCAACTTCAAAAAAATAAAAGTATCAAAAATTAATTCTTGTCCTATCAATTTTCCATTTTTGCTGCAAAAAGTCGTCAATATAGTTGCTGAATTTAGATGCAAATTTGATGATTTTAAAGAATTTGGATAGGTTGGCATATTTTGCGTCTCAAAACTGCACAAAGGACTAGCTGCGGCGGAAGCGATAGTTTAACGTGACTTTGGAACTGCGATATATTTCGATTCAATCGCACTTATTACGAGGGCGAATCAGAAAGTCTTTGCTCCTATTTTTTATTAACCAAAATAAGGTACCTACAGGTAATTACAAATATACGTACTATTCTACGTACCTTACACTATTTTTCCACATAGTCCCCACACCGGTTCAGACATTTGTCCCATCGCAGCACTAAATTTAAGATGCCCCTGTGGTAGAATTCGTCCGGCCTGCTGTCTTGGCTTCAACGTTGCACGTGAATCGCTGTCCTGCCAGGAACTTCTTCAGCGGACCGAAAACGTGGAAATCACTAGGGGCGAGGTCCGGACTGTATGGTGGGTGGTCCAGACTCTCCCAGTGAAATGACCGGAGCTTGTCGGCGGTTCTGATTGCATACAGTCCGGACCTCGCCCCTAGTGATTTCCACGTTTTCGGTCCGCTGAAGAAGTTCCTGGCAGGACAGCGATTCACGTGCAACGATGAAGCCAAGACAGCAGTCCGACGGTGGTTCCACAGTCAGCCGGACGAATTCTACCACAGGGGCATCTCAAATTTAGTGCTGCGATGGGACAAATGTCTGAACCGGTGTGGGGACTATGTGGAAAAATAGTGTAAGGTACGTAGAATAGTACTTATATTTGTAATTACCTGTATGTACCTTATTTTGGCTAATAAAAAATAGGGGCAAAGACTTTCTGATTCGCCCTCGTAGATGTCGAACCTAGCTCAGCGGACCCGAAGACTATGGTCTCATCTCCACTGGATTACTAAGATGCATACATTGGATCAAAACATTTTCTTTACTTTCAAAAATTAATTTAATTAATATTATTTGTTAATTATTTATTAATTATTTATTAATTTAATTAATGTTATTTTAAAGTAATGGCAGCTTTAAATTGCTTGGATTATCCGTATTTTATCAATAATAAAAAAAAATGTTTATCTACGCATTTACAATTTTAAGTACAAATTTAGAAGCTTTTATATCAGTTATTAATTTTTAAATATTAATGTTTTTTCATAAAATAACTGCAAACTTGAAATTGCATGCATCGTCAATTTATTTTATCTGTAATAATAAAAAAAAATATTTATCCATGCATTTAATAATTTAAGTACAAATTTAAAATATTTTATATGTTATTAAGTTTTAAATATTAATGTTGTTCAGGCACATTAATATATATTTAAAATAACTGCAACTTGAAATTGCCTGGATCATCAATGTTTTATGCTTGGTGAAAAAAGTTATCCATGCATTTAATAATTTAAGTACAAATGAAATACTTTTTTCTTAGTTATTAATTTGTAAATATTGTTCGTTCAGGCACACTTTGAACTTGATCAATTTGAAAAGAAAATTCCTGGAAAATTAAAGCCAAATGCCATTCCTACCATATTTTCTCATTTGCCATTGATCTCATTGCCCATTGTGTAATTAAATAAAATAAAGTAACTAATAAGTAATGAAATAAAGTAAATAATAAGTAATTAAATAAAGTAGATACGTTTTAAAAAAGTAAAAATATAATAAATATAATAAGTAAATTTAAAGTGAAGTAAACTATAAATAAGTTAGTAGTACAATAGTTAAAAATATTTATAAAGCAATAATAAATAGTTAAACAATTTAAAACAAAAGTTACAATAATACTTTCTTTTAACTACCAGCCTTTGAGGAAATTGACAGTTATCCACCTAAAG
>QLNU02015360.1:193078875-193094075 GCA_006491805.2 Dysdera silvatica | reverse complement strand
GAATGTCCAAAGCTACTTAAGTCAAACACCTTTAACTTGCGGTCAAGTTTGCGAACAGAAAAATATAAATTTTTTATTGCAGAAACTTAACGAAACCGGTTTTACAATGTTTCAGAAGATAAACCCCAATGATGATAGACTTCCTTTCTATTTTTTTAAAGAAGGGTCAAGCGTAGGGCATATAATAAGATAGCAACAAGTTTGGGAAAGGCATGAAGACCGCGGTCTATAACCACGTAGAAAAGAAAAGCATTCAATGTCGTTCGACCAGTCTTGCCCTGCCAAACAACTTTTAGTTTAAGAGAGTATATTTATAAAAGACTTATATCAAGCTCAGCAGTTGCCTCTTGGAATATCCACAGAATTCAATATATCATCTGAGATTTGCTCTGTGGATCGAAACAGCCACTCAGGTAAAGATAAATAGTTTAAATTTAAAAGTAATGTTTCGTATTCAACTTAAAAAGATAACTATCAATTTTAGTTATTTCATTTAACCATTTGCAATAGTGTTTTATTCATAATATTTAAATAGAATATCAAACTGATATTTTGCATATACTTTACCATTAAACTGCATAAAAAGTATGAAGTCTTTTGATGATTATGGTGCATTTGTTCTGTGAAATATTGACTTTTTTATATGGTTAACAGATGATAATAATATTTATTACTTAACAGTTTTATTTTTGTTTATTAAAATATAAATTATCATGACCGTCAAGTGTATGCAATTAGCAATCCTAAATTCAAGAATTGCCTGTTTTCAGAATTATGTCATACAACTTATATAATTGAGTTAGACTGTTTCTAATTATTGTTATTATTAATTTAACAATTGTGCATTAATAATTATTGTCATTGCTAATGATGGCCATTTTTACTATTAATGCTAGTTATGGTTTTTCTGTTAAGCTCTAGTTCTGTTTGAATAGCGTTGGTAATAACTTTTAATTTATTACGATTTAAGCATTAACTGAAATCTTTAATAATTTATTTAACTTAATTTAAATGATGAATGTGAGTTTCGAAATGTAAATTTACGTTTAAAGTTATATTTATAGATAAACGTTTCCATATTTTGAATTTTTTTTTAATTTTAATTAATATTATTTTAATAGCCGAATTTTTAGTGCATATATGTATACACGACAGCATTTTTAGAAGTGTGATGTGTAGAGCCCATATTATATGCACTAAAATAACAGCAGCAAAATATGCTCTAAAACACCTCAAAATGTTCATGTGTATGCACTTAAATTGAATAAACATGATAACATGGAAGAAACATGAATAAACCTAAAATAAATAAACATGCACTTAGATATTTTTAACTTACTCGAAAATCATACGCCCTGTTTTTAAAACAAGTAAATTTATTATTAACTGCTGAGTAGAAATAATCGATATATACAAAACCACAGGCTTTATTTATGCAGGACAATTTTTATTACGGCATATCACGATGTATCACTCGATATTCTGAACCAATAATCTTCGTTTTTCATCCTTCAAAGTATCTTTATTGATTAAAAGTATCATTCAAAAGTATCTTTATTGATTAAAAGTAGCATTCAAAAGTATCTTTATTGATTAAAAGTAGCATTCAAAAGTATCTTTATTGATTAAAAGTATCATCTAAAAGTATCTTATTGATTAAAAGTATCATTCAAAAGTATCTTTATTGGTTAAAAAAGTATCATTCAAAAGTATCTTTATTGATTAAAAGTATCATTCCAAAGTATATCATTCCAGTATAAGTTCTTTCCAGAGCTACAGAGGTTATTGGGCAACATTTATAACATTTGGCGGAGAGTTTATATCTATTACAGGCCCCACATGTATCGTTGGGAGGTAATGATGTGGAATTTTACCCTATGTACGTGTGTCTGACCTATGTTAGTATATCTGATCTCGAATTAGCTACCCGGTCAAGCACAATATAACTAAATATTTGGTTTCCCCAATGAGGATAGTGGCAATAATTTAGCCATGACTACATTTTGGCGCCCTAAGACATATAATTAAATGGATGCTTTTTCAATTTCCTTTGCCTTTCTGCTCAGCTAAAAAGTAAGAAAAAGGTTTAGTTTTAGTTATGGGGAAATTTTTTCCGATTAAAGAATAATAAAACTAACTTAAAATTGTTAAAACCCTTAAAATACACATTTAATCTGGAAATTCACAGTTTTAATGCATTTATGTGCACCAATGCCAAAAATAGCTAAAATATGCAACTGTATATGCACATATGCATTTGCATATAATCCGGGCTCTAGTGATGTGTAATGTGTATGATGAAATATGTTCCAATCCTTCACACACAATGTACTGGTCTAGAATTTTTTATAGTACTTAGTGTCCATTAATCGCAAAACGTAATGCAAGCGGATTAAATATATAATACTTTACCATCACTGATGTAGTCATTGCTAGTTGTTAAAAAAATTCCAAATAGAAGTACACAATTTATCAGATGATTACAGGATTTAGCAGCAAATGTAAATGTTGGCTCGTGAACATGCTCGCTGTCTTCAGGCCCGCAATATTTAAGTTCGACGCCCAAGTGAACGTGATTGGATATAAATATATTGTGGGGCCAAGTCAATTGCCAAGCACAATGCCCCCACGTGAAAACGACTTAAAAAAATATCTGTCAATTTTTTTAAACTGCGAAATGCCGAAATAGTTTAATAACCAAACATGACAGGTGTTGGAAGAAAAAAGTAAATATGATGGGTTAATGATAACCAGACGTTTTTGTGTCCATTTTGGGATTTTTTTTTTCTTCTACAATTTCATGACTCCCCCATTTCTTTTCAAGATTCAGATGTTGGTGTTTTCTATGAGTTTTGTTTCAGTTTTCTTGAAGGAAGCAGAATTTTCAGAGAGTATCAAAACTTGATTACCTAAGCACTGGTACTATGGTTTTCTTATTCGACTCTAACTTAGGTTACTAAAGTTATTCCTACTTTTACAGCCTCTTTCAAACTCTGACATATGCTCGTAATGAGCACGAATCTTTCGGCGAGGCATTGTTACAGTCGACGTAAGATATCCGCAGTCAAAATGCAACAGAAATTTTGACCACATATTGAGAATCGCTCCTTATATACACCTGCTGAATGCGCAGTTCCGATGCGCTGGAGTTCCCGCTATTCATTCATTGGACACCAAATTTTAATCATTTGCATGTTCGGTCAAAATGTCTTTGCATACGAAATTTCATTACAATCGGACAACTCTTTCTTGGTGCGTCGATTTTTTTGTTATAGAGTGTACGTTCGTAGGGGATCTAGCGTTCGTCGTTCGTAACTCAGTTGTTACGGTACCCGCCCAGCAAGTAGGATGTCATAGGATCGTGCCCCACCAAACGCAAAAACATTTCTTTCTTCGCGAACGTTTCACCATCTACCCACGCCATAACATCGGCGTTAATATTACTATGCCTAAAACACGTTGATAAAGATTGTTGCTTTATTTACTTACTGCAAACGTATAGGTTTACTCAAATTTGTTGAAACTGTATGCCTTTGTGCCCAAAGGACTCAAAAAAATTTCAAGTTGATGATGATAAGCAAAGCATGGGTAGCGATTTTCCATATAATGCCAACTTTTCGAATTTTAAACACATTAGATTTTTTTATCTACAAAGAACAGTAAATTATTTTATCCAAAAAGAGATTATTTACAGGGAATGCCATTAATTTTAACCGACAACGTTTTAGAAATCACATCTAAAATTGATGTTTTTGAATAATTTCTGTAATATTCCTTGTAAGCTAAATTATTGCATTTGAGTGCCAGAGAATTGTTTAAAGTCTGTACAGAGCCACATGCAGGCAATGAAATAAAACTTTCAGGATTTTGGTAAAAATGACATTGGTATTTTCTGTGTTGGAATGGTTGGCCTCACTCTCAGTGTTCCTACATTGTTTAAAGAAGAATCCGGACCTCGTACAGCCTATACTATCATGGAAAACAATTATCAGTTTACCTTTCCCGTAGTCCGAAGATTCAACTCCTTATAATGCATCTAGACTTGAACCCACATTTTCTGCAGAAGGGCCTTTTCTGAGTCATCGCAGCGCTTGGAATTACCACAGGTTTCCGTGAAGTCACCCACCGGTTTCTAACTGCGCCTGGTGAACTCTGAGTGAAACGGATATTTCCAATACAGTACGATCCCTGGTCTTAGAATTTAGCATCTAATTTAAAACTAAATTTAACTACAGATTTTATATTATAGTACAAATTATATATATATGTATATCTTACATGCATATTATATTTATAGCCACAAAGGAATTGACGAGTTAGCTATTGTTAGATTTTATACGATCGGCTTTCAAAATTTAGTAAAAACTTAAACTGTGAAACAAATTATGAGATTGTAATAAAAATAACCCATAAAATAATTGCACAATGCAGTATTGCGAGAAACTGGCTGAAGTTAAAAATACGTTTATATAGCGTGAATTACTTTTAACGTGAACTGTTTTCTGAATCTCTGTTAAACTGCACAGCAATAGTAATAATACGTTTCTATCCTTTCCGATAACACGAACCACTTCACGTGAACAAATTAACTAAAAATAACTATTAAAGTCAAAGAAAAAGTCACTATTTTTAAAAATAGGACCATTTTAATTATTTTTTGAGGTTCATGCATTTCATTACAGTTCTTAAATCCTCCATTTTTCATTAACCCCGTGTATTCCACTATTTTAAACGAATTATGTTTAGCGCAAATGATCTAATTAGAGATATTAAAAGTCCATGGAAAATCATTGAATATAAAACATTATATAATACAAAATGTTATTGAATATATATTGTTTAAGTTGCTGGTTTATGTTCCAAATCAAAATGGTCCTCATGTCAATCTATCGGTGAAGTTTTTAACAAATATATTGTTGTCGTTCAAATGGAGATCAATTATTATGAATCTTTTAGCTGCCTTGACTATGGGGATCTGGTTGAACTGGTTAATGCTTTTGCTAGCGAGTAGCTTATATGCTCAAGAATCAGAAGATGTGGATGGTCAAACATACACTGCCGCTGTCTTTGAGCATGCCAGGGTTGGAAGTGAAGAGACAGATAGCCTTGAAGTTATCGTAGAGAAGAATTTAGATATATATACTCTTGCTACAAAAACTGCAGTAAAAAAGGTATGTTACACAAATTTATTGAAGGAAATATAATTACTTTAATGAAATGATGCATGCTCCCTATTTATAAACTGTTTTTAAAAATTTAAATCCACCAATACATAGACATTTTTGAATTGTAATTATATAAACGTTCACGAATATTATGTTTTATTTAGTATAGCTTAATTATGAATGTGAAAGAATCGACTAATATAACACAGAATAATGGAATAATTTTAACATTTAAATGAAAAATGCAACTCCGAAATATTTTATGATTTGAGTTAGATTTCTTGAAGATTCTTAACAGTCATAATGCGATATTTTATCAAATATAAGCAGACGGAAATTCAATGTGAAATATAATTACTGCATTGAAATTATATAAAATTTCCACTTTGTATAAAATTCCACTCATATTTATGTTAATTGTTATGTTTATGATGACTCATTTCAACTTCATCATTAGTTTCCGCAATTTTAATGATATATATATATATATATATATATATATATATATATATATATATATATATATATATAATTTATATAATATTTACATATATATATATATAATTATATATAATTACATAAATATATTAAAATATTTTCAATGTTTGCGTCGACTGCCATTGATAACAAGCTATCAGCTAGCGCGTTATATTTGATATAACATAATCATTAAAACTACGTATGTAAATTGAATGTCGTGTTCAGAGATGAATCCCATTTTTATCTGGGAGACGGTCGACATATGTGGGAGTTACTCCGAGAAATCAGATTAAGCTGTTAGAAACTGACATACTTCCTGCCAGCCTGATACGGGTGCCATAACAAATATGACAACTAGTCATTTCTTATACGCATCATGAAAATATTGGCAGTTCAATTATACCTTGATGAAATCACCAACCATTTTTTTTTTTACTATTACTAGCAGGTACGCAGCATATCATCCTTTACCAGCAGGGTATTATCGAAGAATAGACCATTCTTATCTCTCAATACTGTTTAATGAGGTGCTGACATTTCTTGTGGTTTACTAGATATCCAGATTTTTCCCAATAGAGAATGAGTTGAATCTCACGGGAAGATAAACGAAGGCCCCTCACCGGCCCATTCTGATTCAAATATGGGATGAAGTCATCAATTCCTTTATGATTCCTTAGAACTTCGCTATTCACAGACTCTGAAATGTGACATTTTTTATTTACATTGTGTTCCACAGTAGTATAATCACCTGCTAAAATAGATTTGTCTTGGATTTTTATACTTCCCTTTCGTTATACCCGCTGAAAATTAAATTAATTTGTTGACCTCTGCATCTACAGTGAAATTACTCCACCAAGGGGAAGTAAATCGACTGGGGTGCCATTTAATATCGAGATATGAACGCATTTCCCGCTTGTAAGATATCAAAAAAAGCAAATGAAGCACTAAATATATACATTTGTTAATAGTATTCTAACTTACGTTCCTTTATTCTTTATTATTTTAGGGAGCAGATATTATAGTTTTTCCTGATTACGGCCTTTTTCCAACTTTGCGGAAACGGAAAAACAACCTGGAGATTTTAGAAATCATCCCCCCGTTAAATTTTTCGAATTTACCTAATCCCTGCAACCAACCTCACGAATTTTATGATCGTCCAATTTTGACTTCCTTATCATGTATGGCAAGAGATCAAGCAATTTATTTAGTAGCAGGTATGGGAGGACTTCTTCCATGCTCGAAAGATGACGATGACAAATGTCCAGATGACGGAGTTTACCAACTGAATACAGCAGTAGCTTTCGACAAAAGTGGATATCTCGTTGCACGTTATTTCAAAGACCATCTTTTCTTTGAACGTACACTTGACAGAGCACCTGAGCCCCAACCTGCAAATTTTGATACAGAATTTGGAAAATTTGCTATAGTGTCTTCCTTTGATCTGCTGTTTAACAGTTCTATAGAAGCTGTAGATGTGGAAGGTGTTCAAAATGTGATTTTTCCAACACAGTGGTTTGATGAACTACCTTTTCTATCTTCCATTCAAGCGCAAGAAATGTTCGCAGTACGCATGGGAGTCAATTTACTTGCAGCAAATCTGAATTTACCATATAGAGAGACAGTTGGAAGCGGTATATATTCTTATGCCCAAGGAGCACTCAGATATACTTATAATCCAGATAAACTTTCTAAGTTAGTGATTGCTAAAGTTCCACAACAACCTGGTAAATTCATTCCTGAAGAAAAATTTCCAATTTTAATGATTCGTGACGGTGAAGTAACAGAATATCTCGAAACAGACGACAGCAGCGTATCAAGCGTTTGTTCGGCAAAGATCCTGGGAACCTCTAAAACTGAATACAGATGCAACGAAAGGGACTTTACAGACTTCACCCTTAAGAAATTAATTAAAAATCAGGATGACTTAAATATATGCACCAATGAGACTTGTTGTTCTTTACATTACAAACTGATGAACAGTACCTTTGACGAGGACTACTATTTAGCTGCTTTTAAGGGCGACATTGTGATTGAGAATCGATACTCCTTGAACGTTGAAATATGTTCACTTGTCCGCTGTGATTCAATCAATGGAAAAGAATGCGCGGTTTTCCCTCTGCAATCAAGTACTACTTTCGAGGAAATAGTTCTTTCTGGAACATTCCATGACAAATACGTCTTTCCATCCATTGTTCACAGCAAACAACGTTTAAGTCCCGCTAGAAATTGGAAGTATGAATTCCTCGACGGTAAAGCCAGTTTAAAGGCCAACAGTTTTGATTCACCACTTTTAGTTGCAAGTTTGTTCGGTCGCTGCTATGCCAGTGATCCCCCATATAATCTTTAAAAATCATAAGAAAAGTTGTAGAGCTTAGTAGATTGTAGGCAGCAAATTGTTTTGTAATCCTGACTAATTTTTCATATAACATCGCTTCTATTTTATTACAATTGATTTCTTCTTAGATCAAAATCAATAATAATGTCTTAAGTGGAAGTAAAACGACTCACTGTGCTGAATATATCACAAAACTTGGTAAAATAACACAATGGGCACAGTTTCTGAACTATATGTTTTAATATAGCTTTAAAACTTTTTTTGAAGGCTTTTAGCCCTCTTCAAAGAAGGTTACATAATACTGGAACTATTAAGACTGAACTAATAATAAACAAAATTTTCAAACACTGTCACACTATCTAAAGTCACGTACAATTGACTAAAACCAAATGAGTTTAATAAAATTATTAAAAATACACTTAAAGAAAAAAAAGTAAACAACCAAACACAAACAATAATCTAAAATGGAAAAATCTAGTGTAACTTAATGTGTAGGAAATTAGTCCATGCCGGATGTAATTTTGTGGTAATATCCATGATAATTTGGTCAACGACATGGCGATTACCACAAAATTACATCTGGCATGGACTAATTTCCTATATATTAAATTACACCAGATTTCTCACTTTGGTTGCTTACTTTTTCTTTAGATGTATCTTTAATAAATGTATTAAACTCATTTGGTTTTGGTCAATTGTATGTGACTTTAGATAGCGTGACAGTATTTGAAAATTTTGTTTATTATTATTTTAATCTCAATAGTTCCAGTATTATGCAAGCTTGTTTGAAGAGGGCTAAAAGCCTTCGAGAAAACGTTTTAAAGCTATATTAAAGCATATAGTTAAAAAAAACTGTGCCCATTGTGTTATTTTACCAAGTTTTGTGATAATGTCTTAAGTGTTAAAAGTTTGAATACCATGTTATAGCGCTTCCTTCTCTAATCTGCGTGATTAGCGATAATACACAAGGAAGCGAATGAATATTTCAAGATCTGGATAATATCTTCCAGTCTAGTTTGAATTGTCAAACCAATAAAAGAATTGTGATTTTTGTTTGGCTATAGAAATATTTTGAAAACTGTTTTATTTGATTTTTAATATCCTATTTTATGCAAAAGTCTGTAAAAACGTACATTTAACTAGATATAACTAATTATCTGAAATATGTTATTTTGGTTACAGAATATCCAAAGTAACATCATATTATTTAGAAAACTCTTTTTCAAATTTTTTACTTGTTTTCAATTTCATTTCAAGAAAAGATTGTTTATCATTTGTGTGCATGCATTTTCATTTATATCAATTCATTAATGTCATTTAATTTGAAATATTTTTTAAATTTAATATTTTTGGGTTCTCTTAATTCTAGATTCATGTCAGCGTATTCTATAATTTTACAGTAATTTTGACGTATGACTTGGCATAATAAGCCTGTGTGAGAATTTGGTACATAACGATCATAATACGAAAGAATTTTTAAAGAAAGAATAGTTTGAAATCTTTAAAACTATATTTTTCCGAAATTTAATAAATTAACATGCAAAAGACATAAATAAATTTCAGCCTGTATAATCTTGATGTTCGGTAGCTAATTCTTCTTAGCTAACAGCTGTTTATGTCGAAAATAGATGCTCTGTAGGATAAGTTAATTTTTTTCAAAATTTTATATTTAGAGTATGCAGTAAACTCACAGAAAGAAAACAAAATATGAATATGCCTGTTTGTTTTCATTCATGTTTTGTAGGTTTAATAATGTGCTTTTATTTTTTAATGAGGCTTGTTGTAAAATAAAACTAAACGAGATTTTTAGTTATTGATATAAATTAACAGCTTTTAATTCATCACCTTGCAGTATTATTTATTTACATATTGTTTTATGTGTTCTTATATACCGTGTGGGGTTTTCATTTTTGTATTTTTCTGTATTCAATGCTCATTATAAAAGCAAAATATAATAAATATTGGAATAACTGTCATGTGCAAGCTTAACTTATTCAAACAAAAAGGCTACGGAAATTTTGGTAAATCAAATGCTAAACTTAAAATCAGTTACCTTTAATTGAAAAAATCAACTAGTTCACATTCAAATTTATTTATTTATTAAGTCTAACAAATATTTCGCCTTTTTGAATAATCTTTCTCTGTCATTCCGATCTTTCTCTAAAGTTATTATAGAACGAATTAGGTTTGGTAAAAAAAGAAACAATTTTAGGGCTTCAAAAATGCTTTTTTTTTCATTTCAAACTGTTTTAATTAATAAAAATGTGATAAATGGGATAAGGTATTGATAATATGAAGGACACAATGGCAGAATCCATCGTTTTGATTATCTATGTTGAGTCTTCATGGAAGGGTGGGGATTGATGCTGCCGGTGATGACGACATCTTTTAGATTGGTCAAAAACAACTTCTGATAAATTTCTGCCTAAACTTTTCAATACATTTCGTTATTCACAATTAGATCCTCTAGAAACAGATCATAAAAGATCACCCCCTTGGAAATTTACTGGACAGTCAAGTTTATACCCTCAAGTAATTATGCTCTCTCATCTGTTGGCGAAATTCATTAATTTACTTTCACTACCGTTTTTATTAGAGGTTATTGTAAATCTCTCTCTTCCCATTTCATCCTTATTAATTATTCAGTTCAGAAATGAGTTTTCGTCTGCGGCTTGAGCAAAAAAGTGGCTATAAAGATGCGCTTACGGAAATGCAAAAGGACAGACAATGTTTGCCAACCCAGTAGTAAGTTCTGAACTCTTATAAGGCTTCTTTAATAACCACATGCGATTTAATCTTCCTGGCTATTTCCCGCTTCGAAATTCACAGGTTGCACATTGAGCATAAATTACAAATTGAATCATCCATTTTAGGCCTCTTGAAGCAAACCTTTTCTTTCATGCCAAAATCACTGCGCCATAATATAGCCAACCATATTACACACTTCCAACAGATGCAGCTCTTTCTCCATAAATTTTGTAAAGACTTGTTTTACGTGGATTGGGGTATTGTGCCCTTGTAATACTCACGTTCCACCAAAACAAGAAACGGTGAATTTTATTGTATATTTTGTCGAAATCTTAACTAAACTTAGTGGCCTTTTAACCGAGTAATTAGCGAAGTGTGTAGTACACTGTGAAATGAAGAAAATCCGCGCATCAAGAATGTGGCATTGGAATCAAGCGAAACTTTGTATGTGGGATGGTAATGGTGACAAAAATAAGCGATTACAATATTCTATCACAGAAATGGATATTTTATTTCGGAACAACGGTACAATTTAAAATTTACTTTAGTACCTTATGAGACTTCCTCTTGCTTAGGCTCATGTGAAGATACGGTCGGATATGGAGTCACACAGATGTCGTATGCTAACCTGCGACAGATATGCCTACACACGTTGCAAAATGCACTTAGCAAGTGATGATGGGTTGATTGGTGGTGGGTAATGATATTCGTCTGACGACCAATAGAATGAATATAGTAGTAGATAGAGCTTATCAGTGAATATGACCATCACACTGTCTAGTCATCTTCGTTGTCCCAGTCCTATATTTAGGAGAATAGGTGCCGTCTCTCAGCTATTTCTGGAGACAGTGTTGGTTCGTTGTGTTATCCTGGCCGACATATGCCCCTACACGTCGAGTCGACCACCTAACTTGGTGCGAGTAAATTATCCGTTATCTCCCAATAAGTCGGTTAGTTGCTCATATTCCTTGTGAGCACAGATTCGTACATCATGAGCACGTCAATGGTCTTTCAAGAAGAATTTTTTGTTACTTTTTTCCCGATATATTCGTTTGACAGACATGTAAGTACGTTTGCAGCACAACGCACGGAGTGTTGGTTATATCAGTTACAGCATTTGAGATACTGATGCAAAACATTAATTATTTACATACGTCGCGGTCACGTTCTCTTGTATGAACATTTTCAAATAAATCAAGCAAGCAGTTCTATGCGTTGCAATTTCAATTCTGCTCAGTGTATATTCGTAAGACACTACTCAATCACACAAAAACTGAAAATAACTCAGGGGGGAAAAGGCAGGAAAAGTTTAATAAAAAGAGATATTGCAAAAGAAATATAAGAATTGGGAGGTCGATATGTATAAGCTAATAGTGTGATGTTAATCAGATACCTTAGTGGGCCTTTCACATAGTGCAAGAACTGGTTAATCATGGATAGCTAAATTTTGCAACTGGATATTGAGAGATTAAGTTATACCTCAAAAAGTAGTGAATTTAAGGGGAAAATATATTTTTTTTTATTTATAAGCTAAAAAATATAGTAAATCTTCATCTTTCTAACAATGGTTTTGTTATTCCGATGCGATGAGGCCATCATATTTAGAAGTCATTTTGAATGTAATCACTTCACAGATTTAGACATGTAAATGATTAACTTTAACTTCATTTTTCTCAAAACCAATTTTTGAGAAATTTTGCATTACGCAAAACATCCATTGCGATGCAATTTTTAGCGAACAATTTCAATTTTTTCTGCACGTATTCACTCAGTAATAATGAATAAAAGTTACATACAATTTTACTGAGGATTGTATCTTCTATATTTTTGGAGGGATTTATTATAATCGAATGGGCAAAATTGCCAATTTTTGAAGAATAGGTAAGTTTTTATTTTTTAAACCAAAACTATTAAAAACAGAGTATAATTGTTCACTAGCTTTTATATGCATGGTTTCAATGATTATTTAGAAAAAATACAAAATTTTTTACTTTAAAAATACACCACGTAGAACTTTTTAAAGAAACTTAAAAAAGACGTAAATAAAATATACTAAAAAACCTATTGTGTTATATATTGTGTTATTGAAACTGTTCGAAAAGTTTTCTTTTATAGCTGTTAATATTGGGTGCAATTTTCAGAGAAATTGGTTAAGAATATAATAAAATTTATTTCTCAGGTGTAACACCCCCCCTTAAACAATATTCAAAACAATAGTGTAGCAAGCAATGTCATGTGATGTAGCATTAAAGAGAAGAATCTATTTTGATAGCCAACGAGGGACTTGAGTCCTCCCTTTCCTAAGGCTTTTCTAATACTGATCCGCGACCAAGTAAATACCTTTAAACAAGGTGAATATATGCAGTAAAAAAAAATGAGGACGTGGCGCAGATCATAATAAACATGTACGAAAAAAAATTGAAGAGATCATCTAGCTGAAAAACTTGAATGGAAGTGAATACATGGCACACCTGCCTAATTTCGCAGTAATTTAAAAAAAATGAAAAAACATACAGTAGAGCATTTTGTCTTGTTTTTGAAAGCTTTTGAAATATCAATTCTTGGAATGCGTAAAATCGTTTTAAAAATCAAATTACTGAAATATTAAGTTACGATAATTAATTTCTAACTAGGTCTAGCACTTTGCCTGATTTCGCAGTAAGCGTTCCTAATTTCGCAGTAGGTATTCCTACTCCGAAATTTAGAAAACTACGATTTCACGATTTTTTCTGCGAAGCAAGTTTTGTGATTTGTATAGTAATTTAATAAATAAAAAACAACTTGATTTATCCAAATTTTGTTTAATTGCATATGAAATTAAAAAATTCACTAATCTGAATCTGCATCTAAGCATATTTTTCATATAAAATCAGGCCCTTATCGCATCAATCTCGGACTTCGTTTATAAAATAATCATTTGCATAGAAGACACAGGATCCAGGATCCACCTTTTGAATCTCCCTTATAAATTTTGGCGCAAGTGGAGCACCGATTTTCATTAACTTTTGGAATTCGGAACTTTCGCTTAAAATTGATGTCAGATGTGGATGATTTGTCCATTTCTGTTTCAGAATTGCAATCGAAAAGTCTAGCTTCTGCAAGATTTCCGCTTTGCTTTCTCAAATTCATACCATGATTGGAACTTGTAAGTTGTCCTCAGTTTCCAGAGGGGTGGAGTTAGCGATATCGGTTACTGTATTTTAATTGATGGGGATTTTTAAGGTATTAGAGACATCGCCTGAAATAGCGTTCCTATGAAAGGGGTAAATTCCTGTATTTTTGAATCCATTACAGATGTTACCTATACTACATGATTCAATCTAAAGCTTACAGCGGCGACGACTTTGTGAGTTCGAGGTACTTTTTGAACCCTCAATAATTTTGTTGTGGGTTCCTCGAACCCCTAATATTTTTGCTCGTGGGGAAAATACATATATGGAAATACATGCACGAAGTTTTTCGTCATCAAGTCTTCAATATTTTCATTATTTATATCCTGTTCCCTGAACCTTTCATTAAAGAAAATTCTTCATTTTGTCTGGGTTCATAGAAAATACAAAAGTTTAGTCTGTAGCTCTACACACAGAGACGAGAATCTTTAGCGATCATAACGATAAAGGCGAAAATATGTTTTCCAGTAAGTTGACCCACCCAATCTTTCAACAGCTGGGGGATCAACAGTTTTCTTTACCTTTTTACTTTGCACCAAAGCACCCCTGCACCCAAGCACCCCTGGAGCACCTGGGGAATCTAGTTTTATTTCAGTTAACTCCTTTTTAAATAGAGACGGAGGAAAGTGATGGACATATCTGAGTATTTTGGCAGCAATCGTAAAACACTAAAGGGTGTATACATTTAGGAGAACATGAAATAATTATCTAGAGAAAAAATATTTTTCTATAATTAACTATAATTTGCTTCATTTTAACATTTCAGGTGTCTTATTGTACCAGATAATCTGATAATGAAATTTAAATTACACTTAAATCCTTTTAAAAAGGGCGTGGGTCAATCGATTTAAAATTTTTGGAACCCACAATAATTTTTCAAGTCGGCACCTATGAAAGCTTACTAAACATGGCACGGAAATCAATTCTTCCCGATTTATGGCGATAATTCTTCAGCATCATTTTTTCTCTTTTACCCAAAGTTAATTGCATCGAACCAAATTCTGAAACGTCGAGAGGCTGCAGTAGATGATTTGTGTGGGAAAGAAAAGTTATAAAATGATTTGATTTTTGGCTGAATGAGCAAAGCTTCAGGAATTATATGGCTATCGTGCGAATCCATGAGAAACAGAATAGGGCGCTCTGTAAGTATATTTTATAGAAAATGCTTAAAAAACGTAAAAATATCTCAGAATTTATCCATCCATTTTTAGAAACATTAACCACAGCGTTTGGAGGTGTTTGCAGTTTTTTAGATATATCGATGCCTCTCTTCCTTTTAAATATAATTAGGCACGGCCCACA
>QLNU02015360.1:193048223-193074185 GCA_006491805.2 Dysdera silvatica | reverse complement strand
GCAAACGAATAGAAAAAAAGGACTGTTTTCAGGTTATGTTAAAATTGAGATATTGTAAAATATAAATTTAAAAAATTGTTAAATAATAATTTCTAACATGCCTAGCTTGTTTAAAGAACATAAAAACCCTGCTATTTTAAAATATAAACATAACATATTTAACTCCCTCGAAACGCATGGGCTCTGTGTAAAAAACTCGTACATATGTAAAACTTGCATTTATAATGTTTATAGTAGCCATTGATAAAATCCTACTTCGAAGTTTCAACATAATTAACAAAATAATTGCAGTGATATGCATAGGCGTAAGCAGGAAGTTCATGGGGGGGATTATAGGCTCAATGAGGGAGGGTTACAGAGCTACAACTCACATATTCAACAATTATTATATACAATATTATATGCAATTATTATAGGAAAGTAAATAGTTGGTTAGCTAAGATTTAATGCCCTAATAATAATTAGGTTATGATGCCCAAAAACGATTATATTTTATAGCGCAACATGAAAAATTTTAAATTCACTTTTGAACAAGACATTTAGTATATAGAGTAGTTTATTTTACTCATTAACTATATTCGCGAAAATATTAATATTTATTTGTATAATGCTGTAAAACTATAGCAATATAGATCTGCATGCACTAATAGGTCGCCTGTAATATTAATAAATTTTTTAATTCAATATTCTTTTTCACGACATTTAAATGCGCCAATCAAAGTAGTTAAGAATACAATATAAGGGAACATACCTTTGAACTCACTGGTGCTACGAAACGTTTTCTTTTCACGTGGTGAATCCATTTTCTTCACAACGCAAAACACGTGGGAATCCAACGTTGAAATACATGTGCTTCAATCATAATTTCCACATGCAATATCTTGATAACAATTTCGCTCTTTTATACTTTTATTTTAATCATTCAAAACAGATTAAGCAATAATATAACAGTTCTGACAGAGAGTCTTACTGTACAAGCAAATCGACTTCTCTTCGAGGAGCTATGTATGTTGGTTCACTTCACTGGTCCACTCTCGTGACGTCACGATGCCCTCTATACTGACTTGGTTGGCTTTTAGTTACAGGGAGCGCTGGTTTATCCCTAGAAAGCAAAATTTTTGCAGACACAACAAATCATCATTCTCATAACATCAGTACGTTGGAAACTACAAGTTTAATGTCAGATGTAGCCAGTTGTAAGTTAGTAATATTTCAATGATGAAAACAGCCAACGGTTTCGCATAAAATTATTTTATATCAGCAATGAAAATTGTCAGCTGTTCCTACTTTTTAGCAAATTGAAGTAAATTAATTGTTTCGCTTTTATCTTTTTTGAATTGGTGTATTTTATGGTTCAGAATGATATCTATATAATAACGAATAAGTGTGAGTAAATAGAAGAATAAAAACATTAAATACATTTTATTTATTTAACATGCGATCTATTTTCCATAAATTTTGTAGAAAATAGATAGCAAAGCAAGAAACTTGCTCATGTATAAGATTTAAAAAAGGTGGGGTTGATGAAAAGGGTTTTGGTGGAAACAAAATATTCTCTCATAAGGAAATTTATTTTTCTGCTAATAATATTGTTCAAGAGATGGTGGAGGGATATTTTATTTTTGAAACTAAAGTTGTTACTCTGGTTAAAAATTAAATACGTATTTAGTAATTATTAATATAAAGTTAAATATTCTATTATTTAATAAGAGTATTAAATATTAGGTCCTACTGACAATCAATCGTGCTTTTAATCAGTGGTGGATTTGCCAATAGGCTAAGTATAATGAAGCCAGCAAATTTTCGTCGAAAAATTTACCACTAAGAAGTTTGCAAAAGCGGGGCTAAATTTTTAGTGGCCAATTGACTTATTAATTTTTAATTATTATGTTCAGAAGTGTAAATAAGCATTGACAAAGTGGGGAGTTTCCATAGGCTCCGCCTTAGGAGAGGCTCGAAAGGCGCCAAATTCGCGATTATATGCGAATTACAGACGAATTTGAAATTACCGCCGGGAGCATCAAATTAAGAGTTTGACAAAAGCTCAAAAATCTGGGTTATACTTCTAATTACGTTTGGTAAGATTAGGCAGCAAAGTAGTACGTCAGCCTACAGGTGACAAAATCGTAAATCCTCCTCTGCTTTAATGGATGCCTGTTAAGAAGCATCGATAATGGTAAAATACGGAAAATAAAACATCGAATAATAAAATTATATCGAAAGAAAAGTACATTGTTTAACTAAAATATCAACAACCGGTTATTGTTTCAAAAATGTAATGTTGCGGACTTCATTAATGACTTTCAAGGAACATACAAAAACGTCGTAAAATAGAAAAAGTCTTAATCAGAATTTGCGTAATTCTATGAAGAATTTGCCAGGAGAGCAGAGTATCGTCGTTGATAAAACATTTTGTTATTAGAACAAGACTATAGTGATAATTTACTGTATTTTAACAAGCGCTTCCCACAGACCACTCCGACTCACTACAGGATGTACACGCATATTTGTCGAGGATATCTCAATCGCTTCGAACTTCGTAGACACAGAATCATTAATAAACGCGGAATCGAAAATTTTGAAAATTATATATTTTCAAAATCACCAATGTAGTTGATTACCCTTTGATATGCAGGTAATGTAAAAATTTTGTTTCAGATTATGGACTAACGAAATGAAAAAGAAAAGTTAGTTTTTCCAATATGTATTTGGAAAACTCAACTAGTATGTTTTGATCTTTTTTCTGAAAGATTCAGCTACTTAATTTATTTTGAAAGTTGTCACACATTTGGTTAACCTATGACCAGAACCATGGAAAGGTTGCGATAAACGAGGCAGTTACCTCAGATTAAATGCTCAAAGATGCACCAAATGAGGTAGTATTATGGAAGTGTATTATGATTCTAGGCCGGAAATTTTTGTTAGAATCAAAAAGGAATATACATGTATAATTAATTATCTAAAATAGCGCGTGTTAAAAATTAATATTCTTAGGGCAGGCGGAGGCGCCAATTTACATCCTTGCCTCAGGTACAAACATTTCTCGGCAGAGCCATAGTTAATGATCATCAAACTGCTACCTATTAAGCATTTTGTTCCCTTATTTTAATGTTCCTCAAGTATTACTAAATTAATACGCATTTTTTTCCCGAATGGATTTATTTGCAACAGAAAAACTACATTTGTAAAAGGGAAAAAAGATGATGTTCCCCAGCTCAGTATCGAACTCAGGTCTCTAAATAATGTACCGACCTCCCATTTACCAGCCATGTGAGATATGTCATTCGCCTTTTGACTCTATCCCCTTTCGAACTCAGCCATAGCATGAAGATTTACTGATCTACACTCCGTCCATACAACTCGAATTTCTAACATAAAATTACAGTCCCTGGATCTGGGTTGACATCTGGAATCCGACCTTTGACATGTGTGAACCAGATCCGGGGATAGGATGGTAACAGTGACTTGAGACCAGAGAGGGGCCTGGACTCCGAGAGATACGCTACAATTAGACAGC
This sequence comes from Dysdera silvatica, assembly GCA_006491805.2. Taxonomy (NCBI): domain Eukaryota; kingdom Metazoa; phylum Arthropoda; class Arachnida; order Araneae; family Dysderidae; genus Dysdera; species Dysdera silvatica. The sequence continues at coordinate 193,070,668 of QLNU02015360.1, read as the reverse complement.
CCTGTCTGGGCTACTTGTATACAGAGAAAGTAAAGTTAATTTCAATGAATAAAATGTGATTTTAAATTAATTCTTCCAAGCGTCAATTGCCTGTCTCGAATTTTACTAGCTACGTTACAATAATAACAAATTAACTTTACTCGTTAATGACTCGTAATTTACTCGTTAATGTCAAACTACCTGCTATTGAACATTTCTCTCCTTTCTATCAATATTTCACTTCATTTAACATGTTAGCATTTTTTATGGGGGGGGGTGTCATTTTACTTCTTTGCCTCAGGTACAAAAATTTCTGGTCATGGTCCTGTCTATATTTACATTTAATAAGATGAAGACTTACCATTTGATGCATCTATACTTCATTAGATTGAATATAGAGTACAGAAAATTGGATCCACATTTCTGAGACCTACAACAAGCCTGTAGCCAGGTTGGAGGGGCAGCTGGGGCACAGAGTGCCCGGTAACTCATGAGTGTAAAGTAATTATCAGAAGCGAAACAGTATTCAGACATTATGTCACTATAAACCCAAATAAATTTGACGCTCCTCTGATGGCTTTTTTTTTCTTTTTTTTTTAGTTTATTGCAAATACTGAAATATTAGAATATATCAAGGTTTGTATTTTAGGAGGAATTTAGGAGGAGAAATTATATAAAAACAGCTTATACAAAGACACATAACAGTTTTATACATTATTAATTTTTAATAATTTTCAATATTTTAACATTGTGTTATTATTTTCCTACATGTATATAAATAACTTAATGGGGCAACTGAGGCACAAGCATGGGGCAACTAGGGCCGCGCCCCAGATGTCCTCGGCTTGGCTACAGGCCTGATCTACAAGCTTAGAAAATATACTAAATTAAGTTAAGAAACCTATAGAGTATTTAGATATAAGGATTTTTTTTTCTGTAATAATACAATTCAACCCTACAAATAGAGGAATGAGAAATACTAGTATAGGGCAGTATAACCCTTCTTAACCAGCTATGATGACACTTTGTCCAGTTAGTTATTATGCCTGTTAATTCGAAAATTGAGGTGTTACAATGTAGCCTTCTAAATTGATTTTAAAATTACACAATCAAAAACAAGTAAAGACATGCAACAGAAAAAAAGTTTTGGCACTGTTTTATATAAAATTTATTATACGGTAAACTGAAACAAATTGAAACGCGGAAAAAAATTACACGACGCTAAAATTTTTTTCGCAAAAAGTCACTCAGTATTAAATGGGCCTATAGTGAAAAATGCGTTGTTTTTACAAAAATCTGTGACTACGGTTTGTTTCTTCACAGCCATTGCTTTTCTGAATGCGAAATCTCGCCACTTTTTAATGAGCATTATATCAACTGCTGTCACCTCACGCTGTTCGTTGTTTCTCATCACTACTGGCAATGTATTTTTTACTTTGCCGTGGATAATGTTTTTTAATTTCCAGTTCCTTAGAACGCGCCATCAAGACCGATTATGAGTATCTGGCTGACTGCGTGCCACAAAGTAATTTAAATTTAAACTATAATTTGTGTGGACAACTCTTAAAACATTTCTGCTACCATAAAATAGAAACATAATTAAAATTTTTGCATAAAATAATACAACGTCAATTGGATTTTTAAAAATTCAAAATAAAATTATGTGTCCATTTGTATGCCGAAATAGCATAGAAATATTCCGTTTTATTGTGTTTTTGCATTTTTGAAGGTGAAATAGTCAACTTCAAGTTTTGTGATTTGGGATTAATTCAATAACTAGCGTTTCAAGTATTTGGCGCCATCTACTGGCAAAGAATTACATCCCAAAACCAGACTATATGCGTGAACCCGTATAAATGCATGATCCCTTTTTATAAACATAAAATAAAAATTAAAAATTGCATGCACATTTATATTATACGCCAAAATATGGATAACGTATTTTAACTGGAATAATATCAAGAATTCGATAAATGGAGTAAAATAAGATTGCTTTATCATAAAGTGTAGGACAGGGTCCTTTATTTTCATTTAATTCAAGGACCAACAGTGATTCTGTTACTTGTTGACTCACGGGCCGCAATTCAGTATCAACAACATTAAGATTGAAATATATTATAACAGTCGTATTATCTCTATTTTCTTTCCTACTACTCAAATAGTTTGCTTATTGCAAAATAAATTAGGCATGAAAAATTTACATTGGCAATTCGTCTACTTTTCCACAAAGTTGGATTTATACAAAGAGAAATCCAAGGTTTCTCACTAACCTTTTTTACACTATTTACTATTAATAATGATGTGAATTTCAGGTCCTATTTTTAATGTTGCAACACTATGGTTTCTTTCAACGTGGACGGCAGTTACCTTAAGTTTTGATTTTACCATATACGTTTTTGAGGACATCGGTTTGCAGGCATCAGTAATCCCATTTAGTAGATCCGAATTATTTTCAAAGCATGAAGTCGAACGGCTGGGAAAATATTCTTGTCGGCATACTTAGGATAGGATTCAAAAAATCCCAAGTTTTAACTTTATGTTTTAAATTAATGTTTTTTTAAACATTAATTTAAAATAATTTTTCTTTTAATGTTGCAAAATAAATTAATGGGTTCTATTTTCATATTTCCGAGAATACCATTTTCAGATACATGGAAAATCTAGCAAACAAATAAATTTGTTTTTTATTCGCTTTCAAGTCCATGAATCTTGACGTTAGTTCTCCTTTCAGAGCAGCTAATGAAGAAACTAATGATGAAGAAGCTAATGATTCATGTCAGAACACTTAGACAGTTTTAAAAAGTGCATGATGTTTTTATTCTGGAGCCAAATTTTCCATAAACTAAATTTATTTTCAAAAAAGGTTTGATGATGGAATATAGAGTGTGTATCAAACTACTTTTTCCATGCAGCCGAATGTTTAGACCATTAAAATGTGTAGTACTATTGGTCAAATATCCAAAAACAATTAGAAACTCCGCGTCACTCACTTAAGACACAGATTTGCTCTCTCCTCTCTCTTTCTTACGTTTTATAAAATTAGCTATGACTTCCTTCAAGTCAAAGACTCTTTCCAAAATTATCCCTCTGAAAAACCAACGAACCTCAGAAGAATAAACAACATCCGCATGCTTGAAATTTGACTCGAATAAAATTTTTGAAGGCTTATATCTTATTGCATCTCAAGATTACACGACAGAGGATTTGGAATAAGATCGATGACCTAACGTGACTATCGATGCGAACCACTACACTTTAAACACAATCTAGCTTATTAGGTACTAGGACTCGAATCTTGTCCAAGGAACTGAAAGGAAACACTCGTAATCTTAGACAACTGTGGCGTGATTTGGCGTGACTGTATAGTATCAGTAATAGCTACCAACATTTATCACAAATATTTAACCATTATATATTTAAACGTATATTACTTATGTATATTTATTATAGACGGTTGTAAATAGATACCCTTGAATTTTGAGTCTACTTTGATTAATTCGTCAGAAAGAATTTAGTTCAGAAATGGACGTGGAAAATTTAACCTCGCATTTTTTAATTTTGAAATGGCTATATTATTTCTATGCTTCAAAGGTTACTAACTAGCGTACGCACACACAAACGCAGAGCTGCGCCAAGTGCAGTTTCTACCGGAATGCCGGACTTAATCTCCTCTTAAGAAATTGGTCTCCTCAAAGCGAATCAATGTCCAAAATGCGAAATGTGTTTTCTCTATTAGCTCTTTTCTTGACACACCTCGCACCCCCGGGTAGCGCATCCCTGTACACATAGAGTGACACTCGTCCAAAGCCCGTGCCACATTTAGTACGCTCTATATCAAGCGTTCTGAATGTGATATGTTGAGAGAGAAAAAATAATTCACTTCCTGCTGCAGGCTTTCTTTGTGATTTTCTTTAAATTATCAACCGAAATCATCCATTCAGTTGTAAAACAATCTAATATTTTTTAATTCATTAATAGTTTAATGCAATTCCACAAACATGGAAATAATTTCATATGCGAATTTTCGAGTGTTTTTAAATCTGGCAGATAAATATTTGTAAAATCCAGGCACGCCAATTTCACTGAATTTTGCTTTTAAATCTGAATAGCACTGAATTTCAATTACCCGCATTTGTATTTGATTAGCGACTAATTCTATATTTATTGAAAAAATCGAAGAAACAAACAACTTGTCTTCCAAACGTTTAAGTTCTTCAAACCTTGTTTCAAATTCAGTTCTGAAGCTTAAAATTTTTTTCTGCATATTTTCGATAAAATGAAATTTCAACTAAATTTTATTTGTTCATGTTGCATGTCGTAAAGTACGTTAAATCTTCATTTTTCAACTGGTCCCCCCCCTCAAAAAAAAAAACTAGGTTACTAGCTTACTTTAAATGCTCTTACTTGGTCATCCATGTTCGCAAGGTTCTGACCTTTTCCTTGCAGTTTGAAATTTAAATTGTACGTTTTGTTAGATCAACCATGAAGAATAAATCTTGCAACCACACTGTGTCAAAGAAAACAAAAAAAAAAGAAAACATACAGGCTTATGTCTTGATTTTTAGTTATTAAGAACTGACATATTTATTCTTCCAAGTCCCAGAACTGTTTAAGAACCTTGGAGAGGGATATCCAGCTTACTTCAGTATAGTAGGACGAAACGAAAAATTCCCAATCTAATTAATTTAAGAAATCAGATAACTGTTACTGAATTAAACTTCGAGATTTTTTAAAATTGATAACTTTTTTACACAGGATATTGTAAAAATTAAGTTAAGAAATTTTTAATAAAATTCGTTTAAATATATTTATATTGACTGAGCCGCAGAAACAATGTTTGTGGGCTTCATGCGGCCTGCGGGTAGTGGGTTTGACATGTTTCTCTTATACTATATCGGGCGACTGCTTAATTAATTTTTTACAGACTGTTGGCTAGCAGACGGGAAATGGAGAGAGGAATGAAATTCACAAGAATTCCGGTGAGTTTTGAAGTGCTTTATTTTAGTTATTTCACGACAATAGCATCATGAAATCGCAGTTCTTTTTAACTGAAACAGTGGGGGTGCTAGTGACTTTTCAGGGTACAGCATACTTGTATCGTTTGTAGTGCATAAGGTAGAAGTGGCAAACGCGCAATATTGCATTCTTCGTGGCTAGGAAAGCAGTCAGTCATAAGTCATTATTTCGTGACGTGACCTTTTTTCTCGACCCCCCGTGCACCTGTTTAACCCCAATGTCACTCCAGGTGGAGCTCTTTGAACTCTGCGTTGGACTAAACGAGACTTCTCCGCCTTCTTGAGAAATTTTTGAGTCCTTGTTTTGACGGGAATGAGACAAAACAAAACCTCCCTCTACCCCGTCTCTACTCATTATTCTATTCGAAAACGAATATTGAAGAAATTGTTAGAGTTATGCTTATTCTTATTTTATGAAATCTTACACAAATGCTCAATGGTTTATGCGAGCGAAATACGTGGTTCAACTATCAATGAGTTTATATTGGTAGAAGTCGTTGGGGTGCTTCTTTGACTTTGTTTGTCTTGTAATCAATTTCAGAAAGCTTAATCAGAGTCGAGAATGTTAAGAAACTGGTTGTTGACCCTTTTTTTCTATTGGTTGTGAGAAGATATCACTGAAAGTAAATTCTCGAAACGTAAAAAATCTAATAAGATTTGCTTTGCTGATTTTTTTGTAAATGGAAGCTTTAAACACTATATAACTATAGAAAACTATTGCACACATTTTTTCACCAGTTATCCTATAACGAAACTTCACAGAAAATTGTCTATAATGTTTTAATCTAATTTCTAACATAATACTCTAAATTCTAACAAAATAATCTAAATTTTAACAAAATAATCTAAATAGAAGACTTAAAAAATCGTTTCCTTATTTTTTGATAATGCTATATCTATTTTTTTGTCGTTTCATAACATAATTTTCATTGCCGAATTCAAACAATTGAACATATTATCATCATAATAAGTATCTTAGACTTGACGATGCAGAACGAAACATGTGCAAAGTATATTTGGGAAAAAATAATTTTCACATTGCAAGTAAGGCTCAAACTGAAGTAAAAGAAAAATGATTAAATCCTGCGCTTTCTATATATTCATGCCTTTTAGAGAACCAACCACTAACCATGTAGAATCTGCAAGCTCTACAAAGGAAATGTAACTCTTGGGTCGAGGAAAACCTTGTATTTTAATATCTTTACGAGCAAATCCCATGCATCATAACTTTTATGTCCTAAAACACAGGAAGAAAATTTGAAAATATTTCGAAGACCTAGTTTAAAGAAATTTAGTTCTTTAAAGAACATTCATTTACTGATAACTGGATAAAATTAATGACATTCTATTGGTATTCTGATACATCAATATTCTTTTCGATTTTCAGATTTTTTGTACCATTTATAGTCACTAATAAATGCTTTGTTTCTCCTATCCGCATTATTAGCATCTCTAAAACCACGATTTTTTATCGTAATTTCAGGAAGTGTTAAACAGTGGCCAGGGCTGTCCTGAAGAAAATTATTGAGAGTATGCGGTGCTGTCTTAATTAAAGAGTATTGAAATTGGACTAGGTAACATCACAGCGCCGCACCGACTGGTCGTCTATCGTCTATCCAAGCCCAAGGTGGCAGTTGCCACTTTCATCAGTTTTTCATTCCTCTTCTGGTCATACGCAGGATATTATTTTGAGGCTTGGGGGAGTTCAGGGGGCTTTTCCTCATTTGTTTTCATTCAAGTTTGTAAATGACTAGAAAAAAAAAAGGCTGAACTTTGTTGAAAGTTGCCCCAAAAACCAGCAAATACAAAACTTCATCGACACCTTGAGAATACGCGGCGTGCACTCTGTATTTCTCAAAATTTCGTGAGAGTACGCGACGCATACAGCGCACACCTCTTAGGGACAGCCCTAATGGGAGGGCTCAAAGAGCTTAAAAGAAGGTCATATAATGCCGCATTAAAGAACAAATGTGCCTCGATATCTGAGGGGGCCTTAGGCCCTTGAGCCCCCCCCCCTTCTTACGACAGTGGTGCTAAATAATGAATTGATTTCAAAAGAATAAAAAGAAAATCTAATGATTTGAGTTTAAGCTGGAGCTCCCTAATTAGTCTTGACATGCTGATAACATTTCCAATTTTGAACAAATGTAATATATTTAATTTCACATTTATTGGTGCTCTATGGGGTTTAATCACTGTCTTCTGATTCGCTGATTTTGGGTTCAACACCCAAACGTACAGACATGTACGAAACAGACAGGCAACAGTATGTTTAATAATAATATGTTTAATAACTAGCAGTAGTGGACGTAGGATAAGAAAAATCATATTTTATGTAACAGTATACAGTATTTCATTTTATATTTAATGCAATATTATATTTAATATTATAATTAGTCTAATAATGAAATTCAAATAGAATTGTTGATTTATTGTTGACCACTATAGTAAAATTTATTATTTCCAATAAAAGTATTTACCCAAGCACGGTGTTTTGTATAGTGTATGTAAACTATGGCGTCTTAACAAATTCTAAGGACAGTATGTCAAGTCTTATAATTATAGATTTGAAATTGGGGTTAAGGGAAGGACCAGCAGACTCACAATAGATTGAAAGAGGCCAGGAGCTAAAATTTGTAACTGGCACCCTGGCGGGCTGTTTTCGGCATGTCTTCTTTTCTTCATGTTCAGTTAATGGCCCAGGTCCAGTTGCCTGTGGCCACATGCTGGGCTCAATATAGGGAACGTTTGTGAAACTTCACCCTTTAGCGCACTGCCGCAATCCAACTGATGACATCTAGTGCTCCGCCCATTCCCACTTCTAACGGGAGAAGTTGGTCTTCCCGATTACATACTATATACAGTCAACTCCCGATTACCCGCGCTCATAAACAAGCACAAATTAAAAATTTAAAAAAAAGTGAAGGTGAGTGTTTGTGGAAAATAACTGTGTGAGATATTATCGGTTTGTCCTTACAATGGTACTCAATTTATTAATACTCTATATTAAAAAAAATTAAATGTAATCCTGTTTGAATTCTTGATGTCACCTCAAACTACAGTTGATTTATTCGACTTGAATAAAGTATAAATCTCAAAATTGGAGAAATATCTTTTATAATATTCTTTACTAGAGCTTCAGATTTTGTTATAATAATGCGTACATATTTGTAGCAATAAATAGTTGTTTATCGAAATTGTAATATCTGCTCAGTCTTTCTACTATTATTTTCGGATTTTCAGCAATAGTCCTGCAATCGATTACAGCGGATAATTAAAAGTTGTCAGTAATTGTTATTTGACCTTTATTTCTATTGAAACTACTTGGTACTCTTAAAACTATAAACAATAATAAGCATATAGATTAGCTTCAGCGCTAGCAAACTAATTATCTGTTTACAATTAATTATTAAAAGATTTATGTTTCTAAAATATATATATGGCATTATCAACAACGTAGTGTTCTCAAAATTATTGAGGGGCTCCAAGCACATTTTATGTGCGTTTATACATTAGAGTGTATGTAAAATCGCAATGTACTTCAGATTATTGGGGAGTTTCGGGCCCCACGGACCCATATAACTCTACGCCTATGGACATTACTTTAATTTTGCTCAAGCACAATTAGCACTTTTCTTTTCCACCCTAGCATTCATCCGTGAAGTGCATATATTTTAAATATTTTTCCAGTAACTATTTAAATTTGTGCATTTAGCAAAGCATTGGGTGAAAAGCTGTTCACAAATTTTTAAAGGGATTGCAAGCAGAAAATAAAAAAAATAAATAGTTACTTGTTAATGCCCAAATAAACCTTATTAGTTGATAACGAAAGATTGAAGTCGTATTATATATTATAAATATTTCTGAGAAAAGAAGTTATTCACTATGAACACTAAATTAGATAATACAACGTTTCTCATACGTTTATGTTTTCCCAATTTCTGTGATTTTCACGTTCGTTTTCAGGTTTTCGTCTTTGCACATTGATTTGATTGACACAATTAAATCACAACATACACTCTTTCACAAAAAAAACCAAAAAACATAAAGGAATTATCTGTTTTTATTAAAATTAAATATACATCCAGCACATACGCAGGTAAGGAAATGATAAAAATATTCAGGGCCGTAGGACCCATCAATGGCTAGGAATTGCACATTGAATGTTCAAATCAATAGTTGGTGAGCCCCCCCCAACGCCGTGTCATCCTGCGACACACTCTGCCAGGCATTCCGCACTTGTTATTCCAGATCTGCAACATTTTGCGGTGCCCGAATCTGGCGGCCTACCATGTCCCTTACATGTTCGATTGGTGAAAGGTCTGGTGATCTTGCTGGTCAAGGAAGAGTATCAACAGCACTGGGGTAGCTCACAGATATGCGAACCATATGGGGCCTGACATTATCTTGTTGGAGAATGCCCCCAGGCTGTCGTGTCATGAAGGGTAACGCAAACGGCTGCAGGATGTCATCAACATATCGTTGAGCTGTTAAAGTTGTATGCAGGATGACTAGGAGCGTCCTGATATCGCATCCCACGTCATCACTAGGGGGACTGTGTGCCTTTGTAAAACAAAGGGTGGTTGGGACCGCTGACCCTGTCACCTCCACACATGGATCCGATGGTCATCTGCTCCAAGACTGAAGCGGGATTCATCTCTGAACACTATGCGATGCCAATCTGCTGGCAGCTATGATGATCGGCTACGACACCACTCCAGACGACTCTGTCGATGGTGTGGGGTTAAAAGCAGATATCTTAAAGGCCGCTGTGAGTGTAACCCCACCTCAGCCAAGTCTAGTGAGATGGTAGAAGGTGCTACGGGTGGTATGGAAGAAATTGTAGCACGCTGGATGGCGGACAATGATGCTGTTGTGTCAGCTCGAACCTCTCGCACAACCAACCGATTTTGCCTCGAATTCGTGCACCTTGGCCTTCCAGAGCCTTTGTTCAGCCGATGAGTTCCTCGCAGAAACCATTGCTGCCAACACCCTTGAACAGCAGTGTCCGTACGGTGCAGGTGGCAGCCTATTGCTCGGTAGGACCAGCCCGATTCACGCATCCCGGGTATGCGACCACGTTCGAAGTCGTACAATTGGCTATAAGGTCTTCAACAACGTCCCAACGTCATTACTGGTTGCGTCTCCAGGGAACTGCAACGCCGACAACGAGAAAAAATAAACCGTTCGCAATTTTTACCTCTTTTATACGATGCCAGTTGCGCAGTAGAAATGCGCGCTATGATCGAAGTTAACACTCATTGGCTTTGAAAATTTAATCATTTGCATACTTGGTCTAAAGGAATTTGCATGCGAAATTTTGAGATGATCGGATAATTTTTTAGGGGTGTTTTTTTTTTGTTTTTTCTGAAAAAGAGTGCATTTGTTTTTCACATCTATTCCTAAAATGTTGCATGTTGCACATGAATTCACAAAATATTTACTTTAGCGCATTTGTTCACGAAATGTTTAATTTTCACATTTTTTTTCGTATTAAGAAATAGATTCATCATTTCGTCATTTTAAATCGGTGCTTCTGTAAAACAGCTTAATATCTAGCGTTTATAATAAACTGTTCCTACAGAAGCTAATGGGAATATCTTCCCATAATCACTGGCGTAGGCGGGACAGTGTTGACGAGGATTGTAACCCCCTATTTTTATGGAATTTTTTATATATACATATGAACATATGGGGTTGTAACTCTCTAACCCCGTCATGATAAGCCTGTGACCCCCCCTTATAAATTTTCTGTGTACGTCTGTGCCCTTAATCCAGTGGGAGATTATGTAGATTATAGAGTTTTGGAGATTTCACCAAAAAATGACGGATTGAAAAAATTCACCATATAAAAAAATTTTCGGAGACTGTTAAGGTCATTATACGAACGAAGTTAAAGGGACTTAAAATGAATACCTAAAATGCCATTGAAGCGTTAATTATACAGAACTTCATTTGATATTGCCCCGGGCTAACTTAGAAGATATAAAGCAATTCATTTGCGAACTAGTTTGAAAAAGTATTGAAAGCAGTAGGAACTACAAGAAATCAGAAGTTGTTTATCCGTTAGAAAAAGAAAAGGGTTTCGCTTTCTTTTTGGTTTTACGGCTCAAAGACTACAGTGGTCATGCTGCGCCGGGACCTACTGTTTTCCGAGGAATCCGAACCTCTTAAGGCCTGGGGAACCAAACCCCGGACTACAGTGAGCAGTGCGATCTTTATGAGATCTCTGAGTAAGCGTTCTTTTTGCACTGCTGGGAGTCGAACCCGGATTAGCCGCGCAATAGGAGAACGCGTTACCACACTGCGCCACCGCAGGGCAAAAAGAAAAGGGTAGTACCATTAAAGGGATGAGGTCGTAATAGGAAATATCAAAGATTTAGCAGGCAAAGGATTAATATATGTGAAGAATTGACTGACGAAGACTTAAATTCGGAATGTCGAACGAAGAGCTGCAGACTTATGATAATTTTGAGTGGCATAATCCTTTTGAAATACTATTAGTAGGATGTAAGATATTATTACCCTTCACAGGGATAACACAATTGCCAAATAATGGTCAACACAGAAAAGCCTCCGGGGCGAGATTTTTTGGTGTTGACCATTATTTGGCAATTGTGTTATCCCTGTGAAGGGTAATAATATCTTACATCCTCATATACGGAGAAAAATGCGTTTGTTCTTGTCCTCATTCGTCTAGTAGGTCAAGACACCGCGGGCTCAACGCGGGGACCCTGGTTCGAGCCCAGGATGAGGACGGCGCCTCTTTTTCTCCAAATATAAAAAAAGCTCTAGTTTGAGCTATATGAACGTGGGTGGCAAAAAAAAAAAATAAAGATTGTATAATTATTAGTAGGCTACACATCGCTGAATGTTATAGAGTTATAGAGTATTTGTTTATTTACATGTAATGTACTGTACATTAAATTTACAATTTTCAAAATACCTTATTTTGGAAAGATTACTCTATCGTCGCTCACACGAACAAGCATTCCACACACACCCAGACGTTCATGTCGACTTTTCACGGGCACAGTGCTAACGTGTCTCCCTCACGTGCTATTAACCCGCATTCTCAAAAAAAAAGAGTTTCCTGATTAACTGCTCATCGTAGTCCAGGGGTTTGTTCCCCAGGCTTTAAGAGATGTGCAGTGACGTAGCGTGGGAGGGGGCGGCCAGCGAGAAAGTCCCTGGCGCAAAATTTCAATATTGGACTGATGGAAGAGAGTGCTGATGGGTTTTAGCGGGCACAATACTTAACTTGCCACGGACGCTGGTAACCCACACGACGCCGCTGGTGGTCTGGATTCCTCGGAAAAATGCAGGTCTACTGCTCTACTGTGGCATAGTGGTAACGCATTCGTCTATCGTACTTTTAACCCGGGTTCGAGTCCCAAGGATATCGTAGAACGCGTGCTGTTTTTCCGACCACCGTAGCCCGGGGTTTGGTTCCCTTGGCTACTGAGGTTGGAATTCCTCGGAGAACTGCAGGTTCCAACAAAGCATCGCCTATCAGCCCTTGCGCCATAAAGACACAAACATAACAGGAACCCTGCGATTACATGATGCTTTAAAAACCGAAATAATGAATGTCGTACTTCGTAAATTATTTTGACGACACTTCCTGCCTATAGTTTACTTACAATGTGTTAACATGTCAGGAACCTTCATACTGTCTATTATTTGATGTGCATAGCAATTACGGAATATTAAATTACGCGTAATTACTTAGGTGAATATTTGTGCTAAGCAAGTTTCTTTAAATTTGCCCTACATTGCAGAGCTATTCATCTCACTAGGCCACACAAGCTGCGGCCACATTTTGCGCGCGCGATCGAATCTCGACGATGATATAAATTGGTGACAACTGAAATCAATTCATTTGCTGAAAGTAATCAATTTCTTTTTCTCTAATGCCAACGACTAGTTAGAAGAGGGAATGTATCCATATTTTAAATGGAATAAATTGTAGCCCTAATAATCTGCTATTCCCATTTGCTGTGACGAAAGGCACTGAATTACGATTAGTATTGACACTCCACGTTCTCTGACGTTCATGCTGGAACCTATTTTAGTTCATAATAGCTGGAACCAATCAAGTAAAAGAAAATTGCCTAAGGTCGATATTTAAATTTAGCGGGTTTCAATTAACATTAATTCTCAACTCTCTAATCCACAACTCTCCAATCCGGCAACTCTAATCCGTAATTTTCTAATTCGCAACTCTCTAATCCACAACTCTCCAATTCGTAACTCTTTAATCCGCAACTTCCTAATCCTCAGTTTTCTAATTTGCAACTCCCTAATCCTCAACTCTCTACTCTGTAACTCTCTAATCCGCAATCTTATAATCATCAACTCTCTAATTCGTGACTAATCCGCAACTCTCTAATTCGCAATTCTCTAATTCGCAACTCTCTAATCCGCAACTCTCTAATTCGCAACTCTCTAATTCTCAAGTAACTCGGTAGGTTTTCAACGTTAACAATAGCCATCATTATTGCATTTACAGAAGACCTTTGCCTTGTCCTTTTCATTGCGTATAGACAGGCAGACAGGAAAGCCAAAAGCAATAGTGGGTTTAATATCTATTGAAACCCGCTAAAAAAATTGCCACGCACTCAGAATGGATTCGAATCAGCGATTCTTGAATTACATTAAGTATAGGTGGATTATATCCAATGGCTTAATAGTCAACGGTGGTTCAAAGATCAAGGTAATCAAAGCTTTTTAAGCTCAACACATTAACTGCTTCCCCCCTCATTCGTCTTTATATTTCCATTTCTCAGCTTTCAATATTTTACGCCAGAAGTGGGTACTGCCACGAGAAAAATATCTGCAGCGTAATTGGCAGCACTCGGTGTTCAGTTGGAGCTTGCTCCATTCGGTTATTGACAAGGAACAGCGGTGTCCGTCCGAAATGCGTCGACACATTCGACCCAACATCAAAAGCTACGCTTTATAATATTGATGATAATATTTAACCAAGTGTTAGTTCGAACGGTAATTTAAGGTGTGCTGTCTCGATTGCAGCCCCTAGAGCCTGCCAATTTTTTTTCTCTAGCTATTGTAAACTAATATAGGTTATAGTATAAAGCTGAAAATACAGAACGACAGACCTTATCGCAATAATTAATTAATCTTTACAACTCCCTTAATTATTTAAGGAGACTCTTTTACGATAGCAAAAGTACTGAAGCTGTATTCTTTACTTGCGATTTTTTCTAGTTATGAAAGTCTTCATAATATTCACAATTAGTGGTGATTCATCCATAAGTGCTGCAGAGTTGCAGAACCCCTGTAATTTATTTCAAAAAATAAAATTTTATTTGTGCATCGCATATATTTTTTCATTTATTTAAATCGAAATTCACACAAACGCAGTTTACTATGGACTGAAACAACATTAAAAAAAAAAAATGCCGTTCCAGCTCATAATAAACTGCGTTTGTGCGAATTTTGATTTAAATAAATGAAAAAATATATGCGATGCACAAATAAAATTTTATTTTTTGAAATAAATTACAGGGGTTCTGCATTCTTAGTGCATCGCTAATCTTTTCATATATATTCCATTTATTCATCGCATATTAATTCTTGAGGCCCTAATGCAAGTGGAAAGATCGATTGACTTTCCTCAACGTGTGTGGATACGCTGTGAAATATGCAGCTCTTTGCTTCAGCTCGAAGCCTCAGTACGCGTGCTTAGCGTGCTGCGTATTGAGTGGGAAAAGTTAAAGAACAGAGAGAAGTTTTCTCGCGCTGCAAAAAAGACAGAACAAGTTTATATACAGTGTCCCAGAAAGGGCATATAATCATTTATATCTTAGCTTCTAAGAAACGTGAAATATTCGTTGTGGTCTTTTTTACAAGCTTTTAAATATGCTCTTTTTAGTATCATAGACAACAGGTTTGAATTTTAAAAAGGCAGGAAAAAATATAAAATTTTCATTTTTTCTCTTATTTTAAATAGTACTCATATATTTTTTTACACCATTGGAAACAGGGCCGTAGCTGGGATCTCAATGGGGGGCGAGGGTGAGAGATTCACTGGTATAGTTTTACAATATTTGGGGTTAAAAACAGTATGCAAAACAATTCCAGAGTAAATGTGTTTTGCGTACAAATCAATAGAATATTAAATCGTTTTGGAAATTCGTTATATTGTCGTATGTTGTTTTAAAAACATATACTTGAGTCTAAAAACTAATTTTTTAGCAGTACTACCACATTTCCAATTAACGAACTGCCACCGTTCGTAAGCTTATGGAATATTTTTCTGTATCAAGAATGTGTGAACGCAAATGTCTGAATCTTAGCTATAACTGTAGGCTGTTAAACAGTCCCTGAGAGGGAAATGCACACCATTTCTAAAGTCTAATGAAGAGATCGATGAAACGGAGCCATTTTTTTCCATTATTCCCTCTGTTGTACCTCGATCAACTCCTACCTTCGTGCAAGGGATAAAACAGGGGTTTCTAATGCATTTCTGGTAATAAAAATGAGCCTCATCATTACGCATTTACGACAAAAGTAATAACTCACTGACTCTAAATCAACTTGGGACGGCAGTTGAAGAACGAAATTTGAGGACCCCCTGGCCTTCACTAGCCAGATAGTTTGTCACTTCACTTCGCGAATGCAGGATTCTTTTAGATGCCCCTCAAACAGAATTTTCCATTAGCGTTATTGAAGCATTTTTTTTTAAATACACGGGGTCTTCCACAAAATTACTTACAGAAGTTATTCATCAATCTTTTCTAAAAATCAATGGAATTTTAAAAAAAAAAACAAAAAAAAACCTGGATGTGCTTTTCATATTTTAACGACTAAGTGTTCGTCCACAACAGAACACCCATTGCCCTAAAGTAAAAGGGGTGAACCTGATTTCGAATAAGAGAAAATCGTATTATTCAGAAATTCAATTATAAGTACACAAGTGCAAAGAAGCTACGAATTTTATCCAAAAACACGTTTAATTACACAAGAATGAATTAATTGGGATTGCTGATTTCAGACATTTTAGCAACATTTAGACATTTTATTTGTTGTTATTGTGCTTGTTGAATGAAATGTACTAACAGCGAATGTTGTAATAGTCATGTTGTTTCGGGGAGGATCATGACTGATTTGTTTATATGTATATTTATTAGCGGGTTTCAATAGATATTGAACCCGCTATTGCTTTTGGTTTTCTGTCTATACGCAATAAAAAGGGTAAGGTAAAGGTCTTCCGTAAATGCAATGATGATGGCTATTGTTGGTCAAGTAACTCGGAAGGTTGAAAACCTACAGAGTTACTTGAGAAAATTGGAGTGTTGCGAATTGAAGAGTGGCGAATTAGGATGTGGGGAGTTAGAGCGTGGAGAGTTAGAGTGTGGCGGGTTAGCGTGATGAGTTAAAGTGTGGCGAGTTAGAGTGTGGCAAGTTAGTGCGGCGAGTTATTGCGTGGTGAGTTAGAGTGTGGCGAATTATCAGCAACTGAAACCCGCTAAATTTAAATATCGACCTTAGGCGATTTTCTTTCACTTACTTGCATCCTTTATATATAACTTGTATTTAATATATTTATGGCCTTGTGACGCAGTTTTGATGCAAATGTTATAAATAATTTATATTTAAATGTATAGATGGAAAGTAGAGGGTAAAGAAGAGTTTTATCGTATTTACACCCTGTGATGCTCTAACGGTTCAGGGTTATAGTGTTTCTAAAGATTGTGTGTGTACGTAGATACGTGCGTGCATGCATGCATGCATGTATGTATGTATGTATGTATGTATGTATGTATGTATGTATGTATGTATGTATGTATGCATGCATGCATGCATGCATGTATAAGTTGAACAAAATTTTCAATTACAATATAGTCTCCTTTTAAGTGAATATTTTACTTTTAAGAGTACCAGTTATTTAAATTCTTTAAGACATTTAAAATTATTTGTTTTAAGTACACGACTTTTAAAACTGTTACTAGATTTGCCATTTAAAATAACCAATCAATTTTTGTGATCAACCAGAGAAATAGGATTTCTCTGATTTTTAACCATTTTTCTATTCCATTATGCTTTCGAAGAGTGTATCATCTAAGATCCCCCTAGCTCCTATCAGTGATAAATGACTAATGAGTGATTAGTTGGATTTTTTTACATATTATGTCTGAAATCCCCTCCTCTATGTTGCACGAGTAGACTATCTGCTGCTCATAATTAGGATTTGAAACTTTACAGAAAACAAAAACGAGAGTACGTTCTTTTACGAGAATCATATACGCACATGGGGATTTACATTAACAATTTACTGTTGAAGGAAGTTTTGGGGCAATATAGCCTTTCTTATATATATGTTTGCACTTGTGACTTCCAGCTACAATTTGCGCGGGTTCTATGATGTAATAAAATACAGTATAAACATTTTTGTTTTGCTCTTTCTCGGCAAAGAGATTATTTGGCATGTGTACAGGGTGCATCATAAATTCGTTCAAACTTCAAAAATTCATAATAAAAGAAGTAATGCTCGGAAAAAATTTCGTTTTACGCGAATATGATCAGAGGGACATTGGATTTTTTTCCATGTATAAAAAAAATGATTCTAAAAGTAACTGAAAGAGGGCGCTCATACGTCATACTGAGACGTTTTATGCAAATCAGGCGACCACAATCAGACAATGAAACAGATCACAATAACATGACACTGTGCATTTACTATTTTAAAGTAAAAGATGTTCAACATGACCGCCACCACAAGGTATTATGCAAGTGAGGCGTGTCACTACGCCTATTGCAGCTGAGTGTAGCATGTCGGCATCGATTCCACTGACGGTCCGTTGAATGGCATCTTTCAGTTTCATCAAAGTGGCAGGGGAGCCCCGGTACACACAAGATTTCAAGTATCCCCACAACCAAAAATCTTCCGGGGTCAAGTCTGGTGATCGTGAGGGCCACTGAAACTTACAACCTTGACTTATCACTCGGCCTTCCGTCAAAGTTTCCAAGAGGACTGTCTTGACTGCACGTGCAAAGTGGGGCCGGGCACCATCCTGCATGAAGGTGATGACAGGTAATGCATGTCTTTTCTGCAATACAGGCACAACCTGGTCACTCAAAGGCGTAACATACGGTTTTGCAGTGACTGTACATGTTTTCCAACCGGATATAGGACAATGCACTTCAAAAAAGAAAGGGCTCAAAATGAAAGACGCGGTGAAACCACACCAACCAGTCACATGAGGAGAATGCAGTGGCTTAGTGAGGTACTCATTAGGGTTTGACGTCGCCCAAATATAACTGTTTTGCGTATTGACATCACCATGCAGTGAAAAGTGGGCTTCATCCGTCCACATGACATTCAACAACCATTGTGGGTCACGTTCCATTTGTGCCAGCGCCCATGTAGAAAATTTTTTTCTTTTATCTGTATCTGCCGGTAACAACTGGTGACGTGCCTGTATTTTGTACGGATACAGATTCAAGATTCCGTGCAGGATATGTCAAATCGACGATTGCATAATCCCCGTTATTCTCCCAGCTTCACGAGCACTGCTATTCCCCGTTGATGTCTTGGCTCCCAATTCTTCCATGACACTTTGTACAACATGGATGCGGTCCACGCTCAAGGATGGTCTGCCACTTTGTGGATGATCCTCCAAACTCCCCATTTCCTCAAAACGTCGTACTAAATTCAGTATCCCATTCAATGAAATAGGGCTTTTTTGCGCCTTCAGTCTGTTCTCCGTGCGAAACTTTCGCAATGCAATAACTGTGGATTTACCATACTTGTAGAAAAGTTTAACCACCAACGCTCGATCTGGTAACGATAGCATGCTGCCGGCATTGAATGACGAGTCCATTTCCAGCCAGGTATTTTATTGCTAGACTGATTTGCGTAAAACGTCACAGTATGACGTGTGTAATAACTTCAGCCATTTCTCTGGGTGCATTTTAAAGTTAATTGAAAACCAGGATATACACGTTTCTGCATTTCTTGTATCCAGTAACTGAAAATTCAAACGCTTCAGTTTTGTCATAATGTTTATTACGATAAACAATGTTTTAGATTGTAGAGTTTTAATGCATCTCCTTTCAACACTGGGCAATTTCCAATACCTTTCTGCAAGAAAGTTAAATAAACCTATTTTTACTATTCTAAAATCGGTTTTGTCAAAGATGGTGAATTTATGAAGCATTAAGAAAACTTTATTTGGACGATATATGAAAAAACAAGGTAATTTACTCTTAGAGAAATGTAACATTAGTTTGAAATTTGCACTTAAGAGAAGTATTCATTACTAAAGAAGTAATTAGCAATGAAGGTTGCACTAGAAATATTAACCCTAGAGGCAGATGAATTGACATATTCAAACTAAGGAGCAATGTTGGCGGTGGCTAAGGTAAAATGGCTACACACACACACAAATTGAAGACTGGTGTACAAAAGTACGCCGAACAAGAATTATTGAGCTTCATTTCAAGGTATGTATTTCCTTACTACATGATGTGTATTTCCTCTGTAGTAAAAGCACATTTCAATTTTGAATGTTTACAAAGGAGAACTATGGGAATATGAGAGGTTAGCACTTTTATTTTTCATTTAAATCGACTCAACACACCCCTAAAAATTTTCGGAAAAAGTTTTAGAAGTAAATATATACATTCTACAGCACTTCTACTAGATATGAAACTATCACGCTTTCTCACACAATTTTTACCACTTTATCAATGGATGCTTATAACTTACTTATTTGCTTCAGTATTGGCGGTTTACAGCTATGTATTAGAGAGTAAAATTTCTTTTGGCAGATTTGATTTAAAATGTGATGTAGTAAAAAAATGTTCAATCAAATATGAAGAAAGTAGTTTAAAAAATAATTTGAATATTCAAATTATTTTTCTTTGTTTATTATATTCATCCAATATCTATTTATATAACTCGGTTTTAATTTTTCCTTCATTTCTTTTAAAGTAATTATATTCAGCTGTTTCAATAATATCAGGACCGTTAGGAGAATGTATGCCATTTTAGCAAATGCAGGAATTACTAACAGAAATGTTCCTGTTTCTTTATTGCCCCTGGGACGGATGCTCCCTCGACCAAGTTCTTCCTCTCTGGAAATTTTCAGTAATTTATTCATTTTTTTCATATTTCTTTTTAAATTTGTCTTTTGGTTATTTTTGTATATCGTTGTTTGGTGGTTTGTAATGCTCTTTTGTTGGATTTATTTGGTTGTTGATTTATATATACGTAGATTTTTTGTTGTACTATGCCGTAAATGCGCTAATATAAACTATGTTTGTAAAAATTGCAACACCATGAAGGACTCGTCCGAATTGAATGAAATTTAATGTACAAACGACCTGTGTTGATACAAATAAACGATTAAAATTACAAAGCAAAAACAGTATTACATTTCGGCGTCGTTGTGTTTTTGGTGTCACCACTTCAGCGGTTTGATTTTTTGTTACCTTTCGCCAACGTAAGTGTTTATTACCACTGAGGTGACGAGGTTACTATCGCCGATTGTATGTAGGCCGCAACATCCACGGACTCCATACGTGAAAGCAGGGACAGCATACACTAACAAAACTTAACAAGATTTTATTGGCTGGTTTAAAACATGAAAGTTATGCAGACGTTGTTCACAAGATCGATCAACAAGATTCGATCAAGATCGAAGGAAGATCAGACAATTTACGTTGCCTCGGCCGCCAGCCGAGAAGCCTGTACCTTAGGTCTGTTCCACCAGGCGCGCGTGGGGCAGCTAGCGTCAACTCAGGAGCGTGCTCTTTGTCTAGAGTCGCATGCTAAGTAAGGCGCGAGTTCTAAGAACTGGTTTTCTCTTAAGGAGAGTGACTTGTGGGAACTGGTTTGGCTACTTGCAGTTAGCTAGCTAGCGATGCGCGTTTAGTTATATTTGCTATCATTTCTAGCTCATGCCTGCTTTACAATACGTTATTTATTTATGTGAGGCTGCACGCCCCAATACAACATAGTATGTTTATGCAAATTTGATAGCCCGAAATTGCAATTGATTATATGTGAGCGCATGTGCGGTATGGGAACAATCTCAAAATTGTTATTAGCGCATTTATAGCTACATAGCGTTATATTGGTCGTTTTGTTTTTGCCTGAGAGCAAACAGACTGTATGCGATATCAAAAAGGCAGGGAAATAGTAGAGCAAATTTGGAGATATTTCTCGGTTTGATGGATGCCTATTTGGCGACTGGTATGAGCCTAGGTGACGCCTTGCTTACGCCTATGTGGCGTCCTGTTTGCGCCTAGGTGGCGATTTCGGTGCGCCTAGGTTGCGACTTTGTTAATTCGAATGTTTGCTACACCTATACTTTATAACGCACACAGTTGTTCTACCCCAGACAATAACAATTGGAATTCGTTTAGCCGTTTCGTACGCTTGTTAGATTAATTCCATTTGGTTTGAAACGAGCGTTTGGAGAATTATTTTGCGCAATATCTACGTTTCTGTTAGGTGCCGTGTCGACTGGGCAAGAACCCTTTGGAGTGGCGCCTTGTGGTTGCTACGCTCGTCCCGAAATGTTTTTAAATGTGCACACGAAGGGCTAGTTAAGTTTACCCAGAAAAATGACGCCGATATACGATTGTTTCACAATACACATAAATTTATTTACTTTTCAAAAATTAATTAGAAAAATACGTTGCAGAAATTCAGATGAGCTGTTTGGCACAGTGTCGCCAATTTGATTTACTTAGTAACCTGCTGGATATAGTTTCGAGGCTCGTTGGCGCGGATAAAAAAAGACTACACGTTATTTTGGCGCGCTACATAAATTATACACACAATTTGCTAAATGTACTAATATATATTATATGCGCGGATTGCAGGAGCTTGTTTACGAAAACGCATGGTTGCCTAATTAAAAATTTGAGGCAAGTTTTATATGCGTTTGGCGAGCTAAAGCTTGGCTAGGAGAGGTTTGGCGGGTTGACAAAATTTATTATGGTAACCTTACTGCGTTGATAGCGCGAGGATTGCGCTTGTAATTTGGTATAAATGCAGTAGTTTTTATGCCTGACGAGATTTTCGCCTGGATGAACTGTATTTTGAGTAGCCGGAATTAAACTGGATTTTGTCAGTCGACTGATCAACCCAGCGCCGTTTACAAACAATTTTTAAGCTACATGTAATGGCTTTACATACACAAGTATAATACATATTATTAGCTCACTCGAGCTGATTTGCCTGCCATTTACACACATCGTGAGCGCTATAAATTAGGTATTGGCGCTCTTTGCTTTCATTTACCAAATACATGCAGGCGATACTCGATTGTTCATTATGTTGAACAAATGTTCGTTTTAAATAAAATTGGTTCACCGCTTGATGTTTACGCCGACAGGATTCCGTATATTGATTCGTTGTTGGATTTTTCACGACCACGACACATACGCGTAAAAACGCGTTGGAGAACGGTGAAA
>QLNU02015360.1:193029075-193039156 GCA_006491805.2 Dysdera silvatica | reverse complement strand
GCATGTATATATATAAAAAACAATTCCATGAAAAAATACATGGCTTTGAAATCGTAAATAAATGCGACTATAATCGGGCCTCCATGTATCGAAATCGAAAATCCCATAAAATAAAATTCGACATAGAGAATAAAATTTTCTATGAAATGAACGAAGACTTCGAGTCACGGGATTTACCAGAACTTCTACATATAAAAAAATTTCAGTATGCGGAAGTTCTGCTATGTTTTATAAACATAGCTTACGTTTTGGTATAAACAAGGAAATGTTTTAAATATTTTTGTTTTAATATCATATTAGTATGTCATTTAACAATAACTATTCCTTTCAACTCGATTTTTCTAGACTTAGATCTTCGTTTATTCATTTCCAAATTTTATTTTGACTACTGCTTTCATGAAACTAATAGTTAAGGTTTTAACAATATTTCGTATTGGACTGAAAATTTTTTTTAGCTTTTAACTAATTTATAATCAATATCTATATCTGCTCTGAATTGCTACTTCATATTACACAAGAAAAATTTTTTTCTGATACCACATGACTATCTATTCACTCTCCCGGTTTCTGTTCACGGCGATACTTCCCATCATTTTCATATATTATTTTCATTATTTTGCATTTAAATTATTGCAATGTAAAGGACATTAACAATTTTGAATGTAAGTTTTACAAGCAATTTTTTAAATGCACTTTTATGAAATTCGAACATTCCTAAAAATAAATACTTTTTTACATTATTTATCTCCTGCTCGATAGAAATCTTTCCAAGTTCCTTTCATCACGGAATTTTCATTTAGGCTTCGGCCCTACAGTCACCTCGTACAGTCGCCTCGCCCTACATGCCCTACAGTCATCTAACTGACAAGTTGGTGACATATATAATGAAACTTTCAAAATTCCTGGTAATCGCTAATTTAAACATACGGTTCATCTAAGAAAGAATAAAATAGGTGTAAATATAAACGCAAAATTTGCTATAAATTGGTAAAAAATCTTCATGGTTGTTCACATGTCTCTTGCGAGTGTTTTGAAGTGGTTGTAACGTAAGAAGTTATAAGTATAGTATGATCCCGAATATCTACTTGTCAGCTGGGTAAGATTCGAAAATAATAATGCATATGGAATGTACTAATCCTAAAATATTATCATTAAATATTTTTAAGCGAATAACAAGCATTTTTCACAATCCTGAAGTTCATATATTTGATGCTACCAATGGTATTTTTACATGTAAATCACAAACCTATTTAACTATCATCATTTTTATTATATTGTCATACGAATTATATGATAATATAGATTCTAAGTGATTTTATTCTCACAAAAAAAAAAAGAAAATTATTCATTATAGATAGGAGATCTAGCCATTTATGCACATTAAGCAGAATGGTTCGTTTTGTTTCAAGAAGAATGGGAGTGCTCCATATTTATTGTAGATGATTTTTAAATTCCTCAATCTATGGATATATAAATATATAATATATATATGGATATATATATGGATATATAAATATATATGGATATATAATATATATATGGATATATAAATATATAACTGTGATAAGTCTTTTTAGCATTGTGTGAAAAATATAGGCTTTTAAACACTTTGTAATTAAAACTGAAGTTATACGTATTTCAAGTTTAGGTCAGTATTTAATCACTAATCTAGAAAATAGAAAAAACGTTGTTTTTCTATTTGTTATTTAATCTAGAAAAGATTTACGTCTACCGTCTTAAGACATTTTAGCGAGCTTTTTATTTATTCTTCAATTCTGACTCTTTATAAAAGAGCATTGTACAGAAAAATGTACTTAGCTTTTACAAATGCTAGACCCCAAATGGGCAAAACACTAACGGCAGGCTTAAAACCATTAGGAAAATAATTCACAGTAAACAACATATCATCATGCTGTGAAGAACAGAATTTAATAATAGCATAGCTCACCGAAGCATTTCTAGATAAAACACAATGTACTACTACTCCGAAACAAAAGACCATTACTTCCCTTAAATAGGGAAATATAATGATTAAACTTTTTTCCCTTGTAAGTACTATTTTAAAGTAGTTAAAATTTTGTTCTTAATAGAGTAATATATAAAGTGAGATTAAAACTTCCTTCATTTTATCAAAAGCTATGATGTACTCATGAAGCAAAAAAAACAAAAAAACCAACCCCAGACGCTTATAGAATGAAAACATATTTGAATCGTTACATGACTTCTATAGGGTTCTTATTCGTTAACATGTTTGCGAGCTTCATGGCGCAAGGTTAACAAGGGTCATACCGCGCCGTAATCTACAGTTTTCTGAGGAATCCGAATCTCTTATGGCCTTAGGAATCAACCTTCGGAGTGTAGTTAGTCGGTAAGCGTTTTTTTAGCGCCATTGGGTGTTGAACCCGCAATAGCGGTGCGATAGGCGAACGTCTACCACTGCGATACTCAGGGTCTCCCCACGCCCCCTTTTGTTGATACCAGAGGCGGACTGGCTCGGTGCGCCCAGTGGGCGATAGGCTGATGGGCTATAGGACCTGCGCCCGACCAATCTGCATGCGCGCTTTGAGAGGACCCGGTCCACCCTAAGTTGGTCACAGTGTTTATTGCCAACATGGTCAACACATAAGTGGAGATTTTGTGAGTTTTCGTGGGGGAAATTTATTATACTATAATTTTTGCCACCCACGTATTAATTACAGCTCAAATGGCCGATGTGAGGAAACAATGTGCTTGATACCCAATGGGGAGCTTTAGCCCTCATTCTTACGCCACTGAAAGGAATAGGAAACATTACACTACAACGTAATATATTACATTTACAGCCATACATTTTAGAAAGGAAAGGAATAACATTATTGTCATTTGAGTTAAATTTATCCAAATTACCAAGCCAACTGCTGCTGTATAAAAATCCATTGCAAGTAGTAGCGTTCTCTTCGAAACCCATTCTCTTATATATCAGTAACACTGCTCTTAGCAGGCCTGTATCCAGGATGAAGGGGCAACTGTGGCAAGGCAAAGAGCATATGGTGCACAGGGAAACCGGGGATTGTCCTATATATATATATATAGCTCTATGGGGCAACTGGGGCAAAATCATGGGGCAACTGGACCCAAGCCTCTGCTGGCTACAGCTTGGCTACAGGCCTGGCTCTTAGTATTACCGGGGAAATATATTTATAAAAGAATTAAATGACATTTAAAAAAATAGAAACAAAAGAAAAAAAATCCAAAAATTGTGGCATTAAAGTAATTAAAAATTGGTACCAAAACATACTTGGGTAAAACACAATCAATCTTACATTATTTTAAATTTTCGAATTTAAAGAAGAGGGGGAAAGAATAATTTTTCACATTTTAACTTAAAGTTCCAACTCTTAGTAGGAAAATTTTATTCTTTGATTGATTGTTTGTTTGTTTGTTTGTGAGTATTATGGCGCAAGGACAGGAAGGGTCATGCTACGCCGGAACTTAAAGTTTTCCGAGAAATCAGAACCTCTTAGCACCTAGAACACCAACCCCCGGATTTCATTTCTTGAGAAAAATGCAAATATTGAAACATGTCGTTTTCATTTAAAGTCGAACTCTCTTATATAACAGCCCTCGATTACAACTCTGCACTTAAGTCAAATTTCTGAAGTCCCCTCGCGCATTGTTTGTTATATATTTATGTTTTATTTATAACGTCAAAATTTCGGTGGTCTCTTGAATATCGTTATAACCGAATTCAATTGCGCATTATACTGGTTGGGTAGAAATTTATCGTTTTACCGCTGTACTGGAAAATCTCTTGAGATTTACGTCTATTTATTCAGTAAACGTGCAGGTATGTGGAATGAAAATTTATTTATCTCAAATGGTGCTGATGAGAGTTTGTAAATTATAATTTTGACGATGAGTGAAAGTACTATAACATTGACCTTGTCTGTGTTTATATGAGCAATTTTAACTCTTTGCTCTTCACTGGCACTTTATGGCGCCAGTGTAGTTACTGGTTTCGCCCATATTAAATTTTTAGAGTGCAAAAAATTAAATTTATTATGAATGAAACAAACATAGAAACCAATATCAGAAAATATGAACAACGATTTTTTTTTAAAATAAATTCATTTGAAACTCGTTTTCGTTTAGTGTATCTGGGCAAACTAGTTATTTAAATTACATTCCTCTTTCGGTATTGTCTACACGCACGAAAATTATGTTGTTGTTTTTTAATTAAAATTGCAGCATTTTGAGGATTTAAATGAAAATAGATGTCTTTTTTTTTTTTATACGGAATTAAGCGTTCAGCATGCAGTTTACTAAAAAACTGTACTCTGCCTTTCAAAAAATAATTTTATTATTATGTTTTAATTTCAGATATTGATAAGAGATGGCGCTTTCTATTGAAATGTGAACTTTTCATCACTCACTTCGAATGTATTTTATTTGCTTGATTGATTGTTTGGCTTTTTTATGGCGCAAGAGCATCTGGGCTATACTGCGCCAACCTTGCGCAATTTTATTTGCAGGACGTTTTATTTTACATAAGTTGCGCCAAACCATAGAGTAGTCGCTTTAAAACTTTTCAATTACCATATCTCGGGAGTATTTAGCCACTTTGGTAACTTAAGCCATTATGCTGGGTAAATTTCGAGCACTGATTCTGGTAACACTGTTTTGAGTTTAATTGTTAACTTTCATGCCATAAATTCCATATTTTGATGAAGCTTTGGACTACATATTTTAATAGTGTGTGTGTTTTAAAATTAAGTTTATAAACCTTTATTTATATTTAGGATAATTTCGTCATAAATTTATACAGTCCATAACTTTAATCGCCAAAATCACATTTTTAAGTTAAATTTACTAGAAATATTTTTAAACATAACCTCAAACAATACTCATACGGTTGTTATACTTCTTAGATTATATTTCCATTTTGTTTTGTTTTTTTCAATATTTTTAAATTCATTGTTGTTTCCCGTACGGGGTAACAAATGCCACCGAACAGGAGTGGCTTTTGCCGTCCTCATCCAGGATAAGGACGTCGTCTTTTTCTGTCCTAAACTAAAACAGCCCTAATTTGAGTTCGTTTCTACGTGGGTGTGGAAAATTATTGAGTAAAAATGAATTCCTCCGCGAAGCCTCACAAAAATTCGCCCAGGAGGCTTTGTGTGTTGACAATTATTTGGCAATTGTGTAATCCCTGAGAAGGGTAATAATATCTTACATCCTTATATACGAAGAAAGAGGGAGTGGTTCCTGTCCTCTTTCATCTAGCAGTAAAGACACTCAGAATAGCTCAACGGAGGGACCCTGGTTCGAGTCCAGGATGAGGACGGCGTCTCCTTTTCTCCAAAATCAAAAAAGATCCATCTTGAGCTATTTATCCATAGGTGGTGAAAATTATTATATAAAGCCATTATGCTGGGTAAATTTCGAACACCGATTTTGGCAACACATGTTAAATTAAACATCTTGAACCCTTTTATTGTAAATTAAACATCCGAAACACTAAAATGTAAAAAAATTTACTTTTTACTTTCATTTTTACTAATAAATATCTTGAGCAGTATATGTACATTTATTTTAGCCCTTTATATGGATTTTGATACCCCATCATCAACTAACCTAAGTCAAACATTGAATTCTTCTGCTGGCTTTAGTTACCCCACATTGAGGGGTAACATAAGCCATCATGTTTTTTCTTTTTTTTTTTCCTTTTTTAATACACATATTTTAGAAAACTTTCGCACATGTAAACACAGAGTGTAACTGTAGACCCAAGTTTTACAATAATTAATTAATCTCTAAAGTAAATTCCCTTGAATTGGCCGACCTTGAATAAACCGAGCTCATTTGCTCTCAAAATACACCCTCACTTCCGCTCTCTGATAAATTAAATTCAGTTTTATAATTATCTTCCTCCCAGGGTCGGACTGGGGCGTTGCGCCCTCATGGGCGATAGTCGGAAATATTGTTAGTTGCCAATGGACTCACGCCCTCTGAAAGTCCAAGGTAGGCGCCCTCTGAGAGGACCCAGTCCTCCCCTGCTTCTTCCCCCAAAAAACGTATATATATATACACACAGTGTTACTTCCCGTAACAGACACCGCTACTAAGTGACGACAGTTGAGAAATACTAATGTAGAAGATATACGTGCAAAATTCTTTACCAAATGCCTTAACAGTAATAACATACTAAACCAATGGGATTCTGCAACAGTAATTCTTTTGCATAAAAAAGGTGAAAAAGGAGATTTGAAAAATGACCGACCACTTTGCTTCTTACCTGCTATTTATAAAATAGTCATATAAGTGCGAACACTTCGCTTACAGAAAAAATGAAATGCAGCTCAACCAAGAGAATAAGCTGGATTTCGAAGTGGATTCAGTATAGTAGACCATATCCAAGTATTAAGAGAATTAATTGAAAGAACACATGAATATGAACTTCCATTGCGTGGCATTTATTGACTATGGAAAGGCCTTTGACTCCATTAAAATGTCAGCAATCATCAACTCTTTAAAATCAACAGACGGCGATGATGTGCTCATGGTAAAAACATGTGTATAAAAATACAAGTCAACAGTTTGATTACAACAATTAAATAAAGATTCCACCAAGTATCAAAATCAGTAAAAGTTGGTGAGATTTACACCATTTCTCTAAAACTTTTGCTTTAACTGAATGATTTTCTAGCTGATAAACTGGAATAACAAAGGATAAAATAATGGCGAATATCCATCATACGTAAAGTTTACCAGGGGAGAGCGCCTCGAAGCATATATGTATTTTGTACATTTATACATTACAGTACGTTTAAAATTGTAATTTATTTCAAATTATTGGGCGGCTCGGGCCCCACGGGCCCATATAACTCTACGCCTATGCGAATTTCTAAATCATCTGCGATTTGCTGCTGACGTTGTTATTTTTTCAACGGACCTATCAGAACTCTAAGACATTGTACAGGAGCTTTCAAATAGAAGTGGAGAAGTTGGACCCAAGATGAACCTACAAAAACTAAAATCATGTTCAATAATTTCGTAGGGAAAACAAAAATACAGGTTGACAATATTCAGCTAGAAATTTCTGATTCATATATTTACCTTGGCCAACTGATTTCAATGAAAGACAACATTATGAAAGAACTCAACAGACGCATTAAACTTTGCTGGGGTGCATTCGGAAGAAACAGTTTTATTCTGAAGGGAAAATTGCCTTTGTGTCTAAAAAGAAAGGTCTTCAACCAGTGTCCAGTCCCCTCTTATGGATCAAAGACATGAAGTCTAACGAATACAGTAATATGGAAGTTACAGATAACCCAGGGGAGCAAGGAAAGATGCATGCTAGAAACTACTAGGAGGGATAGAAAGAGAAACACTTGATTAAGTATGCGAACAGGAGTAAAGAGGACATCATTATTAAAGTAAAAGGGCTGAAATGGCGATCGACTGAGTATTAGGGTGAGTCGAAAATCAGCATTTTTCACTTTTTTCGAAATTGAAACTGAGCTAGCGCGCAAAAGTGGCCAAATGGTCTCAATAGTATGCATGTAAAATCTTGTACCGATCAGATAAATAGCCCCGGCGGGAGACCTAAATATTATTTACGCCTATAGTAGGTATGGGCCTTTTCTGCAGTTTTTGTGCATTTTTATTAAATAGTCGTTTATTCCACAGGCTAAATTCGGACTAGGCTCATCTTTGTCTTTGTGTTCTGTAGTATTTGTGTCTTTGTGTCCTGTAGTATTTGTGTCTTTGTGTCCTGTAGTATCCGTATTGTACAATAGTACATAGAAAGCTTGCGTTTGCTCAGTTTAGGACCACATTTTGGCGCCAAAAACTTACTTTAATGTAAAAAAAAAACATTCATCCAAAATGTTGATTTTAAATTGCTTAAACGCTTATTATTCCTAAATGTCGTAGCCTTAGTGTATACGTACATCACTGTTTAATTTTTTGGCATTTATTCCACTGATCGCCGGCATGGCACCTACCGCGTGGCGCCAGTAGGGCTAGCGTGTCCATCGCGAGCCAATATTGTTCGGGAAAGATTATTACTACTTCATTTTTCTGCAGATAGTCTTGGAAGAAAGAAGCATATATTTTAGTGAAACCTCAAGTTTTATTAATTAGTTTGAATTGATGCGGGTTTGAGAATGAATCGTTCTAAGAAGATAAGAAAACGCACAGAATGTCCAATCTTCGGTCAATCGAAAGATGTGAACTGCGTGACATAACCAACTTACAAAGACATGATAGTATATTACCTGTGGGTCAGAAACAACGATCACAAATTAAAGGAATCAAAGGAATCCTCTTCTGTGTCAGAAATAGTTAACAAAGTTGCATGTGGTATCGAACATGTCTGGAAGAAAACATGCATTAACACCATTGTTCATAAGAGAGTGAAAGGTATGATTATTGCATACCACAAAAAATATTCAAATGTGCTTAAAAAATATAGAGTCTATATGCCTCCCTCTCAGCTTTTCGGTAATTTATTTTGGTGGTCTTAGTGTCCACTTCTGTCATAATCATCCTTCTTGTAGTACGTGGATCGGATAAAAATTCCCGCTCTATTAGTGGAATTTCTTCACCACAACAATTGCATTTGTTGAAATCTGTGCATTTGCATTTGTTGAAATCTGTGCATTTGTTTAAATCTGTGCATTTGCATTTCGCTAAATCAAATAGGATATTTCTCGCGTAATCAAGTAACAATTTCCTGTTAGCTATTGCTGTACCCGTTGTTTTCTTAGAACTTTTAAGAACATTTGGATATTTCTTGTGGTATGCAATAATTATATCTTTCACTCTTATGAGAAATGGTGTTAATGTATGCTTTCTTCCAGACATGTTCGATACCACATGCAACTTCGTTAGCGTTTTTGACACAGGATTGGTTTCCTTTGATTCCTTTAATTTATGATCGTTGTTTCGAACCCACAGGTAATATACTATTATGTCTTTGTAAGATGGTAATATCACGCAGTTCAGATCTTTCGGTTGACCGAAGATTTGACATTATGTGTTTTTTCTCGTCGTCTTATCACGATCCATCATTATTATTATTAATCTTTATTCATATCAATGTACAACATATTACAATACGTGATTCATGAAACTTTGAATTTGATTAACGTATTACATTTAACTTAATACAAAATTATCTAAAAATAAAAATTAGGAAGCAATTGTACAAAGATATTGGAGACACCGGAAAAAGACCAGTTTAACTGATCTGACTAGTCCAGTGCCCCCCCATAAACATAAAATACCTGCTAACATCAGCACCATGCTATTTATTAAGTAAATGTGTAATTTCAATAAATAAAAAACAGCAAAAAGAGAAATGGCTGAACATCGGTAAGGGGCAGAAAAATTCGAGGAAAAAATAATTTCTCGAACCATGCGCTTAAATTCTGAAAGGGAATGAATGTAAGGGAGGTTATGACCGATATAATTCCAAATTTTTGGACCAATATAGTTCAAAGAGGTCATTCTCGAAACCGCATCAATTCAAACTAATTAATAAAACTTGATGTTTCGCTAAAATATACATTTCTTTCTTCCAAGACTATCTGCAGAAAAATGAAGTAGCAGTAATCCTTCCGGACAATATTGGCTCGCAATAGACACGCTAGTCCACTGTCGCCACGCGGTAAGCGCCATGCTGGCGATCAGTGGAATAAATGCCAAAAAATCAAACAGTGATGTACTTATACACTAAGGCTACGACATTTAGGGATAATAAGCATTTACGCAATTTAAAATCAACGTTTTCAATGAATGATTTTTTTTTTACATCAAATTAAGTTTTTGGCGCCAAAATGTGGTCCTAAACTGAGCAAACGCAAGTTTTCTATGTACTATTGTACAATACGGATACTACAGGACACAAAGACTCCAAAGATGAGCCTAGTCCGAATTTAGCCTAAGGAATAAACGACTATTTAATAAAAATGCACAAAAAATTGCATAAAAGGCCTATATTAGCTACTATAGGAATATATTGGCTACTATAGGCGGAAATAAATGGCCTCGGCGGGAGACCTAAATATTATCTGATCGGTACAAGGTTTTACATGCG
>QLNU02015360.1:192995323-193012493 GCA_006491805.2 Dysdera silvatica | reverse complement strand
GCCGTTAATCCGGGTTCGACTCCCAACAGTGCAAAGAACGCTTACTCAGAGATCTCATAAAGATCGCACTGCTCACTGTAGTCCGGGGTTTGGTTCCCTAGGCCTTAAGAGGTTCGGATTCCTCGGAAAACAGTAGGTCCCGGCGCAGCATGACCACTGTAGTCTTTGAGCCGTAAAACCAAAAAGCAACCAACCAACCAAGCCTTAGAGTCCACTAAGTTGAATTTTATTCCCTGTAAGGTTGTCCATGTTTAAACTTATCGTAGTTTGCGGGTTATGTTGAATCGTAGATCCCGTTCCGAATGCCCCGTCGTGAAGTCTCGGAATGTAAATACACGATTAAAGAATATTTCAGTGTCAAAATTAGTGTGCATGGTAGTGTAGCGTGTGGATTATATTTAACCAAAGCGACCCCTTTAAGTGATTTTAACAGGTTGTAATAGTCGTTGCAAGTGAGTTGGACTCTCCACTTCTTCATATGAGCACCTCTTTCAACTCCGGGGAAAAGAAAATCGGCACCGCCTTCAAGTTGAACTCAATTTAGCAATATGGACTAATACAGAGGCACGAGTCCCAGAAGGTGAGGAAACTTTTCATTCCTCTGGCTGTTATTAGTCAAACAAAGGTGTAATACCAACTAGGAAAAAGTGAAGCGTCAAAATGAATCGTACAGACTAGTTTTGCAATAACTCTGAGGTTTAGATACATTTAAACACGCAAGGGGTCATTCTGTATTATAAATGATTAAGTAATGAAACCAATTCAGCGAAAGCGTGAGCAAAGAACCCAAATAAAGAATTTATTTAACTCTTATTAGTTTTCTAAAACACGATTAACTCGATTGACTTAATGGTAACAAGGAACAGGTCTAAGGCTTCCTTCGTTCTCTCTCTGCCCTCCGTTTTTTCTTCTGCAATTCGCAACAAGCTAATTCTTTTTAAAACCGTTAGAAGAGCAGCAAAACAGTGAAAAGCGTGCAGAATTGTTTAGCTTATCTGATTTTGAGGCATTCCCCTTCCCTAAGTTAGGTCACCCTTATTATATTCTCGCCTTCTTCCTCATGCGAGATCTCACGATCCTATCTGACAAGCTGTGGAACATACTTTGACTCGCTTCTTCCTTCACCTTAGTGAAAGGGGCCTAGTTAGATGTGGTAACTGCGTTACGCGCATAAAAGCGATAAGTTTTTGCACTTTTTTACTGCTTTTATTCTTTAAAATTCCAATTTGTTTGCGGTAATGGGATCAGGGACAAGGTATCAGGCATGTTCTCATTTTAAAATTGCATAGTAAATTACGCATGATAGGGCGAGACTATTGGGAGTCATGAATATCGAAAACTCTGCAGCTACTACAACTAACCTTAAAAGGTTATGATTCAGTCGAGATTTGATTGAGGAGATATGGGATATGCTTGTAGAAGTAATTGAGGAACCAGCTTATGTTTCATGCATATAAGATCTGTGAAAATAGCAATTCTACAGTCAACTATAGCGTGCTATAAAAAAATTCAAAATATAAGAGCAACGCACTAGTTTAGTTAACTCAATTTCCTTTTATGTGACTTTCTGTAACTGTTTCTTGTTCTACAGGCATTCATTTTTTTTGTTCCTTTGGGAAGTCGGTAGTTATTTTAGGGGGTATGATCATCGATTTTTCTATATTTGGGGTAACCCAAATGCCTTCCTTTTTTCTCCCCTTTGCTGTTGACGTCATCTGTGAGAAATTTTCATCAGAAGGAATTTAACAGATAACTTAACGCAGTTGTGCTCAAATACTCGAAATGAGTAAATAAAGAAAAAAAAAGACTTCTGTATTTAGCTCGCGAAGTAAAAGAAATCTCGTACCCAAAAGTTTGAAAGCTTGCTTTTTCTTCAAAGGAATCTGAGTTAGCATATTACGTTAGAAACCATTACCCTTTCACTACTTTTCACTTGTACCACAATTTGTATTATATATAAAGCGATTTGTGCTATGTATGAAGCGATTTGTACTAATTTAAAAAAAAAGTCTAAGATTGAAATCTACAAGATTATAACCTACCAATTCCAGCATATTACACTAGTGTCTAAGCAGTGGCATCTGTATGTCACACGCCTCGTGCGTTATTTGTGAAAGTCATATCCAATAAATTTAGAACCACGTGAATGGGTCTAGTTTTTTTATGGAATTCCAGTCAAAAACTGTGTGACCCTTATGGCATGTAGAAAGACACCATTCTCATTAGGATCTATTCCTTGAATAACTTAATGTCTACAGTGGAATTCTAGTGGAGTACGACTTGAATAACCGTGGAATGTGATTTTAATACTAGCTGGGACAGACTTCGTTTATCCGATAGTACTATTGCCTGTGAGTGCGACTTTTTTCAGAAGCGTTTCGGGAAAGGAATATTCCATGCTCTGATTGGTTATTTTCAGCCTGATCTATGAGGGTGTGTCCTAGAATGATGACGTCATTACATTTCAACTATTCAGGCATAACTCGAAGTCCATCCAAACGGACAGCGAGGGGTTCACTCCGAAGCGGGGAGTGTGGAGGGGTCTCCCTCACTAACCGTTCTCTGATTCAGGTAAGAGTAATTTGTTTTCAGGTGTGTATTTTGTAAAAAGTAAATACTAACTTTGTAAAAATTTGTTATATATAGGCCACACCCTCAAGTTAAAAGCGTAGCATTCATAGCCACACACTTAGGTTAAAAGCAACCAATCAGAGCATGGAACATTCCTCTCTCCAAATGCACAACTTTTTCCTAGCTGGCTAGGCGCGGTCAACCTCTATTCAATTTCATATTGTGCACTCCGATATGGGAACCCTATATCACAATTGTCATTGGTGAAGAAAACAGAAGGGTACCACAATAAAAAAAAGCACTGGAGTTTGCCATTCGTACTTTCAGAATCATGTCTCTCCTAAATTCGATTATGTGTTCATTAAAAAGAGTACTGATAAGTGCAGCGCAGCTAGTGTTCTGTATATAGGTACATTACTCAGTGAAAAAACTCTGTATATAAACTTTCATGTGAAAGCATACGTATATAATTTAAAATAACTCTTCATTGTAAATAAAACAATGAAATTTTGGTCCTCCTGATCTATATTTATTTTTTGAATTTACTCTATGGATGGTGCCCTACTTTTTTTATGCAAATAGGTTATCTTGTATGTATCTGAATGTTAATCTTTCTCATCGTCTGTGGCTAATCTTTCGCACGAATCGATATCAGATACGATAAGACTATCTGGATAACGTGATTGAAGGAATCATCCATATATAGATCTTCCCGAACTTCACAAAACGAGGTTACTTCTGGTCAGTTTCGTAGCAACTATTTTTAAATAATTATAGTCTTCCCTCTTTCCTCATTCCATTCGAGAAAACTAATGTAAATAAAAATTGTAAACGCATTCTTCTAATGGTATTGTTCGAATGGGCCCTGCGTTGTGCAGTGGAAACGCGTTCGCCTAGCCTGCATTTAGCCCCGGTTTTGACACCCAATTGTGCCAAAAAAAAAAAGGGATACCTGCCAACTAAGTGCTTACTAGTGTCCGGGGGTGGGTTCCCTAGGTCATAAGCGGTTCGGATACCTCGAAAAATTGCAGGTTTAGGTGCAGAAAAACTGCTGATGTCCTTGCGACGTAAAACATAAGTAAAACAATTATTATATCTGAGTAATAAAGCAAAAATAAATAAATAAAAGTAAGCAACCTGGTAAATAAGCTAATTGGCCATTCAGTAATATAAAATAATTAAGCTTCTTTATGGTCATTATTAAATATATTGCCCTCAGTATTTGATATATTTAAAAATTGGGTGATTTTGTAAATGATGTCAGAAAATTTTGACAAAATCCACTTTTTTTAATTTATATTTATTTTGGAAGCAATATTTTACAACTCTTCCTTTTTTTTCTAAGCCGAATTTTAGTTGGGAAAATGTGCCTCACGGACCTGAGAAAGAAAAAAATTTCAAGTTACAACATGTAATTACAAAAATTACATTTTTAAAATTACTGTATCAAAATTTTTATAGGGCTAATTTCTTTCCTCTACTTTCACTTCTAAAAAATAATTGTAATGTAGCAGTCTAAAGTAATATCAAATATGAGAGCAAATAAATGTTTATTCTTGCTTTATGAAGATAATGCTATAATAACGTTCCACTGTAGTTCAAATTAATGTGTCAAAGTATTATTCTTAAATGAATTATATTAATATCTAAAATATATTAAAACGCGTAAAATTTTCAAACCGTATAGCTTATTTTTGAACAGTACAGTTTATCCATACCAGTGTGTCCGCACTAAATTCTACAAAATGAAAAATTTCATTGAATGAGACTTAAAATGCTCATATATAAAGTATTATTGAACTATATACGTTAAGTACATACAGTGGGACATCCATATACTGAATGTCGAGTGTTCCATCAAAAATTTCGATATACAGAAAAATAGAGATTCTGTATATTGAACGTGGACTTTTCATCACAGTGGTTACCCTAACACTGCCAATATGGAGAATTTTGATCCATAGAAGACACACACACATATATATATGGCCTGCAAAAGGGTTGCTGGTATCTAACTGGAAGGAGACCCACACGCTGAACGTATGTGACGATGTGTGGAACCGGCCAGGCCAGTAACCTAGTGTCCTACCCCGCCTTCAAGTGGTGCAGGCTGAGCTTTCTATTTATGTGGCAAATTAATATTTGCTGCACGGATAGAAAGGCGGAAGGGGAGGGCTAATTCACCAACCCGTCTAGCCAGCGTGGTGAAATTATGGCTAATTCCTCCATTATGTTGACACACCAGAAACCATGGCCCCTAGTCTCCAGGTGCTGGAGTGCTCCTGATCAAGGCAGCGGTCAGTGTGGCATGAAAGCAGGGGGTGCTAAGAATCACTGGAATGGCCCAGGCTGCCGTTTGTTATTGACCTTGGCAACGTATAATGGACGATCCCTTGCTTCTGAAGCAAAACTTCAGGAATTGGAAGAGGAACTAGACAAGATCAAATGGGACATTGTAGGACTCAGTGAAGTTAGAAGAAAAGGTGAAGAGTTGGTGGAACTTAAAAGTGGACATTTGTTTTATTATAGAGGAACGGAAACTGGAAGAACAAGTGGTGTTGGCTTCTTAATCAACAAAAGAATTAAAGACTGTCTTCTGGAAGTTGAAAGTACATCAGATCGAGCAGCGAGGCTCGTTGTTCAACTAACCCAGCGATACCAACTTCAAATAGTACAGGTATATGCACCAACATCAAGCCATACCGACGAAGAGGTTGAAGAATTTTATGAAGAAATCAAAGAGTTACACACCAAAGGGAAACAACATATCAAGCTCATCATGGGGGATTTCAATGCAAGAATTGGACAACAGGAACAAGGAGAGACATCGGTTGGTAAATACGGATATGGGGAAAGGAATGAACGTGGCGATCAACTCATCGAATTTGCAGAAGCTGAAAACCTTAGCATCATGAATTCATTTTTTAAGAAGAAACCGCAAAGAAAATGGACATGGAAACACCCAAATGGGGGAACTAGTGAAATTGACTATATCCTGGCAAACAAGAAATCAATTATTGAAGATTGCAGTGTACTGAACAGATTTAATACTGGAAGTGATCATCGAATGGTGAGATGTAAAATGCACTTAAATACTAAATTAGAACGACAGAAGCTCATTAGGAAACAAGTAAGTAAGAGGGTGGATTTAAAGAAATTAAAAGAAAATACCGAGGCATTCAAGTTGGAATTAAAAAATCGCTTTTCTGCACTGGAAGGACTTATTGATGAAAGTGATATCTCAGAAGCAAATGAAAACATTGTTAAGACAATAGTTGAAACTGCTGGGGAAATTGGTGGTGTAACCTGTAAAAAGCACAATAGCAAATTATCTGAGAAGACGAAACAGCTCATGAAAAGGCGAAGAGATATGAAGGTGGACAATCGAAATACCAGTTCCAGGATTGAGTACATAGAACTTTGTAAAACTCTGCGCAAAAGCATGAAAGAAGACATAAGAAAATTCAATTGTGAGTTAGTAAGGAAGGCCATTGAAAATAACAAGAGCCTTAGGGTTGTTAAAGGAAGTTTATCTGTTGGGAAGAAACACATCATTGCATTAAAAGGAGAGGATGGCACCGTAACAAGAAATAGGGAAGAAATACTTAGAAGAGTTGAAGAATTCTACAAAAAACTATATGAAAGTAACAGTGGATTAAACGAAGACACTGAAATAGTCGAAGGAACAGCTCCTAAAATCTTAAAAGAAGAAGTTTCATTTGCAATAAAAAGTATGAAGAAAGGAAGAGCCCCTGGCGATGATGGTATTACATTAGATATCCTAAAAGAAGCTGGAGAATATGTAGAAGACATACTTGCAAAATTCTTTACCAAATGTCTTAACAGCGGTAACATACCAAACCAATGGGATTCTGCAACAGTAATTCTTTTGCATAAAAAAGGTGATAAAGAGGATTTGAAAAATTACCGACCAATTAGCTTGTTACCTGCTATTTATAAAATCTTCACAAAAGTGCTAACACATCGCCTGCAGAAAAAATTAGATGCAGCTCAACCAAGAGAACAAGCTGGATTTCGAAGTGGATTCAGTACAGTGGACCATATTCAAGTATTAAGAGAATTAATTGAAAGAACACATGAATATGAACTTCCATTGTGTGTTGCATTTATTGACTATGAGAAGGCCTTTGACTCTATTAAAACATCAGCAGTCATCAACTCTTTAAGATCAACAGACATTGAGGATGTGTACATTGACATGGTGAAACGTGTGTATAAAAATGCAAGTGCAAAATTTCGGTTACATAAAGATACCAAAACTATCAAAATTGGTAAAGGTGTGAGGCAGGGAGATACCATTTCTCCAAAACTTTTTACTTCAGCTTTACAGATGATTTTTCAGCTGATAAATTGGAATAACAAGGGAATAAAAATAAATGGTGAATATTTAAATCATTTGCGGTTTGCTGATGACATTGTTATTTTTTCAACGAACCCATCAGAACTCCAAGACATGGTACAGGAGCTCTCAACTAGAAGTAAAGAAGTTGGACTCAAGATGAACCTACAAAAAACTAAGATCATGTTCAATAATTTTGTAGAGGAAACAAAAATACAAGTTGACAACATTGAGCTAGAAATTGCTGATTCATATATTTACCTTGGCCAGCTGATTTCAATGGATGGCAACATTATGAAAGAACTCAACAGACGTATTAAACTTGGCTGGAGTGCATTTGGAAGAAACAGTTTTATCCTGAAGGGGAAATTGCCTTTGTGTCTAAAAAGAAAGGTCTTCAACCAGTGTGTATTGCCAGTCCTCTCTTATGGATCAGAGACATGGAGTCTAACAGTTGGAGCAATACGAAAGTTACAGACAACGCAAAGGAGCATGGAGAGGTGCATGCTTGGAATAACTAGGAGAGATCGAAAAAGAAACACTTGGGTGAGAGAGCAAACTAGAGTAGAGGACATCATTGTTAAAGTAAAAGGGCTGAAATGGCGATGGGCTGGGCATATTGCAAGAAGAACTGATCAACGATGGACAACAGAAATTCTGAACTGGATTCCAAGAGACCACCGAAGACCTAGAAAACGTCCTCAAACTAGATGGGTGGATGAAATAAGAAAACAGGTTGGGGTGACGTGGAAGCGAATTGCTCAGGATAGACTTGTGTGGAAAGCATTTGGAGAGACCTTCATCCAGCAGTGGATAGATAATGGTTGAATATGATGATGATGATATATAGGAAAATTCTACTGTAATTATTTTTTTGCGTGGTAGTGACGCCAGGATTGATTACCTACAAAGAACATAATAAATTAACTGTGTTTTTTTATAACCCAGCTCTTCTAACCGAAATAACAAAAATTGAATTGCAGTAAATTAACGTAAAGTGCAGCAACGTATTAACTATTAAAATATCAATATTTTTCACAGAATGCACACCACTGTATTTATTAGACACTAATAAAAAGAGCAAAACCCCAGTGTAGATGAAACATATAATCAGTACACGAAACCAATACACGTACACGTATACGTAGTACAGGTAACCAATGGGGCTTTTTTTTTTTTTGGAATTTGGCATCATTAGAACTTCTCTACCCATGAATCTTAATCTTTTAACAGATATTTGCTTGCGAAATTCAATTTACTACTTTACTCTATAGAATTAAAGAAATATTAGAATATATATGAAGTGGTATTTGTTGGGGAAAAGAGTTAAGACTACATGTTAGATGCCCCTATATTCTTATACGTAAATGTGCTTTTTAGGTATAGGAAGCATCCACCCTCTGATGCTGTATACAGCATGGATCCTTACTTCGCCCGCAAGAAACCCTTGAGACCACAAGGATATAACACTGAGCCACTGATCTAAAACAGATTGTTTTTCAAACTACCGAGGTTTATGAACTCCTCAAAGACCAAATCTTTTAATCAATTTCAATAATGCTTCTCAATTCTTCCAAACCTAACTATGCCTTTATCCCAACCGAGCAAAGTTTCATTTTTATGTTTCTCTATTTATAAAACCTGTCCTTTATTAATTAATTCCAGACCATCGTAAAAGTGTTAAATTTTTGTTTTAAATATCAATAATTGCAAAAGGTCATTCCAACATTATGGAAACGAATTTGAATTGTTATTTCTGTGTCAATAATTTAAATTTCATTTTCCTGGAATGTTCTATTTGAAGACCATGGTTCTTGAATATTGCTCTGCAACGATATTTCCATAATAAGAAGCCGTTTCGAAGTACAGTCATATCAAGTTTCTCTTACATCTCTTGTGATATTTCCCATAAACCCTCTAATGTTCCTGGCCGCCTTCTTCCAAGTGCATTTTCCAAGAGA
Organism: Dysdera silvatica; assembly: GCA_006491805.2. Taxonomy (NCBI): domain Eukaryota; kingdom Metazoa; phylum Arthropoda; class Arachnida; order Araneae; family Dysderidae; genus Dysdera; species Dysdera silvatica. The sequence continues at coordinate 193,003,601 of QLNU02015360.1, read as the reverse complement.
CCGAACGCACAAAAATCCAACGGCGCTGCATTAGGTGACTTGACAGGGATATGACTAAAAGGAATGGGTATTATTCGGATTTCATTTTGCAATTTCACCATGAAATCCTTGGTCGATTTCGAAGTATGGCTAGAAGCTTTGTCTTGATGAAAGATAACGTTTTGGGTGTCATTTCCATAGCGATTTTCACTCGGCATCTTTCGGTAAAATCGGCTCCAGAATATCTCTTTGATAATATTGAAAACTGATTTTAAACTTACGAGGGAACCCACAACGTGTCCGACGGGGATTGGGATCAAAGTAGGCGTGTTTGAAAGGTCTCAGAAAGTTATTAGACCTATATCCAAGCTTTTTTCAGAATGGTCCTGTATTTCAGAAATATGGTGCCTCAAAGTCCCAAAACAGCCCTATTAAAGATCTTGATATCTCATGATTCCGTGGATGGACTTTAGTTATCTGCAGCTTTTAAGACAGGTTATGGGAAATCACTTGATATGTGTTTCAGCAATTTTCCAGTAAAACTAAAAATTTTGAAATATTATAACCTTCAAATCTTTCGACAAAACGGAAAAATAATCAACCCCTGTTTGGTGGTTTTTCAGCAACACCCCTCATTGAAACTATTAAGCTTTAATAGTTCGAAAATGGGATAGTTTACTTATTGTGTATTTATTATTTATTATCTACCCACAATAACCCAGAGCTCGGTTATTTGAAACAATGCACGCCGCATGAAGTGAGTGATTGGTTTTTATACGTCTTGTGAAGGTATTTTTTTTTTTTTAGTTTATTCAGAGATACACTCGCCCATTGCGATCGATAATTGAAGCGAGTGTTCGTACTAAACATTATTCTGACTTGCAATCCAAGTCTTTGGTTTTCACTTACATTAATCACCGAACATGAAGTGGGGTCCTCAATATCACATTTTGCTTAAACTATTTCCTCATCCTCAATAAAATTGAGAGAGGAAATTAAAATTTCAAGTTTTTTAAAAAGCACGAAAGCTAAACATTTTTCTTCTTGAACGATTTCATTTGCATTACTTTCAAAAATTGAATACGAGGATTTTACAACATCTGTTCAAAATAGTGAAGAACATTGAAGGGATTAATATCGATATTCATAATTTCAAATTACTGAAAATGACAAAAATTTTAAATGCATGTCCTTTCAAAGCCCTATTAGCTATCAAATAATAAAATCATCAAATCAATAAAAAATCATAATTGGTTTAAATCTAATTTGATTTTTGAAATTGATGAACGCATGATTTCTTTCATATTTTAAAATTAATATTAATAATATTTAGGAAGGTGACCCCTTAAAATACTCGCAGTACGATTGACGGAACGAAATCTAACGAACAAAATCATTTTTTTTCTGTACATAATATAATAATTGCTCAAATACGTCTCAACTCGTTTTGCTATATTTTCAAACAATTTTTCTCTTTAAACTTGTTTTGAATTCATTTATCGGAGGGGAAAATAACAATTATTATTCTCGCTTAAACGGCCAGAAAAGCCTACGTGATTTGTTTTAAATGTATTAGTAAAAAATATTATAACATGCTTTATAACTATTTTAAACTTTTAAATTCATTTCTTATTTACAGGCAGCAAAACTGCTCTGTACGTTAATACATATCTAGCAAGCGAACCTATTTCGAACTGTGTTGAAGCTAATGTTTTCAATGCGGGCTTTTACTGAAAAACCACCAAACAGGGGTTGATTTTTCGTCAGGGGGAAATTTTTCGTTTTGCCGGAAGATTTGAAGGTTAATATTCCAAAATTTTGAGTTACATTGGAAAATTGCTGGAACACGTATCAAGTAATTTTCGATAACCTGTTTTAAAATCCGCAGATAATTAAAATCCATCCATGGAATCATGAGCTATCAATGTTTGTAATATGACTGTTTTCGTACTTTGGGGGCCATATCTTGGCCCCCAAAGTATATATAAAGTATAATATCGAATATATAAAGTATAATAATAAAGTATAAGATACATATCCAAGCATATCATAGCTTGGATATGTATCTAATAACTGTTTGAGTCATTTCGAACGTGCCTACTTTAGTTTCAATCCCCGTCGGGCAGGTTGAGGGTTTTCTTTGTTTGATCCCATTTTACGTAATTTTAGTTTACCATTATAACTAAATCCAGCAATCACCATAAATCCCTTAGGGAAACTTCCTTTGCATTCGCGAAACCGCATTTGCTAGTCGATCCCATCATGACGGTGGTAGCAAATCGCTCTTTCTTTTTTTTTACCATAATCACTTAGATATAGTCAGACCTCAGCTAGGGCCACAACTTTCTTTCATTTTTTGCCCGACAAGAAAATCTCGTACAATTTTTTGCAGTTGGTCTCCCTCTCCTGAATATGGCGAGGCAGAAGCTTGTGAACCTCCGGTTTGTGTACAGCTTTAAGGTTTAAATCATGGATAATAATTTTATTTACAGTTGCAGGAGGTATTCCTAACCTCATGGCGATGGCTTTTTGCATTGGATGATTTTTAATGGTAACCATAGCTTTCACTTTTCGAATATGATTGTTAATCCGGATTTGCTTAGGATATAATCTTGGAGCAGTTTTCTAGTCTATTAATGTAGCCATGCATTCTTTGCCACGTTGATGAAGAATATAATAAATCCTCTTTATGGAAATGGTATACTCCTTGCTCTTCCATCTTTTCACAGATTCAGAATAGGAATATTTCTCTTCGGAAAGAGCGATCACGTAACCTTCTAACCAAGAATTTATTTCCGGAGGCATATCTGGTGTTAAACAAAATACCAGTTTAAATACCACAGCTTATATAGCCAGAAAACGTATGATAGGGCCCCACCTACATGAGTATTAATTTTCATATTACAATGGATATTTAAAACTTAAATTCGTTTCCATAATGTGTGAATGACCTTCTGTATATGGTGAAATTTATCGTCTGTTGAGTCGTTGAGAGCTAACGAATATTCTGAAGATACTATTACGCGAGCAATAAGATATTAAATGTGTAATAAATTGATGATTATATTTCTTGGAAATTTTTGCGACAACTTTCGGTTGTTTAATTGATGAATATTTAATTTTTGTTTTCTTGTTTTCGTTAAGATATTCTTCTTACCTAAATTATAATCTCTGAAGAACAAGGAAATCTTGATGAACAAACATAATTCACCACAATTATTCAGATATTTCGTTTCACGAAAGTTTTTGTGATTAAAACTTAGCTGTACTGTAAGTAATGATTCTTCGTCGAGAAATTTTAATACTAGACATTACACGAATTATAGTAAGGAAAAACACATCTAGTTTAATGTTTCTCAAAATGTGCTCCTTGACCTTCGGGATTTTTCATAAGCAATATCTTAAACGTCGCCGAAAATTTCAAGAAAATCTCTAAATTCCATAATTTCCCCTCGTGACAATCCCTTATATAGAGTTAACTGACTATAACCTATATTTCTCAACATTAGGAAAAACAGTATTACCGACCTTCTTATACTAATTTATTGCGTATTTTTATGTTAATGCCCAAGTAATAATAAAGAGTAGCTCTTTAGGGTTCCTAAAAAATATTTATAAAGGGGGGGTTCCTTAGCTAGGAACAGTGCTGGATTAAGTATATTGTGAGCCATAGGCTGGGAGGAGAGAATAGGCCCCTAAAGAATAGGGCCTCCGAGATAATCAGTCAATAAATTAGGAATATTTTTTGAAGTCCATTATCTATGATATTCAGATTTATCAACAATGAAACGTGGATATCTGTGGATAAAAAAATTACAATAGCTCTTAAAATTAAACAATATTAAGCTCCATCAAGCTCCCTGAGGGGTCCCGCAAAATCGCGGGGCCGTGGGCCTATTTATCCTATACGTAAATCCGGCACAAGCTAGGAATACAGTAAGATTATTCAAAGATTTCGGTGAGGTATAAAGTATTAGAAGCACAGATCTAGCTCTAAAATATGTGACCGTATGTAAACGACTAAAAGTGCTGGTACGTAGCTACGTTTAAATCAGATTTCATTTATCTTGAAGTTTCAGATGATTAAATTTTAATAAACGGATGATTTCATTGCGAGGGTTTAATGGTAATTGTGAATTTCAATAACATTATGCAAACAACTTCATTTGCAATCATGCAATCAATTTCCTCTAACACTTCAATTGCGCACTCTCCTTTATAAGTAAATTTAGATCTACGTTTTATAAAGTGAAGGTTCGTATGGAAAATTAATGAAATTAAATTTTCTGCACTCATACTCAAACTAGAGCTCGTTGGCTCATCAATTACAAAATAAGGCATTATTTCACTTCTCAGGGGACAGCACAATTGACATGACAGTGGTTTGTAATTGATCACAAATAGTTCAACACAAGCAGGTTCAAAAGCAGTTTTATTGATGAGGGTCGAAAATATAAATATACTCTCCCTAATACGCGCAATGATATCTTTATTTCTAATATATTAGCCAAAGAGATCTCGTTTGAGCTAAAGAAGGTGAAAATTCACGTTCTTTCTTTTAAATATTTTTGAAGTGTTTCACTTCTTTACGAAAGAAAATAACGCCACATTCTCGTAGATATATTCCATTATATTAATACCACTATTTCCGTGTAATGTTACACTGCTTTTTTATTAAATGAGAGTGAAGCGGAGGAATCTTCCTTTTCTTACTACTAATTCTTATAAATATAAAATTTAATTAAATATAAAAAGTTGGAAAGAAATCTGATAGAGGGTAAAGGCATAAAGTTTTGAGAATAGTTCACTCAATTTAATCTTCTGATAAGTAAACGCATACAAGGTTTGTTTTCCCAAGTTTCAGAATATAAAATAAATCTTGATTTAAAAATTAAATTGAGACTTGAAGAATTGATCCTACTGTTCACACATGTACTACATTATTATAAACGTGCATTTTCAAATTATTCATCTTTAGAAAATATCACTTATATGTACAATTAAAACCGTTATTCACTGCCCTTCTCTAGTGTCTTCGGATTTCACTGCAATAAACAACGCTATAAAAATACATAAACGATTTTTTTTAAATTTGAATTGACGTCAGAAAAGACTTGTGGATAATTTTGCAATTATTTTCCCTGAAAATGTTTTCCTTTCTGAGGAAAGGAATAAGGCCACTTGTTTAATAACCCGTCCGCACCGTTTATAAGAGATTTAACGTTTAATTATTAACTTAATCGGTTTCCTATTTATTTAAGTTCCTGATTGCACCGTAATTGGACGGGGTTTCCCTAGTCGGCGCCTCATAAAATGTAACTCAAAATACCACGTAAACGGCAACACTCTGGAATGCTTTGCTGCAGGTGTTTTTAAATTTGTTTTAGCGCCACAGTTGATAAAGATCGGCTGGGTGGAAATAAAGCTCGGACCAAGCTGAACTGGAGACAAGCTTTCCGGTAATTGCCGGTCGAGAAGCGGCGATGTGGTGCGACCCGTCAACGAGCTGTCAAATAGATTGGTGACTTGCCATCTATAATCGTGACTCGGTAGCCGAAGAGCGAAATTGACCTTCCGTTTGTTACCTCGCTAATGGCTGAGCATTGGCGTCTTTTACAACAGTTTTCGACAATCGTTGCATCTTGTGATTCACTGCCGAGCTCCTTAGTACAATTTTTAATCGCCAGGTGGTGCACCTTACCGCTCATTTTTAAAAATTGCAAAACGGTCCAAGACTAATTGATCTTCCTGTTTAAAATAATTCATTGCTTCTAGTGTTCGTAATTTTTTTTATACTAAAATATATATTTTTTAAATAAACCTATATTAAGAGCAGTAAAAATTATATTGTACGTTAAAAGTGTCGTGGCCTTTACTCTCACAATTTTGATCTTGAACTGAAAGTAAATTTTGAACTTTATTTTGAACGTAAACTAAATTTTCAGTATTCATTAAACCATGCTTATCGGATGCGTTTTATAATAATTGAAGTAAATTATCAATTTCAATGGTAATTAAGAAATATGCCACTCAACGCAACATTTACGAAGATAATATTGTCAGAATAGGTAATGTATTTTTGTTTGAAAATTAGGATACTATTAATAACCATTTTTATTACTCATTTTATTTATCATTATCCGTTAGTAACGAATGCCATTAACGAGTGCATCGTTTTATAAATATAAAGAAAAGAGAATACAGAATACGTAAATTCGGCTCGTATATTTGTCTAAATTTTATGCCCGTTTTTTCGAAAAAAATGACTCTTTTTTTGGTGTGGCATGCCCACTGTTCCATTCTCATACCATTAAACAGTATTTCTTAAAATTTGGTTTCCAACAAACCACTTTACAGGGTGTCTGCCAGAATATTTGCTCGGGAGATGTCAAACTTCGTTGTGGGGAGGTGTCAAACTTCTTTGTGGGGAGGTGTCAAACTTCGTTGTGGGGAGGTGTCAAACTTAGTTTGGAGGGAAGTGTGAAGTTTATCTCCGAAATTTTAATTTTTTTTATAAAATGTACTTACCAGAAAAGAAACGAAATAAAATATTCGGTAGTTATGAAATAATTCGTTTACATTTACACAAAAAAGTTCTTTGTTTTATTATGGGGGAACAAAATTCAAGCATTTCTTCTTGGACATTTAACCCATTCATAGACAATTGATAATTTTTGAGGTGCCAATATTTTACTTCATACGGTAACTTTCTCCCTCTTAGTATCCTTACCCGATTTTTTTTTTAAAATTGCTACACACTAAAGATTATTACAATTTACATATGCAGAAAAAGTAAGGAAAAATAGTTTGCACAATATATATTTTTTTCTTTCTTGTAATTTGAACATTTAGAGAGTACATGAAGTTTGAGTTTTAGGGGCGTGTGTCAAGAAATTTTGGGGTGTTGAGGGGTGTATAGCAGACTCCCTGCCACTTTACGCATTCCTTTACCTATTGCGGAGCACTAGGAGGGAGATGGTAAATCTGAGAAGCCCCCTCTGCTCTTTTTTATTCCTTTCGGAAAAAATTGAAAAATATATTTTCCGCAAGTAGGATTGCCAACTCTCTTTAATAATATTAGGCCCTATAATTATCGTATGCAGAAAGATCATAACAACGGGGAGGTTGCAGGCTTACACATAGAACTATAACTCCATATATCTCTATACATGCAAATTGAATCACAATGGGGACAGGCCCAATCAATGCCCCTATGCACCAGTGGACCCCACTGAGCACTGTCCATTGAAATCCAGATAATTTTGTTTTGCATCATTGTTCATATATTAGAAAACATCTAGTCCACTGTAAAAAGTGAGTAATGTTTGTCATTTTAAGGAAATATTTCCAAATCGAGGAACGTTTCGGAACAGTTATTCACATGTTGGCGTGTAACCGTGGTGTAAGGTTCCAGATGGTTTTGATATATCTGAACTTAAGGTCAGGGTGGTCCAACCTGTGGTCCGCGGGCCGCGTGCAGCCCGTGAGAACGTTTTTGTGGGCCCTCGACTACATTTAAGAAAAAATATCCTAAAACCTTAAAAATTTAAGCCTAGCTTGTTAACATATATTTAATTTATAACAACGAACGAGATATTATTCCACGTTTCCTAAAATCTGTTTTAAAGCATGCATTAATTCATTTTATATTGTTCTTCTGATGAAGATGGACAAAATTCCATTGAATAGCTTCAAGTTAAATAAATTATTTTAACTATGTCTATTGCGAATTTTTTAAATCTAAATATATTTAATAATTTACATAAATTTTATATAATTAACTGTCTTTTTATACATATATATGCATTTATTCACGAAAGCGATACTGAAGTAAACAAATATAAAAAATATGAGTACGATAATTTTGAAATACTTTTTGAATACCAGTATCAAAAGCAATATCTTTTAACACGAAAGCATATATGTACATCTTTTTTTTTTGTATTAAATTTGTTTAATAATTAACTCTTTTAATTGTGTATTTGATTACATATTTAATGAAGTATAAGAATTGTGTATATTAAATATATTGCCAACACGTTAATTTACAGTATTGAAATTTAATGTAGTGAAACGTTTCCACGTAGTCCGAAAGGTTACACAACAATTCGAAGAAACGTTTCACATCTAATTAAGTGGAACGTTTCCAGCTTCTGTGGAACGTTACTCAACATCAGTGCATGATGCTTATCAACTATGATTGGTTACATTTCCCGATTTCGTTTGAAACGTTCTCAACCAAAACTCGAAACGTCACTATCTTTATGGTGGCACTTGGTTTTACACCACAGAGTTTTGT
>QLNU02015360.1:192964102-192985541 GCA_006491805.2 Dysdera silvatica | reverse complement strand
TTTTCCCATATACGAAGATCTTTGAAAAACGAATTCTTACTTCTATCTTTATCACTGATTGTGTAGCAAGGATATTGGCCCCTTTTCTTCAAAAATCAGGAAGTGAAAATCTAGTTGAACTCCATAATCAATTGAGAAATTCAGTTTTATAATTTGTAAATCCTTCATTAAGAAACCTACACATAGGTCCATCAAAAATACGTATTTAATGAGTTAATAAACAACCTAAAGAATTGCATCAGGGTTTTCTAAAGTTAATTCAAAAAATTATTAATTTATACATTTTTCAGAGATAGTTTGGAGTGGAATCTAGGTTAAATTCTGTAGATGAATCAAATATAAGTGATATAATAAGCACAGAAGCAAATATAGAGAACAAATATGAGACAGACATATAGGCAGGCAGACACAACATCTATAGATATTAATCCATAACAATATCCAAGAGACATGAAGAAAGTATCGAAAGTACATGAAGACAGTTTATCGTTATAGACGAGGTTAAACCCGATACACACCATAACTCTCTGGACCGCGAAATATATCGTTATAGCTAGATTTCACTGTATATTAAAACCTACTCTCAACGTCAGGGTACATCCTCACACATCGTATATTAACTACGAATGAGTTGGAAGTTACAAAACCATTTCCTGTAACAGTTCGTATAAGTTTCTGTTTAATCAACGGACAAAAATAAAATTAAACGTTCCATTTTACCCCACAGTGCAATTTTTGTTATACAGCGCTATGTTGCACGTCATCGGCAGATTTTGGTGTTTTTTACCCCAAAATCCTTCTTCCTATCTCATGCGGAGCTAGATTTAGGGTATAAGGCGCCCTGGGCACAACGATTTTGGCGCCTCATTGCCGTAACAGAGGCTAACCCCCTAGAAAATTTCTTCTAAGCATTGAGATATGTGGTTTAGCCCCCTAGACTTCGAAGCTAATTCAGCCCATGACCCCCTGCCATACTAGCAGAAATAAATAAAATTCGGCCTTTCCGCCCCCCTCAAATGCGATGGAAAATTGCAAAGGATAGGGAAGGGGCGATATTTATGATTAGCCTACATTATGTGCATTATTATAAGATAAAATAACGATATTTTTATAAATAAATTTAGTTTATTTCACGACGATTTTTTGGATATATTTGGGAAGGGCAAGGGCGGATTCAGAAAAAAATTAAGGGAGGGCGCAAAGCTCGAAAATTTCACTTGTAAATTTGATTTTAAGTATTTTTTGCTTGAAAATAATTATTTTTAATGTAAATTTATTATTCTCAGGGGTGCGCACTCCTCTTTCCTGGATCCGGCCTTGTGAAAGGTGGGGTTGTTTCACGCAATTTTTCAGAATTTCAGATTTAGAAAAAAAAAGGGTAGAGGGCGCCTTTCCGGGGAGAGGAAGGCACGATGGAGCAAAGAATTGTGCGGTAAATTTGCAATCAAAAAAAAAAAAAATCCGCCGTCTCTTGCGCCCCTCTAGAAATTTTGCGCCCTGGGAAGGTGTCCAACGTGCCCATTTATACTAGGCATGGGATCCTAGTATATACACAATTTTTGGTACCATTTCGCCTATTCGTTAGAGTTACAGGGAGCACTGAGTAGGGAAATTTTAATCATAACTACTCTATACAATGGAACCTCGATTATCCGTCTCCCGATTTACCGTCTTTCTCGCCTAACCATCGGCGTCAAATTCAAGTTAGGGCCACTCCGTTAACATCGACAATGAGACAATTTTACACACTTGTGAGGCTCTACCCGCAGGAGAAAACATTGAAATTAATGACGTTGGTGAAGGGATGGACATTGATAAACTTGAAGCAGGTTTCGAGTTCCTAAGTGAGAATGAACTTATTCAGCAAGTGTTGAACCACAGTGATCCTAAAGAAAACGATGAAAGTGCACAGGAGGTTGGAGAACCTACAAAACCATCACCCATGCTCAATAGCGTAGCTAAATGGGGGCAAGGGGGCAGTCGTCCCGTGCGACACAATTCGGAGGGCGGCAATTAGCCTTTAAAAACAAAATTTATTTGTTTTGTTTTATTACCCCATTGTGTGAGAGGCGGCAAAAGATCTAGCTACGCCACTGCCCATGCTGAAGCAGAATGTATGCTTTCTAAGTGCATTTTACCTGGTTTGAACAGCAGACTGTAGCAGATGCTACTCAGCTATTGCTACTTCGGAGAATACGAGAAATAACAGCTCAAAAAAACACTGAATGTGCTTAAAAAAACCTGCCTTTTTCAACCAATAATCATTATTTTACACACAGGTATGTAATGTTTCATATCCGTATTTCATTGAATGCAAGTTCCCTTGATACAAATAAACTTCGTTTATATCTTCAGCACCTTTCACAATGTAATTTTTTTTAAATGTATAATTTTAATAAAATCATACTATATTATACTATAAATTTCCATTTCCTCGCTTAACCGTCTTTTCAGTTATCCGTCGAGACTCTGGTCCCGTGTCTGACGGATAGTCGAGGTTTTACTGTATATGCAATGTAAGCTGCATCAGGGATAACAACGTTAGTTATTCGTATCTGTTATTTTTAAATATGACGGTACATAGGAAAGTTTTCTCGTACCCAAGCAGGCTATTCACGGAGGAATTAGCACACGCTTTGTCTTTCGAAATAGAATGCGGATTTATTTACAACTCAACAGCCTTCGTCCAACTAGATGGCGGAACTGGCTCTTTTATTGAACTCACATGCCAAGAATTATCGGTTCTGTCTAGAACCGAATTAACAGCTCTTATACTGATTGGTAACTTCTAGATAAAGATTCTTGGGAGGGCTTCTGTTTGAACTTCTGTTCCCTGCTTTACAACTTGGGAAGTCAACTTAAAACCAAATGGATCTAATCTCTCTTTCATGACGGACTTGTGAAGGTATTTTCCGAATTTTTTCTTCGCTTGGAACCAGCCTATTAATTGCGTCCGAATTCTAATCTTGGTACCACATTACCGACCTGGCCATCACTGAAACTTGAAATTGTGCAACCACCAATCCTGGCTCGCCGATAGGCGACCGTTTGTTTACAGCTACCGAAAAGCAAGATACTTTTCTAAAGTCGGCAACAGTTGATAGGTTGTTTCCCGTGTAAGATTATAAAGCCATAAAAAAATATCCTAATTGACCGCGCCGAAAGAAGGCACCTTTTGCAACTGTTGCCTATTTGTTGTCACCGTCTCTTTTTTTTTTCAAATCGTGAGAGAATGGGTATTGGAGGCCATCATCCTATGTTCTCTTCAACAGTAAATCTGGTGGGAGAGTACTATATATTCAATCGCAAATTGGGTATTATCAACAATTCCTTTTATTACAGTTTATACGCGTTTCAGATTGGCAGAAAATTATATCAAATAGGCTAAGTTATTAAACATGGGGTATAATAAAACCTCCCTAAGGCGACCATCCTGGGTTCCGTTAAAGGTGCCCGCTCAGAGAAGTGGTCTCCTAATGTAGATCTATGTTGAAGGGGATAAACGTTGGACTATAAACTTTGGTTTAATTTTACGCTTTGCATAGTTAATGTTTACAAGCAAACTCTAGGGCAGTGTTCCTCAAAGCGGGTTCCGTGGAACCCCATGGTATCGCGATGGCCCTCCAGGGGTTCCGTGAGCAATTTGCAGAAACGTCTCCAAAAGTTTCAAGAAAATCTGCAAATTCCGTAATTTTCTCTCATGACAACCACGTAGAGTTGACTAACCACAACCAATATCCAGCAGTAATAGAAAGGTATTAAGATAGAACCCCAATTATCAGAAATAAAAGGGGACTGACCCTATTGTCGGATAAGCGAAATTTCGGATAAAACCGGAAATTTCATTTTCACTGTAAAGATGCAAAGAAACGACATTTGTCCAAAAGCACGCTGTGATTATGACGTCACGAGTTTTTTCTTGTGGAGTGATTTATTCACTCTTTCACTTTCCCTTCAGATGCTTTGGGTTAACTTTTTTCAGTAGCGGCTATTCAATCTTCTGTTACCTAACCGCATTGAGAGGGCATTTAGGTTTGGAGAGAGGAATTTACGGAAAAGATTTTTATGATTGAAAATTAATGTGTCGGCTGGGACACAACAGTCGGCACACAACAGAACCCAGAACTATGTAGATGGGATACACCTGTCAAATTATTTTCTAAGTATATTATTTTTAAGTTTATGATTTTCAGTGTCATTCTTTCGCAATTGGTAATGCATTCTGCGACCATGTATACAATAAGGGTTTGTTTCCAGCAGATACCCAGAACTTGCCGTTTCTTCCTCCACATCCATAGTCAAAAGTTCGAGTCCACAGGCCTTTTTGTAAAAACGTTCTGATTCCTAAGAAGGTTCGGTTCTAGAGCAGCATGATCTTGCTTGTCCTCGCATCATAAAACATGAACAAAAATGCATTTTAATTAATGTAATTTTAGTATTTTAATTAATTTGTTTTAATTATTTAAATTATTTCAATCAATTTGGGTTATTTTAATTTTCTGTTTTAATTAATTTAGGCTATTTTAATTAATTTAAGTTATTTTAACCAATTTAGAGTTAATTAAAGTAAATTACTTTGTGAGTGGTGAGTATGTGACGCATGTTATGCATGTAATAACAACCTTATAAAAATTTTAAATAGAAATTAAAATTGTCATTGCACGACTTTGTTAAACATTTTAGAGAATTCCAATATAAAATTATTGGAAAGCAATATTTCTAACACGATTTAAAACTAATGTAACTAAGTTCTTACTTTGGCTGCAGACCAAATATGTTAATTTGTTCTATAGCTATTTCAATAACACCTTCGAACGCGGTATATGGTATAAAAATTATTTTTATAAATAAGATGTTACTACTAAATGAATAATGACAATATTTTAAGCATATATCATATGTACTATGAGGCCTGCAGCCAGGATGAAGGGGTAACTGGGGCAAGGCAAGGGGCATATGGTACACAGAGAAAACGGGGATTATTCCATTTATATATACATATATAAATAGCTCAATGGGACAACTGGGGCACAAGCATGGGGCAACTGGGACTGGCCCCCGGCTTGGTTACAGGCCTCTGTATTATATAGATTATTCGCTGCATATTCTATCCTTGAAAAACATTTAGTTTTTATGTATAGCACCAATTAATACTGAAATACTTTAAAATGTATTAAGCTATAATTTCCAATTAATTTACTATTGATCAAATTTAAAAGTAAAACTTTGTTTGGAGCTAAAAATTACATGTTAAATCATGGGCGCCATGAGCAAGTTACGTGTTTTTGTAAGGATTTTAAAAGGGAGTAAGTGCATTACGACGGAGAGGGAGAAAAAAACTTGGCAGAATATGAATGTTTAGCTACAATTCAAGACAACGGACTGAACAACTAAAGAAATGCTGGTTTGTTACGTGGTAGAGACTATCGTTTGAAAACGGAAGCATTAGTTAATGAATTGATATTGCTGTGTGAGAGGGGGAGGGGGAGGCTTCTAATTATTCTTCCGCAATGAAATGCATAATTCAACATTTTCTGTTTTCTTTGAATTTAAAAATTCCTTGGATGCCATACAATGGAAGTAACATAGATTTTCTTTTTAATGTCTTCTGTGAAATGACCATAAACATGAATATCTATCAAATTGGTTATATTTTTTTCTTTGCTAAAGAAGATACGATTCCATGTTACTGTTAAGTGCACGTTAACTCATCCTTCTGAATAAAGTGGCATTCCAAACTACGGATAATGTTTATCGGTGATGGATATGAGAACATCCGAAACGATTTCTTCGGTTGGTGTCAAGAGATCGCGAGAAAAGAAAACTGCGATGTCAATAATGTTCAACATATCAGTTTGCTGGCCACGTTACAAAACAATCGCTTGGCCTTAGGTTCTAGTGTCGTTCTCTGGCTTTCAATATGATGATCAACTCGAAAAGGTGGTATTATCTTTTTACGGCGGCAGGATTCAATAAGTGCCCTGGCCCATTACCGTTTAGTGAGTGCCATTAAGTATCATTATGTCAGAAGGGTGGTTGGTGTGTAAATGATTCCTGATTTCACCCTCTTCCGAGCGGCATGTCTTCAAGCCCGTTTCACGTTTGTCCGCCCTTCAACGAGAAAAAAGAGGAAAGGTACGGAATGAAGGGAGGGATTCTTCTTTCTGCCATCAGAGATATCAGCGTCTTCGATATAAGTGTGAGGGTGTGTCTGTTAGATAGGTTACTAGTTTGATCATCCCCGCTAAGATCATGCAACAAGAGAATCGATGTAGATTTGAGGCACCATCAAGTTAAGACAATGATTCGTATTCGGTCTGCAACAGCACAGGGACTGGACTCATTCGATTTGTTCTTATCTGATGAGATGCTTTGATACCTACTGTCTAACTTCTGAACAGACTTCATGAAAGGTAGTGATTCTCTCTCTAACGTCTGCAGGAAAAATATCTTCTCTTTTATCTTTTTTAAAAGACACCATTATTTCCCTTTTAAATATTGTGAAACTATTATATATGAATATAAAATTAAGACTAATTAAAAATAATTAATAAATGTAACAAATTAAAAATGATTACATGTAGTGAAAAGTTAAAAATAAAATGTAGTTATTATGCGCCATTGCGTTTAAGCTGCAGAATGGACAGCATAACAATATAAATAGTAATTTAATAATAATAACACCGATTAAAAACAAAATACAATAGGTACAAAAAAAATTAAATAGAAATTTAAACAAAAATAGCAGTTAACAGAATAAACAAAAAATAACCTTCTATATATAACATGAAATAGATGGTAATAAAATAAATTAAAATACGTCAAAAACGTTAAAATATGTAAAATATATGATAAATGGCGATAAAATAATGAATCGAATCGAAATATACTAATAAATATATAATACTAATCGAAACATACACATTGTGAGAAAACGTTTTCGAGAGAGAAACTTCCTATTTGCAATGTGCTCAGTGAAGTAGCATGGTTCTATCATGGCTTTAGCCTTTTGCTAAATAAAACGAGTCATTGTTCCCCGACACGCCACTGTTTTAAAAAACGAGGTGCAAGTGAAATAAGAATAAGTACGAAAATATTGATTAAAATTGGCATAATATGAAAGATAAAAACAAGTTAACCTACCCCAAAAAGTGAGTTATTCCGCACCCCTATTTTTTGCACCTCCCAAATCAATTGAACGCAGTCGAAACTTGTTAACGCAAATAAGCTTAACTATTTTCTGAACCCGTGTAAAATTGAGTAATTTATTATGACGATCCAATTTTTTCCGGATAACACGAACCACTTATTACCATGGAAAAGTTTATTGTCACCGTGTGTGCTTGTATTAACGAAGTTCGACTATTTACATCATTTGAGAAGGAAAAATGCTGAAACTATCACTTCTCCTGAAGATGCCTTTTTAGAATATATATATATATATATTCCTAAAATAAAATATAGAAATCTTACTTTAAAACTATTTTCATTAGCTCTAAGGTGGAATATTTTTAATGTGCATTATTAGTAAACCTAAGGCTGTCTCCAAAAATTCAGCCCCCAAAACTTCGTGATATTTCTACAGATGAAGGAAAAGGGTTTTAAATAGTCTTCCTTTCTAAACACAAGTCGACAGATAACCCTTCTTAAATTAAGATGTTTATGTTATCCAGGGTATATAAGCTAATGCATTTGAGGTAATAATTCATTTGTGTTGATGTCACAACCATCGGCGCCGACGGCATAAAAATATTGGGGGGGGGGGGACAATATACCTTTAAAAGGCATTTTGTTTCAAATTTAAGGGGGATATGGAACCCAAATGCCAACATTGGGGGACGGGTTCTTCTGTCTCCCCCGCTAACGGCGCCCGTGGTCACAACGTTAATTTTTATCGAAATGTGCGGTCTGGCAGCAATTCAGTTTGTCTTTGTCAGGTTTTTTATTGCAGCTGATATCTTCCAAACGCGACTATTAAACCCTACTTATTATTCTTGTTTTTTAAAGAATGTTTAGTACCTTGTTTTATACATCGTAACTGCAGCACGTCGAACAGAATAGAAAGAATTCTCAGGAAGAACTAACGCTGTTAAGCTAAAAGGGTTCGTGTGTTTTATGATTAGAAGATAGGATCCACAAGATGTTAAGTTTACTTATTGAAACCTTTTTCAGGTTTACAATATCATCGTTTCCTGATATCAGAAGGTCAAGCATTGCTGACGAAAATTAATTGCAAAACAAATTTGATGAATTAGGTTCAAATTTGAATTCGTCGAATCAAGCCAATATTATATTCATTACAGTTAGAAAGCCTTAAAATGAGACATTTTCGATCTTGCCGCGAATTTTGGTTTCCAACGTGACATATAGAAACATGTTCTCAGTAGATTTACAAAAGAACATAATTTATCGGCAGAAAAAAATATAAACATATAATACACAAGAAATATAAATATATATGAACGAACGTGAAGGATACGTGAACTAGAAAAGATATATCATACAAGCTCCTACTCACCATATAATAAGTCCATAATAAGTAACATATATACTAAGTCCATATAATAAGTAAATATACATAATAAGTCCATATAATAAAGTAAATATATATAATAAGTCCATATAATAAGCAACATATTGCTACTAAGTCCATATAATAAGTAAATATATATAATAAGTCCATATAATAAGTACCATATAATAAGTCCATATAATAAGTACCATATAATAAGTCCATATAATAAGTACCATATAATAAGTCCATATAATAAGTACCATATAATAAGTAAATTACCTACCATATAATATCAAGTCTTTACCTACCACCAAATTAAGTTACTAACCTCGTAAATAACAGTTGCATCAACGGATCTAGTTGGATTAAAACTTAGATTTCATATAGTCATGTTATTTCGCTGAATTTAAATTTCACTAATCGTTAAATGGAAATTAAATATAGTTTAGAATATGTTAGTTTCCGAAAGAAATTTGAATATTTCAGTGGTTTTTTTATGACTCGCATAAAATATGTATAGGGAGATTTCGAGTATTGCGTAAGCACCTTCGGTGGGTGGGGAGTTGCCGTTGGTCTTATTTTCCTATGTTAGCCAATGTTAATTTTTGCTTACCAGGAGGGTTGAAATGGCCAAAATATTGCTTACGTAATACTTGAATTTCCCTTATACGAAATATAATACAGTAACACCTCAATAAATCTGTACCCAAGGGACCTTGAAATTTTGACGACTTGAATATGATGACAACTTAAACCGAGTAACGATTGAAAGTACCCAATATACATTACTGTAACAATCATGTAGTTTTTAAATTGACCACGCTATTCGTTGTAATAGCGTAAGTTAATTTTTAGAAGAAATTAATAATTAATTAATAAATCATAATATATTAAACGAATGACAAGAAAAGTTAGTAGTTATCCCTTTTAGCTTTATTTAAAAATCAATGCTACAATACTGCTCACTATACATAAGTATTATTATACCCAGTACTTGTCTAATTTGCACTGAAAGGAACGCCATATTTAGGATAATATTTTTAAAGCCATTAATGCTCTAAATATCATTATTTTTAATATATTGAACTGCCATAGTGTAATGTTGAATTGTTGCCAAGGCTTCACGAATTTTTATTTTATTCAGTGATGGAAAGAACGTCCTTATTTTGCTTACACTCACGTTTTATCATGGATAATCGCTTAAGAACATACTGCAATGCCATTATCGGTAAGTGCATATGTGCTCTTCTCAATCTTTTCCATTTTTCAACAGTGACAACTTATCCGAAATAGTCTTTATTCAGTGACGAGTAAACGAGCTTTAAATTACATTGCCGTCTATGGGAGCTAGATGGGACCTATAAAAATGGCGATCTATCCAGGTGACGATGACTTACCAAGGTTTTACTGTATATAATCGCTAAACTTCTCTGTATGAACAGATAGATAGCATTTTGTGCAAATTTAAAATTTTTGATTTATCTTCCTCCATATCGCAGTATAACTGAAGAATTTTGCGGCAAAACATAGCATATACAGAGGGTGTTTACACACACACGTGTGTGTGTGTGTGTGTCGATTCCGCAAAATGAACTGAAACAGGCATTCGATTCATTATTAAATCACTGTAACAAGTGTATTGAAGCCAGAGGGGCTTACTTTGAATATAAAAACAAAATAAATCATAATTTCTTGTTTCAGTTACATTTTACAGACCCAGTCTTAAAAATTCTTTGCCGCACTGTGTATATTTACCCTTTCCGAAGAGAAATATTCACATTCAATAATTAAAAAACAATGCAAGAAGCATGGTTTTCAAGTTTCAAAATATAAAATAAGCGATATTATTAATGTAAAATGAAAAAATCGCCAGTTTTTAAATGTCAAGAGGAAAAACAAACCAAAAGAAATATCCCAAAATGGTTCATATTTCTTCTAACATTTCTAAAGTGCAGTCTACGGTTTTACTAGAAAATCCAAAACCTCAAAGAACTATTGCAAAAGCTTTGCATACATCAGCATCAGCTATAAATAAAATAATTAATAAAGATTTGAATTTAATTAAAACAAAGAGTACAGTTCGTCTGATGCCTCTGCATGTTTCTGAGCCAAAGACTACATGCAGTATGAAAGTCTTTTAGCAGGATATAGATGGAAAAAATTGTTAGAGTTGGCGAATAATGGATTTATTTAAATGATTGTAATAAAAAATATCGTTTTATTATTGAAAAAGAGGCCCGAGAGACTAAAAAGTTTGGTTCAAAGGGAGGAAAAAAAATTTCTATAAATGATTTATGGTTATCGCTGGCATCTCTTATAACGGAAAATAAAAAATAAGAAAAGTTGAAAAAATCCAAAACTCAACTCTATATATTATCAAAATAATGTTCTGACTCCTATTTTTAAAGGAGATATTGCAAAAATGTATCCTACTGGCTTTCAAAATGTTGAACCCCATCAGGACAAAGCGAGCAGCCACACTTCCAAAAGTACAACCGCATTTCTAGAAAAAATGAGACAAGAAATTGGAATCAAGTCAATATCAATTAGCTATATTCCTACCAAGTCTCTAGATGTAGTACTGACAGATTACTGTACATTTGGGCTTTTAAAACAAGCTCTTCCAAAAGGCCGACCCGTTACCTTGGATGGACTGTGGAAAGATGTGGAGGAGGAATTGGAGAAAATCCCGTTTGTGACTTTACGAAAAGTCCTATTATCGTAGAAATCTAGATGTAATATGATAATTCAAAAACAGGGCTATCAGATAGAATAATTAGAGAATACTTTTTTTTATTTATGTATTTTATTTGCTCTGTCAAAGTCGTTATAAATATGTGTAAAAAACCCTATGTATAATCATTTAACCCTTTCTAACTGGATCCAAAGGAATGAAATAAGTTGAATGTACTGTAGTATATGTGATTTTGCCCAGACTCACCTTTCCAATCAAGAAATTGATGGATGAGAAAATAAAGGACCAGTAACGTAATTGCCCTGGGGTGGCTGACCTCCCAGTCATTTGCCATCTATTTGCAGACGAGAAAGAGGCAATCAAAGGAAAGGTGGTCTCACTGATCTTCTTCAGTCATCTGAGAACTCCAGCTTCTGACAGAAGATTACATCCTTGACAATTAAAAATAGGCATGATAATTAGAAAGAACTAGGATAATGTCATTTTAATAATGTTAGGCAACACACACAGAAGGGATGTTTCTAACATTATCTCAGTAATGATATATGTATCAACCGAACATCACACACACACAAAAGAAAATCCTTTATCTTATTCGAAGCTTTCCGTTTTTTTAAAGCAAGAATTGGAGAAATATGATTTACAGCGAACACTAGACAATCGGTGGGAAAATGCCATTAAATGACAGAGAATTGGCTATTACACATGCGAATGGGAATAATGGTTTTAAAGAAACCAAATACAGCTAATCAATATAAAGTATCCTGAGAGTATTATAACATATGATTAATATCGTGTGTTATACTAATTTGAAAGATTTTATTTAAGATCAATATGCACGGACGGCATGGAAACTTACATTGACTATTTGATTAAAGAAAATAGTTGCAAATATGATTCACAGGTTCATTGTGAAAAAAAAATCGTCTATTTAGAAATCAAAACTTAAGATGTATAACTTAAGCGTCATCACCATTGATGAAACTACGTATTATTTAACTTTCTCTCAAAATCAAAGTAAATATTATTTTTATGGCATAAAATAAATCAAATATGAGTTTTTAGCTTAAAACATAATCTATTGATGCCATATTTATAAATGCTACTTTCACCTCGCTTGGATACAATACTTTTATATGAAGTTTCTTACTTGTCTTGCTTTATTCTTTTTCTTTGGTTAGGTTAATCTTTTGAGTATCATTTCAGACTATAGCGATTAGCAATTTTCACGAATAGTCATCCTTTTGAGAAATTACTGATCCATATGTTGCTTAATTATAGCGATTAGACGGGAACGGGTGTTTCCAACATCAGATTGCAGTGGGTTGCAAAAAAAGATACAATGTGAAATCGATTTGATGGAGATTTATACGAAAAGACATAAACTGAAAATAGAGTAGAGATGTGAAAATAAGCGTAAACAAAATTTTACGTCTGGAGTTAACTTTGCTGGAGTATGCTCGACGTTGTAAAAGTCTTACGGAGAACATAAGGAAGTTTAATTGTACATTGATAATAAAAGTCATGAAAAATCATTTTAAAGGAGCTAAAAGCTTTTGTGAAAAAATTCTAAACGATGTGTTTGTCCATGGAGGGGAAAGAAATTTAACTAAAAAGACGACGGGACCATGGAAGAACATGATGAAAAATATTCAGTGAGTAAGTTTTATCGAAATTAACACCATAATGAATTATGCAAAGAAAATATTAAATCAGCTAAAAGTCATGCCAGAAATCAAAGTCATGCCAGAAATCTTTGAAAAAAGTAATTTATACAATTAAAAATACCACCAAAGAAGAGACCAAATGGAAATGGAATTACATAATTCCACTATGGCATCACATAATTCCACTATGGCATCGTGTAGAAAGAAGCAAGGAAAGAAATAGAAAGGACAATCTCATTAAATTGTCTACTAAATATCTTAAAAGTATCGACGTCTCAAGACAAGTATCTTCTGCAGCATTTTTATGATGTATACGGCCCTGTGATGGCTTACTGGTAACGCGTGACGGTAAGAAGAGACCAAATGGAAATAGAATTATGTGTCTTCACTACGACACTATTTAAAAAGAAGCAAGCAAAGAAATAGAAAAGATAATTTTATTAAATTCTCTACTAAATATCTTAAGAGTATCGACATTTCAAGACAAGTATCTACTGCAACATTTTTATGATGTATACGGCCCTGTGATGTCTTACTGGAAACGTGATCACATGGCCTGCATTTAATATGGGCTTTGACTCCCAACAATGCTTTACAAAAATACTATTTACTCTAATTCAAGAGTTGGTTTTTGATTTCATAAGCCTTAAGGGATTCGAGTTCCTCGGGAAAACTGTAGGTGCATTGCTCTAAGGTGTGGCAGCTCATTCAGCTATGGTGCCATTAACTCAGGTTTCGATTTCCAGTCGTACCGTGGAACCCGTGCCGTTCTTCCGCTCACCATATTTTGAGGTTTCCTTTCTTTGGCAGCAAAGGTTGGAATTGCTCGGAAAATTGTAGGTCCCAGCACAATATGACCTTTTGTGTCCTTGTGCAGCAAATATACAAACGGATAAATATATTCGTATATGGAAATATATCCTCTTAGACGATAATGAAAAGTAAAAATATGCTGGTCGATCACATAAACTTAAAATTTAAATTCATGCATCTGATTCTGCCAAGGAACATCCAAACGGAGTTACAATACAGAGTGATTCAGAACTAATGGAACAAACTGAAAGTGGTGGTAAAGGACATCAAATAAGCCATATTTGGCGAAATCCCCCTGTCCATAAACGAGCCAGTCGGCTGTGGAGCGAAACTGCTGTTTACGTCCATGTCGTTGCTACTTAGGCGATTACGGTAATAAAAAAATTAAGGAGTAAATGAAGTGTTTGACCTAATAATGCAGCAGATATAAAAAAAAATTCGGAATTCCCTTTGCTAGTCCTGATTTATGTTACCATGTAGTGAAAATAAACCTAAAAATGCCTGTTTTGGCACACTGGAAAAGAGTTGGGAACTGCCAAGTATGTGTAACAGGTGAAAAACATCAAAATAAACGTTTTTTGTTCAGTGAGTTTTTTTTTCCAAAAATTAGCCATTCGGGCACTGCAGGGAGATGTAGTGTTTGCATCCACTCCGTTCAAGGTTTCTACAAATTCTACACTGCTCTATCTCAAGAATTTTTAAAGCTATTTAATGTGAATGGACGTCGGGCTCGCTCTGGCGACTTTCTAAAGTCAGTTAAATTCACCGGAATTGTATGTGTAGAATCCCCCCCACTTCAGTTGCGACCTAATTCTACACATACAATTCCGGTGAATTTAACTGATTTTAGAAAGTCGCCAAATAGAGCCCAAGGTCCGTTGGCATTAAATAATTTTAGAAATTCTTCAAATGGCGCATTGTAGCCATTTGTAGAAACCTTGAACGGAGTGGATTCAAACACTACATTCACTGTAGTGCCCGAACGGCTAATTTTAGGAAAAAAGGCACGGAGCAAAATCGTTTATTCTCATGTTCTTCACCCGTTGCACATACTTGGCAGTTCCCAACTCTTTTCCAGTGGGGTAAAAAAAGGCAGTTTTATGCTTATTTTCACTAGATGGTAACGTAAGTCAGAATCAGAAAAGGAAATTCCGGATTATTTTTGTCTCTTCCGTATTATTAGGTCAGTCACCTTATTTATGCGTTAAAATATTTTTTATTGCCACGTAGCAACGACATGGATGTAAACAGTTTCGCTCTACAGCCAAACTGGCTCGTTTACGGACATAGAGATTTCACCAAATATGGCTTATTTGACGTCCTTTACCACCCCTTTCAGTTTGTTCCATTAGTTCTGAATCACCCTGCATAAACGATCAGAATAGGCACATTTAAAACTTTGCTGGAATATATTTGAAAACAAAACAAAACAAAAAACACCCACACACTATAGTTTGGTCATAATCATGTGCTTTAATTTAATCTCACGAGTCTTAACCGTATTTTCAGTAAGCTGGTCATATGTAAGTAAATTATGGTGATTGAGTCTCGTTACGCCATCGGTCCCATCTTAGCTTGTCCATCGTACCGACTCAAGATACTAGGCCACGAACAAACAAGCTGCTGAAAACAGTAATTGCATCTTGAAGGCAATGTATTGTCTCATTTGAAGACAAAAGTTTTTCATCGACAAGTACTCAGCCTCACGCTAACGTACTCAATGGGGGTGCTGATGGGGTTATAATCCCCATTACGACAAAATTTTGTAGTGTAGACATGATTGTATGGAGTTGTAGCTCTCTAACCCACTATCCATTATGAATTTCCTGCATACGCTAATGCGCCTTCACCTATGAATCAGGAACATGAATCTAGCCAAAAAAGTTTCAAATATATTGTAAAAGACTCACAGGAAAATTGAGAGATGCATGTTCTCAGAATGATTATAATGAACCGAAAAAAGTCTCATATAAGGAAGTTGGCAGAATTGAAAAACATGGTCAACATACAAGCCTTAAGAATGAAATGAGGAAGAGGAATGGATCAACGATGGCCAACCGGTATTACCCAAATGGATTTGTTTGTTTGTGAGTTTACGGCGCAAGGACAGGTAAAGGTCATGCTGCGCCGGGACCTGCAGTTTTCCGAGGAACCTGAGCCTCTTGAGGCCTAGGAACCAATGCCTTGATTGCAGTAATTAAGCGTCCTCTTCTTTCTGGCACTCTTAGAGTCGAACCTTTGTTAATGGCGCACTGGACGAGCACATTACTGCTGTTGTATCGCAAGGCCTATTCCCCAAATGGACCCTAAAAGACAAAACTAGAAAAACGACTTCACACAAGATCCGTCTATGTAATTTTGTAAAAATAAACGTTATCATTATTTTGATTTCTAGATGAATTGAATATAAAACAATTTTTGATAAAAGTTGTGTTCATGAACGTATTCACAATGGATCCGTACATTTTACTTCACATTGGGATCTGAAGCCAGGGATACGGGAGGGGCAAATGCCCAGGGGCTCGGGTTCCTAAACAGCCCGGCGCGAAACTTCAATAATATAACAAACATAATTTGTCATCAAATGCAATTGGTTGGTAGGGAGAGCGATCTTCCAGACGGCCTAGGGGGCCCGTAAATACTGGCCCCGGCCCTGTTTGAAACTCTGGAAGTCATTGCCCTCCTAAATACATTCAATCCAAACTTAGCTCTGTGGAGGCGTAGGGTTAACGCGTTTATCTATCCTGATGTTATCTCGTATTCAATTTCAATAGTATTGTAGAATGCCGTTTTTCCTGCACCCCGTATTTTGAAGTTCGGTTGCCCTCGGCAACGAGGGTCCGAATTCCTCGGAAAACTGTAGGTTCCGGCGCAGTATGACCTTTACTGACCTTGCACCGCAAAATACAAATTCAAACTTATTTATGGCAAAAAAGTATATATATATATATATATTGTCCAAAAGACAGCTTAATTATTACGTCTTCGAACGATTATAGCTAAAGATTTTTCGCCCGCCGCTCTATATACTGATAGTAAATAAATATTCCAGGGGCGAATACACGCGTAATAAAATTGTCTTAATAATTATTTTTGAATTATTAGTTACCATCTATTTTCGTATATATATTATACAAGTCTTCATTTCGATAGGCGTTGATAGTTTAGGGGAAATCTGGAATTGGAGAAAAATGGCAGATTTATAGTCTGTTCGCTATATTTAATATGGGAAGTAGCTATGTTTTTCATTTTTTTACAAATTACTTTGTACTGGTAGCCAGCCCAAATTGGTTTTAGCAGACTGTTCTTAGATTGAAGAGCAATATTTTTTTTTTTCCTCTTTTTAGGAAGGAAGTCGTGACCACCGTTGAAGTAGTGTCAAAATTATAAAAGAGAAAGCGGCTTCATTTTTCGGCACCGACCGATAGCCATCTTTCAAAAAGGTGCGAGTTACTCTTAGCTATCACTTTTTCAGGAGTGAGTGCAAAGTGAGGGGTGTGGGGCTATCGTGGCGACGTCGGCTGTAGGGGTGCACCGGCGTGTGATAGAGACGCCACCAACCGGATCTTGATGGTCGTAAACGGCTCGGACGTCGATATAGTAATTAATAAAGTCTATAAAAGTGCTACTTTCCCCAGCTCCTGTCCATAAATTAGAGCGACTGGATTGACCGTGATTAGTCCTCGTACGCCATACGGATACCTACCTCCATTTCATCATGATGGGGACAGTTTGATAAATTCGTTGGTCCTCTCATAATTACACCAGCGCGGTGGGAATCCGTCCCCCCCACCGCCTCGTTCGGGCACAGGGAGTCTTGAAGCGCTTCACCTAATTTTATGTTCTTTTTTTATTATTAGCTTTTTACCACGAATTTTAAGGGCAGCAAAGTGGAACCTACGGTTTTCCGACCACGCAGATCCACAGATTCTTCATTTAAACATCTAATTTGCCATACAGGATGCCTAGATCAAACAGCGTGGAATTATTGCTAAGTGTATAATAGTTTACTGAAGTAATAGCGTTGTTTGCTTTGAGTAAAAGCTGACAAAATTGACCTTTTTTTTTTGCTTTGCTTTTCTTTACAACGCACGCGTACTTGGGGAAAAAAGGTGTCTAGATTTTTTTTTTCTTTCATCGTTACGCGCTTAAGTACTGGTATAAGAAGATTTGCGAGAATACAGGCAATTTATCTTTATACGTTATTTTCTCAAGTGCTTCCGAGTAAAGAGAATTGAAGGAATTACATATATACGCTACAAATCTTGTAGGAACTTTAGTTCAGGAAAATTCTGGCTAATATGTAGCATTCATGTTTGTTTATATATATTGCACTTTTAAATTGAATTATTTTTTCAGAAAATTGTTTTTTAGGTCAACAAATGTCAGATCTTTGTTTTTAAATACACAACTAACCATTGATTTTATTAATATTGATTGGATAACGTTACTTAATTTGAAAGGTGTCTCGAAGTGGTAACGCAGTCCCCTAACGTGTTGTTTATCAAAATTCAACCGCCAACGGAGGCGTAGTAGCAATTAAATCAGCTCAGTGGTTTCCAACTGATTTATCAAAATAAGCCACTGCACAAAATAGCTAACATAGTGCACAAAATAGCTAACACACTGCACAAAATAGCTAACATCATTATTTAATTGAAACAATACGTCATGATCAATATTATTATTTTTCGCAACCTGGCCCTGTATTGGAACAGTGGTAACGCATTTGCGACGAGTGTACCTTCATCCCACGTTTGGCTCCCAACGGCGCCGAAATAGAACGGCTACTGGTAAACGTTTTGGCGCCCTAGGCCTTAAGAGTTCGGATTCCTCGGAAAACTGTAGGTCCCGGTACAGCATGACCTTTCCCGCCATTGCGCTGTAAAACAAATAAAAATAGTCGAAACCTACTAATAAATTAAGACCTTGTGATAGCGCATTCACCTAACGTGCCGTTAATCCGGTTTCGACTCCCAACCGTGCCATAACATAAAGCTTACCGACTAACTACTCACTGTGGTCCGGGGTTGGTTCCCTAGGCCTTAAAAGGCTCCTCGAAACAAGAGAAAATGTAGGTCCACTGCCACACGATGGCGTAACGCATTTGGCCATTAATCCGAATTCGACTCCCAGTGATACCGTAAACCGCGTGCCACTTTTATGTCCACCGTATTCCAGGGTTTAATCCCCTTAGCAGCATAGGTTCGAAATGTTGACCTCGAAAGACTGTAGGTCATGGCGCCGCATGACCTTCCCCGCCCTTGCGCCATATGGACACAGACTAAATTTAAATTAAAGCATAACTTTCGGGAAGTGAAAAAACTGCGTTCGCTTAGAGTGCTGCTAACCCGGATTCTACTGTCAACGGCGAAAAAAAACCGAAAACTTAACGGCTAACTGCCCACTGTAGTCAGGGGGTTGATTTCCTAGGTCTTAAGATGTTTATGACTCCTTAGAAAACTCTAGGTCCTCTCAGAGGTCTGCGCAGCATGACCCCTGATTCCTTGCGCCGTTTAAACACAAACAAGAATAACGAAAAAAAAAAAAAAAGAATATTAGAATTACTATATAAGATGTAGTTATGTATGTTTTACAGATAGCCCAGACATATTTGCATTATACTACATTATACTGCACTGTACTACCTTATACTGCATTGTATTACCTTATGCTGCATTGTTAATGTATTTCAACATCAATGATTTGAGATAATATAATCTTTTTAAACGATTTAAGAAAGTATAAAAAAATGCGTCGATAATTCATTTACAGCAAAACCTCGTTTAACGACCACCTCTATTCAGTGACCACCTGAAACTTGGTGCTTCGATTTTTTTTTGTTATAAAGTGTATTTGCCTTCTTTTAGTGTTACTCGCTTCATTTGGCAAGGTCAATCTATGTTTTTCAAGTGAAAGAAAAAAAAGATGGGCTTACTAATCCCGGTATTAAACTCGGAGTCCTGTACAATAACAAAAAGCTACTTTCCTCTTTAATAACTCTCAAACTGCTACCTATTAAACGTTCTGTTTCCTTACTTTAGTGTTTCTCGAATGTTTTTCAGTTAATGCAAGTTTTACTTTTCATTTAAGGGCGAATAATTCCATTTTCCGTATAAAAACTACTTTTTATAAAAAAAAAAAAGGCCGACATTCCTAATTCTGGTATCGAAATTTGGGCCCTGTCCAATGACGAAACGCCAGTTTTATAATCAATGGCAAGGCCGTGTCGAGGATGTGACATATGTCCATGTGTTAGAATTAGAAAAGAATTTGTGATTCATAAAATAACAAATATTAAAAATTAATATAGTTTTGGCGGGGTGGGAGCCGTTTTGCATCTTTGCTTTAGATGGAAAAATTTCGCGGCACGGCCATATAACTGGGAGCTTCAGAATGTCAGCATATATGTATGTTATTAATTTAAAGGATAGAGGATTGTCCATTCCTACCAAACAGCAGGTTTTCCTCATTTTTACCTTTTTGCTTCTCGACAACAGGAAAATATGAAGTGTAAGAATTATTTGCTTTAACTCAAAAACCTGGCCATCACTAAAAAGTTTTTATTCTTTTTAGTATCCCCAATCTTGAACAACAGTGTGTCGAACCATTTTGCTTAAATTTTATATAAAACGAGAGAAATCATATTATTTTAACAACATGAATGTTTATTATCTGTCTCATTTGCATATTTTGCGACAGACGCTTGGATAATCACTAGTAAACTATATTAATAAGTTAATAAACTGCCTTTGACTTCAATATTGTATCTGTGAAAGAACAACCATTTTATTTGTATTTAATTTTTTTAACTAAATTTTAGTAAATATTTTGGCAGAATGAATTTCTGTGTGCTTGTGCTGAACCTACTTTGAATACTGAGAAAAATACTTCGAACAAGGGTCGATTTGAATAATTTCATATGCACTCTCTCTCTCTCTTTCCTTTCAAATATTCGTTTGGGTTAAAATTTGGCTTTGAACCTTTCAACCTTTTTTTTTTTTATTTTGATATAACCAAGTGTAAACAGGCCCCTTATGGTTATCAGGACTTAGATTTAAAAATTGTTCTTACCCACCTTTGTTACACATGACACCTTTCGGAAGAACACATACATTCCAACACACACATCACACGTGTCTTTCCTGCATCAGACTAAAATCCATGATCAGGATCACCTATCTGACACGTTTAACAAGGCCACCTCACCAATGCAATGGCCTCAGGCCACTAAAAGCAGAGCTCACTTGTCTATTGAGGGACGTTGGCAAGGAAATTCTCTACAATATGAAACGAAGTCGTCATGTACTTGCATACCTCACTTCACACGTGCACCTTGTCCACGCCGAATTAAAATCTGTGACCAGAATCGTCTGTCCGAATTGGTAAACAAGGACACTTCTCTATGTCAACTTCAAGTTTTAGAACATCATATTAAAACATCAGTTTTTGCAAAAGAAAAAAAAATACATCATAATAAAATCAAACCACGTCAGGTACTTATCTGTTATATGCATGTATTAAAAACCTCTTTCAACAAGCACATTAGAAACCAGAATCAGTAGAACCTCAAATAAATTGTAATAATTGAGAAATAAATGCTTAGATTCAAAAAGAAACTCTCACATATCGTTACTTGAAGATTGCTGCATGATTTCAAACACTAAAAAAAACATTAAATGACCTAAAATTTAGCATTACTTGTGTAAAATTTTAGCAAAGAGGTATTGAAAAATAATAATATAGATT
>QLNU02015360.1:192936642-192960547 GCA_006491805.2 Dysdera silvatica | reverse complement strand
AAAAGATACTGTTTACAGCAACTGTTTCCTTTAAATAAAAAAAGCAACCCTTATAAAAAAATTAACAATAAATTTGTAGTTTTCTTTAAAGGATCATACAGAATTATGGCCCCTTTTGTCATAAGAGAACTTTTTTCATATGCATGATTTAATTGTAGTGGGAGGGGTGGGGGCTGAACTTCATTGTTTAGGCAAGGCTCTCTTATACAAAGCTATATATCACATAACGTCACTAAGAGGCCCACTGAAATCCCCTTCATTGCATCCACACTTCCGTGAATGAGTTTATAGTTCAAGCTCTAGACGCTAGTCTTACTTACAAGCTACTTCAAAAAAATATAATTATTCTGAGATCTCATAAAGATCGCACTGTCCACGGTAGTCCACGGTATTCACTGTAGTTTAGTCGTCTAGGCCTTAAGAGGTTCGGATTCCTCGGATAACAGTAGGTCCTGGCGTAGCATGATATTTTAATCTTTGTGCTATAAAACCATAAACGAAACAAGAAAATATAAAAGTTATAGGCCAAAAAACAAAATAAAAAATAATAATAATTTGCATTTTAATGTATATACCTGTTGATTATCTGAAATCATTACCCAGATACACAAAAACGTCCAGAGGACGTGTTCCGGACGTCCTCAACGTCTCCAGGACATCCAAAATACACTGTCGGCCGTCCGTTTGACGTCCTGGGGTGATCCATATGCACGCGTGAAGGCAGTCTTTTGAGGGTCCTGAGGATGTCCGCTCAGATATATTTCGGAGGTGTTTAGGAGAAAGACTGGAATTCCGTTTAGGATGTTTTAAGGACTTGTTACGGCAGATTTTATGACAAAAGTTGGATTCCCTCTAGGACGTTTTACAGATATTATTTGTATGTTCTCAGGACGTATCAAGGCGGTGTTTGGGACAAAGATTTATTAGGATGTTTTCAGGACTTGTTGCGGCAGTTTTTTGGACGAAATTTGTATTTTAGGGATATTATTTTGATACTTAAAGGTTTATGTTTGTTTGGTGGTTTTATGGCTCAAAGACTACAGTGGTCATGCTGCACCGGGACCTACTGTTTTCTGAGGAATCCGAACCTCTTAAGGCCTAGGGAACCAAACCCCGGACTACAGTGAGCAGTGCGATCTTTATGAGATCTCTGAGTAAGCGTTCTTTGCACTGTTGGGAGTCGAACCCGGATTAACGGCGCACTAGGCGAACGCGTTACCACACTGCGCCACCGCAGGGCCAATACTTAAAGGACGTATTACGGTAGTTTTTAGGGCGAAATTTGGATTTATTTTCAGAACATTTTAAGGACATATTAGGGAGGTTTTTGGGACAATGATTCGATTTCCTTTTAGGACGTTTAAATAATTTTATCTTGGTATTTTCAGGACGTGTTAAGACGGTATTCAGAACAAAAGTTGGATTTATTTTTATGAAGATTTAAGTACATTATTTGGATCTTTTCAGGACGTATATCTGTGGTTTTTAGGACAAAAGTTGGATTTCCGTCTGGAACGTTTTCAGGACATTATTTTGATATTTTCAGGAAGTGTTACGGCTGTTCTTAGGACAAAAGTTGGATTTCCTTCTAGAATGTTTTAAGGATATTATTTGGATCTTTCACGGCTGTGCATGGGGCAAATATAGCATTAATCCTAATTATCTTAGACATATAGGTTACTTCAGATCGTGTTTCACCTGAATATATGTAAAACTATATTTCCATATATATGTAAAACTATATTTCCATATATATGTATGGTTAGAGTAATTAGTAAGTGAAAATTCTTCCCTCTGTGTTTCACCACTTGATGTCCTTGCTAATATTTATAACAATGGAACTTTTAAATTACTTAAAGCTGGTTTGCTGAATGTTTTTTAGCAAACATAATTTGCTGTCTTTCAGTCTGACAATTTTCTTCAAATTTTCCCTCCCCCCCCCCCTTATGAGGGGGAACGTGCTTACTATAAACGATTTGCATATGGATATTTTTCATCAGAATCTGCCTTTCAGGAGTTGTAGCAGGTTAATGGAAAATGTGATACGTTAAATTCCATTTTTATTTCTCTCCCTATAATTTTAAGATATATATGTAACACAAAGAAGTTATTTTGAAATTTCCTTTAACTACGAACTTTTTCCCTGATCATGTTTTCATCAGGGCGGCATAAAAACCCAGCTAAATAAAATTAACAAACTTTTGGTAAAAACCATTTTTTTTAATTACATTTTTAAATTTCCCGATTAATTTTAACTTTTTGACGAATACCCTGATAATTCTTGAAATACTGAATTCCCCGATTTTTCCAATCTGTGGACACCCTGATACAACCATTACTCGTTTATATAAACTTTTGCATCCACCCTCAAATCTCCGAGATCTGTGTAGTAACTTGTTTTGCATTTAATTTGCCACTTATTAAGTAAATGTTGATTATAATTATTCTTTGAGGAATTGATACATATAACAGATTTACAATTTCAGAAGATACATTATCACTAAGACTTTTAAGTCTCTTATATTCTCTCTTAATTTTAAGTCTAATAATAATCTCTTATTTTTATGTCTTAATTTTCCAAGTGACTTTGTCTACTGGTTGAAGCAGTGTGCTGAAGATTTACTTTTGATCGGTGCTTTCTTCAGTAAAATGTTAAAAAACCGTTGTTAGAAAAAATATGCATTTTGTAACCATAAATGCATTCGAGTGCTTTTAACATTCCTACACTGGATACATTCCAAACTATAATAACTTAAAGTTGATTTGTATGAGAAATAATTTATAACAAAAAAATTAAATAAAGCACTTATGGAACTTAAAACATTGTGTGGTGAAGGAAAGAGACTATTTCATTGTAAATTTATATTTTATTTCGTTTTTCTACACGTTCTCTATCATCTCGCAACCACAATGACAATGGTTTCGTCACCTTCTTATTTGTTAGTTTCGGCAACTGAAGGCGAACCGCTTCTACAAAAACAAAATTTTATATTAAAAATGCTGAAAAAGTAAAATAAACTACGCTAGTAATGCCAAAACCTATCACACTGACATTTAAAAATAATTACGGCTTTTAGCACGCATTTTTATCTACTGAAAAATAAAAAACTATCTTCTTCAGAATCAGTCTTCAATGCTTTCAATGGTAAAAGAACTACAGAAAATACCTACTTTGGTACATGAACTCTCTTTGAACTGGTATCAAACAGTCAAATAAAAGTTAAATTTTATTGCAACACTTTTGACATGACTTAAAAGAAAATACCTAAATTTACTTCGGTTCTAATGGAAAATATTAAAAAAAAATTAAACTACCTGCCACGACATCGAAAGTTTTCAGCGTGATAAAGTCTTTTTTCTTCTTCATACCATAGCAGGTGTAATTTGCTGCCAGTTCATCAGTCAACAAGTAGGTCATGACTCTTCTTACGATTTCATTAATGTGGTGTCCCTCTATTTTACCGAGATCTGAAATCTGAGAAGGTACTAGAAATTAAGCTTTTTCACATTTTACAAATCAGCCAGCCTCATACACAATAAAACAAAATCGTAACAGTTGACAAAACTTAATAAACTCAAGAGATTTAATAACATAAATTCATATGAAATTATAATTATTATTAAAATACTAAAAGAAATGACCAAAAGAATAGTCAAATGGTCTTTCATAAAAAAATGAATTATAAACACAAATATAAAGCTATGTATATTTAAATATAAAAATTTCTAAACTAAGGACAAAATTACCAAAGTCTTCCTAATATTCTGGTCATTTAGTTCCTTTTTAAACGGGCCGAGTTCTTCATCATTACTCATAGGTAAATTTGGAAAATTAATTTCTGGTACTTTCTCTTCTTCGTCTATTTTTGCAGTTAACTTATTTATTTTTTCATCATTATCTCTTGATTAACCAAAATCTCATTAATTGCATATTTTACATTCGCCACCTCCCGATATAATGTGTCAATGACTGAAATAAACATTAAAGAAAATAAACATTTCATTTCATCAAGATTATATCTTTTACTGAAAAGTTTATATTAGTACAGCCCCAGTAGCAGAAACAGTGTGGCACAGGTGCTACAAATTACTTTTATTCTTGCAGATAAATTTTATGAAATTTTCAATTGTCATCTCTCGGATTACAGATAAATTTTGAGTTTGTCTTTAGTGTTTCAGATTGATACAAAAATTTATGCTACCGTGATTATAGCCAATTACAGCTGTATAAGGTAAAATATTTCGATTTTATGAAAGACCAAAAATTTTAACAAAATAAAAATGAGCTACTTCTTCCAGCAAGATTTGATGATCCAGTTATGTTCGTTGTTTGCACTCTGTCACCTTCATCGTTATTCGCCAAAGAATGAGGAGACGTAGGGTATTATTTATGATCGGTATTTTTCCGCGATGAATCAGACTCTGCACAGGAAAAATCTTAAGATTCATGTTCAGCTTTTTTACATTTTTTAATTCCTTTTTCATACGAGTCTGAAACAAATGAAGTAGAAATAGGCTTACATTTAGAGTTGAACATATTTGTGAAAATGTACTTATGACTTTCTAAAACTGATTTCAAAAAATAAACCAAAAAATCAATATTTGAGGTAACTATTTGGGGATATTTGAGATCTTTGTTTAGTAATTACATTCAAGAAAAGTGTTATTCATACAGCTCTAGCTATAATGTTAAAAACAGTGATTTTTTAATATAAAGATACAGTTTATCCTTTTCTTTGTTCTTTACCTTTTCTGTAGTATACAGAGTGGTGTTGAACTCTACCGACAAAATAAGAGGGGTGGTGAAAGATGTCAAAATAAGCCATATTTGGCGAAATCTCCATATCCGCATACGAGTCAGTTTGGCTATATAGCAAAACTACTGTTTACGTCCATGTCGTTGCTACGTAAGCGATTACAGCAATAAAAAAAATGTCTAATGCATAAATTCAGCAATTGACCTAGTAATACATCAGAGATAAAAAAAATCCGAAATTTTCGTTTCTGATTTTGATCTGTGTTACCACATAGTGAAAATAAGCATAAAACTGACTTTTTAATACACTCGAAAAGGTATATGAACTGCCAACTATAAGCAATAGGTGAAGGACATCAAAATAAACAATTTTTATTCAGTGCCTTTTTGTCTAAAATTAGCCGTTCAGGCACTACAGTGAATTTAGTATTTGGATATACTGCGTTCAAGGTTTTCACAAATGGCTACAACGCGCTATTTCAATAATTTTTGCAATTATTTAATGCCAATGGACCTTGTGCTCTCTCTATTTGGCAACGTTCTAAACTCAGTTAAATTCACCAGAATTGTATGTGTAGAATCCGCCGAATCAGTTGCGACTACGGAGTCTACACATACAATTCCGGTGAAGTTAACTGATTTTAGGAAGTCACTAGAGAGGGCCCGACGTCCGTTCACATTAACTAATTTTAAAATTTCTGTAAATGGCGCATTTTAGCCATTTGTAGAAACCTTGAATGGAGTAGCTGCAAACAAACACTACACTCACTGTAGTGCCCGAACGGCTAATTTTTGGAAAAAAATTCACTGAACAAAAAATGTTTATTTTGATGTGCTTCACCTGTTGCACACACGTAGCAGATCCCAACTCTTTTCCAGTGTGTTAAAAAAAAGGCAGTTTTAGGCTTATTTTCACTAAACAGTAACATAAATCAAGATCAAAAAAGGGAAGGGAATTACGGATGTTTTTTGCCTCTGCTATACTATTAGGTCAATCTCTCCATTTATGCAATAAATTTTTTTTTATTGCCGCAGTCGCTTACATAGCAACGGCATGGACGTAAACAGTAGTTTTGCTCTACAGCCAAATTGGCTCATTTGAAGACATGAATATTTCGCCAAATACGACTTATTTGACGTCATTTACCACCCTTCTTATTTTGTCGGCAGAATTCAGGACCACCCTGTATAATGATTTCAGATCAGTATACGGATTAAAATGTAAATTATTATTATTTTTTATTTTTGGTTTTTGGCCTATAACTTTTACATTTTCTTGTTTTTGTGATTTTACGGCTCAAAGACTACAATATTATGCTGGGCCGAGACCTATTGCTATCCGAGAAATCCAAACCTCTTAAAGCCTAGAGGACCAAACTACAGTGACTACCGTGCACTACAGTGAACAATGTGATCTCTCTGAGACCTCTGAGTAATTATATTTTCTTGAAGTAGCTCGTAAGTAAGACTAGGGTCTAGAGCTTGAACGATAAATTCATTCACGGAAGTGTGGATGCAATGAAGGGGATTTCAGTCTTCCTCTTAGTGACGTTACGTGATATATAACTTTTCATCAGAGAGCCTTGAGTAAGAAATGAAGTTCAGTCCCCCCCCATCTACAATTAAATCATGCATATGCTGTTCACTTATGAAAAAAAAGGGCCATAAATCTGTATGATTGTATAAAGAAAACTACAAATTTATGGTTTCTTTTTTTTATAAGGGTTACTTCTTTTATTTAAAGGAAACAGTTGTTGTAAACAGTACCTTTTCTTTTCCCCCATAAAAGCTAACAAATTTATAGAGCGTCATTGGCGTAGGAACGTAGGGGGTCGCTCCTATTGGAAAATTTCTCAGATTTTCAATTATGTTAACATTTGGGTTTGAATACCTTCCCCCTCCCCCACATAATTTTTGAAATAAAAGATTTCTATGAAAAGAAATAAAGATTTTAAACTTTTAGTATTTTCTAATTTTTAATAAAGATAATAAAAGTAATGAAATAAAATTTCTAGCAGAAGTATGCATTAGAAGATTTCTAGTAAATATTTCCTAGAAAGAACTCAAATCACCAAATTGGCAATACTATCTTCAGTGTATTTTCGCAACGTGTAAAAAAAGGCAACGTTTCGTAGTGCAGCAGTTTGTTATCGTTCAAACTCTAGACGCTAATGTGAGCAAGAATTTGTGAGTGACATCACAGCTAGTTTTAGGGGTTGATTCGGGTCAAATTTTGATTATTTTTAAAGCAATAACTCAAGTACGTATCCAGAAATTTATTTTGGAGGGGGTTCAAAGTAGAGACGTACAAAAATAGTAATGTATCGATATATTGGCATAGTCGAATACCGCTACGATATTCTCTAAAATACGAAGAAACTTTCAATACATATATTGAAAATTTTGTTTGGCGAGTCTGAAACCCACCTCTAAGTACGTCCTTGCATTACATACTGCACAATGATGAGAGAAACATTTGAAATCCATTCATTTGTCAGCATACTGAACAAACAAAAAATTATTTCTTTTGAAATCTCTGAATAAATAGACCCACCCTAAAATTTAATTATGAAATAATTTAAAATAACGAACACCAATGATACATAAAATAGCAATTCTTACTTGATGATGCAAAAGTCCTTTTAACTGGGTGTAATTTCCAGTTTTTGTCAGGCTCTTCACTATTTTTCGTTGCTTTTTCCACCCTCTTCAGTCAGTATAGGGTGGAAAATAGAAGTTTTTCTAATCCTGGGTCAACCATTTTGATGAAATCAGTTATAAACCATCTTCAAATTCTATAATCGCATACTATTTTCTTTGTACATATTTCTGAAAAAGAAACAAGCAGTACAAAACAAAACTATTACTGCTATATCCATTAAATTTATATTATTTATTATTGATATATTGAATTCTCATATTTTTCAAAATATTATGTAACTTACTATTATACTATATAATAACGTACAAACTATTATATACTGCATAAAACAAATCATTGCATATCTATGCAGTATACAATATTGCATAATTCAAATGTATTTATTACTTTTAATCTATATTATTATTTTCAATACCTCTTTGCTAAAACTTTACACAAGTAATGCTAAATTTTAGGTCATTTAATGTTTTTTGGGGGGTTTGAAATCATGCAGCAATCATCAAGTAACGATATGTGTGAGTTTTTGTCTAAATCTAAGCCTGTATTTCTCAATTATTACAATTTATTTGAGATTCTACTGATTCTGATTTCTAATGTGCTTGTTGAAAGAGGTTCTTCATACATGCATTTAAAAGATAAGTACCTAACGTGGTTTGATTTTATTAAGTTGTGTTTTATTTCTTTTGCAAAACTGATGTTTTAATATGATGTTCTAAAACTTGAAGTTGACATAGAGAAGTGTCTTTGTTTACCAATTCAGACAGGAGATTCTGGTCACAGATTTTAATCCGGCGTGGATAAAGGTGCACGTGTGAAGTGAGGTATACAAGTGTATGACGACTTTGTTTCATACTGTAGAGAATTTCCTTGCAAACGTCCCTCAGTAGACAAGTGAGCTCTGCTTTCAGTCGCCTGAGGTCATTGCATTGATGAGGTGGCCTTGTTAACCGTGTCAGACAGGTGATCCTGATTATGTATTTTAGTCTGACATAGGAAAGGCACGTGTATGTGTGTGTTGGAATGTATGTGTACATCCGAAGGGTATGATGTATAACAAAGTTGGGTAAGAACAATTTCTAAATGTAAGTCTTGATAACTATAAAGGGCCAGGTTAAATTTGGTTTTATAATTCTCAAGACCGTAGCCAGGAAATATTTTCAGCAGGGGCTTTAGTAATTTCTAGGAGGGTTTGAATTTAATATATTGAAACATTCATAATTTTCGATAAATATTGAACATGCCCCAAAGCATTCTGCTTTGGGGCGCACACGTTTAAAAATTTTCAGGGAGGGTTTTAATAGAATATACTGAAAAATTCGTAATCTTTCGATAAATAATGCACACGTTTGAAAAAATTTCGGTGAAGGTTTGAACCCCGAACCCTCTCCGAAAATGGGATACTCTATCTGCCCTAGGTACAGGTTTCATTATTAGTGTACCTCACAATGCAACAGTGGAAATTCAACATAACCATTGTATATGGGGAATGAAAGCATTTTTTTTTTGCAGATGTCATTTAGCTGCCATGTTTTTAAACTTGATAAATTATGCACAGAAAAGATTTGAAGTAATTGTGATGAGTGTATTTCAAAAAGACTCTTGCACTGTTTGAATTTTTTCCTTCGATGATTTTTTTTGCTTAGAATAAAAAATCCTTTCAACAATTACAATTCCATCTGTTTACAATAAGCAATTAATTATCATTTTTCCCCCCTATATGTATTACAAAATCGTTAAATCTGAGTCTTTGAATCTCTTGTTTATTGATAGGGCACAAAAGAACAGAAAAGGAACGATTTGCATCACATTTTTCTATTTCATGGTGACCATCTTTTTCAAAATAATGACGAATTACTTGCTGCAATGGTTTGTCTAGTTTTCTAATAAAATCCTTAAGTGTTTCCATATAGTTCTCGAACTTAAAAGCTCTAAACTTATCTAAATTGCCAAAATTGGAAACATCACTTATATGCAATAGGCCGTGAATATTATATAACATATACTCTTTATCGTATAATGAACCAAACGTTGAAACAAAATGCTCCAAGAGTGACTTTGCATATTTTATCGATTCAACGTTATGTTCTTCTGAACATAAAAGTCTTACAGCAACATGCAAGGTTAAAAAATTATGGTACATTTCTTGTCTAAGTACAAATGGCAAAACTACAGGTCCAGTACACAGTAAAAATAGTCTAAATTCCATAGTTTTCCAATGTACCAAATCAGTTAAAGACCTTGGTTTCCTTATAAATTTAGATGCAACATAATCATGAAGTTTTAAATGCTTTTCAGAAATTTGCATAACATCTTTAGACTGATGAAATATGTCCGCATTGCGTGTGGACAAAGTATGGACATAAGGGACCAAAAAAGGACGTCCTGGGGACGTTTTGTGCTATCTGGGTAGTATGAATAAAATAATACTGAAAAAAATAAAATCATATACAAAAAAAAAAATTATATACAGCGCCGTATTTTTTAATGAAGAAATAATTTGTAGACGGAGAGCCTGCACGTATTACATCACTTATGCCGAAAGAACATTGTCAAAGATGATTGTTTTATCATGGAGATAGTCCCTGACCATTTGCTAATTATTTTCCCATGGAGATAGTCCCTGACCATTTGCTAATTATTTTCCCATTGCATGAAGCAAACGATATTTGGGAGGAAGACGTTTGTAAAATAAAAACGTTCTCTGCACATACTAGTGTATACTTAGTAAATCTGAGCATTACAATCTATATTCAATCTTGAGTTGTCTGTTCGGGGACGGTTCATGAATGTAATTGGCTAAAGCGGGCAGGTTTGATATTGATCTTGTAGGAATTATTTCAGATCTAATAGATTTAATTCTATAAGTGGGGAAGTTGATTATACGTGACCTTATTAACTATACCTTATATAGTACGAACTTATATCGTTTTATATACATATTGTTTAAATAATTACAAAATTTTCACATTTCAAAAACTTTTTTGCAACCCCCTCCTTAGATCATTTAGGAAATTGTTTCAAGAAATTCCTTTTTTAGTACTTGATAATAATATACGTATATGGTGTATGACCAAAATATGTATAAGTATGTCCAATTCGGGCTAACTGAACTATGTCTAAAACAGTTTTAAATTTTAAACTTTGCGCCCTAAGTCACTCATAAGGGGTTCTGTAACATGAAGCATACGTATAGTATAACCTGCGATGTACATCAATTTACAACAAACGATGCCTTACCTAAAATTCGAAGATTGCCTATATAGTTCAAATGTTAATATTTGCAGGTGCCTATCTCCTAGTAAAGAGTTAACTTTATTTGCTTAAAACTATATTCTTAAGGACAATTTTCACTAGTTACTTATAGTAGATGTGATAGTAATGCAATCTTATAATAATAACTGTCGAACACGTGTTTTTGGATGCAAAAAAGTGCATAAATAGGATTATAAGGAACGTCGTAATAAGTTGGGCAAATCACACACATCTCAAAGCAACACCACCTCTCTGCAAATAGGAGAACTAGTGGAACCATAATGCTGAAAGAGATTACCGTAAATGAAAATGCCAATTTTCATGGAATTTTACTTTAAATTTAGTGTAATAAACACATTCGATACAACACACCAGATATTATTGAAAAGCATATCTGGTGACAGATCAGGATAGATGAGTAAAAGATTGAAAATACCATGAAGATCTGCAAATCGGGGTAGAAAAGTTCTGAGGAAATAAAGCTACATTTGTTGAAATTGACATAACTACGTTGCTTGCAATTCCTGAAAATATGAATCACCCCCTCAACACGCTCAAAAGAGGAAATGAGTTCTACATCAAATCAAAAAAGTTGCACTTTTAGGACCAGCACAATACAAAAAGATAGCTTTAGTTACCTGAAGCTCTTGGACAAAAATTGATAACTAAATGAAAAAAACCAACCAAATACGTTAAGAGGGTATGCTCAACAATAATAATAATAATAATAACATGAAAATACAGAAATCTCCCAACTTTTTTAAAACTCTAAATTTTTGAAATTTTTCCTAAGCTCTCGTGAATTAGGGTGAATGTTCGCTACAGATGCACAGCGAAATGAGCGATAACACTGACGATTAAGATAGTTTGAATGAAACATCACGTATTTTTAAAAGAATCGACAAGCAAAATTTGCGGGTTCGTCTCTTCTGGCTTAACTTTTAA
The DNA here is from genome assembly GCA_006491805.2 of Dysdera silvatica. NCBI lineage: Eukaryota > Metazoa > Arthropoda > Arachnida > Araneae > Dysderidae > Dysdera > Dysdera silvatica. The sequence goes on along the minus strand of QLNU02015360.1, from coordinate 192,948,932 downwards.
AAATAGAACCCTTTAAGAAAATGCAAAAGGATAATCAAAACTAAAAAAAGAAAAATATACGACTAACAAAGGAAGGTTCCTGGGTGCATAAAACGGATTTTAACACGAGTGGTGTCATTAGAAAGATTATAAAAAATTATTAGACATGTATTCGAGCTTTCTTCATAGTGGCCATTAATATCGGTCCCGGAAAGCCAAAAACTAACTTTTCTTGACATTTTAAATCGCTGTTTCTTCGCACCGAATGATCATTTTCAAAATATCCTTTTCGCATTATGTATTTCCCGTAAGTTCATTAGACACGTGTTTCGTAATTTTTTCACCATAAATCGTTAATAGTCAGTTTTTAGTATTAAAAAACTGGAGCCAGATTGGAAAATATCATAACATGGCTGGCAGATTTGGCTGCTTTCTCTCAGGTATATACATACAGGGTGGTCCTGAATTCTACCGACAAAATAAGAGGAGTTGTTGTGAACACCAAATAAGGCATATTTGCCCATATCCCCGTGTCCGCAAGGGGGCCGGTTTGGCTGTAGAGCGTAACTACTGTTCACGATCATGTCGTTGCTACGTAGCCAATTACATGAATTAAATACAATTTTTGATACACAATTTAAGTGATTGAGCTAATAATAGAGATAAACAGGGCCGACTATGACAATTGGGGGGCCTAACGCGCATATAAAGATTGGATATAAATATGAAAAATGTACACAACATTATTCCCATTTTAAAAAAAATGTAAAAATATGCTTTTCGATTCCACTGTCATCGTAGTTGCAATTGGACCCCAGCTATGATTTCTCTGAATTCGTTTTGGATTGTAAATCCGAAGAAGGAAAAAAGAATGAATTTTTTTTATCAATTTACTGTATTTTACATTAAATAAAATTGTCAAATAAATATCTGGGGCCCCCTTCTTTCGCGGGGCCCTGGTGCGGGCCCAGCGAGCCCTTGCCATAATATGGCCCTGGAGACAAAGAAATCCGGAATTCTGTTTCTTGATCTATGTTACTATGTAGTGAAAATAAGCCTAAAACTGCCTTTTTTAACACACTAGAAAAGAGTTGGAGACTGCCAAGTATGTGCAACAGGTGAAGAACATCAAAATAAGCATGTTTTTTTCAGTGAATTTTTTTCCAAAAATTAGCCGTTCGGGCACTACAGTGAATTTAGTATTTGCATCCACCACATTCAAGGTTTCCACAAACGGCTACAATGCGCCATTTTAAAAATTTTTCAAATTGTTTAATGTGAACAGACGTCGGGCTCTCTCCAGCGATTTTTTAAAATCAGTTAAATTCGCCAGAATTGTATGTGTAGAATCCATGGTCGCAACTGAAGCGGCGGATTCTACATACACAATTTCAGTAAATTTCAGTGATTTTAGAAAGTCGCCAGAAAGAGAGAGGGAGCCTGGCGTCCGTTGACATTAAATAATTTGAAAAATTCTTGAAATGGCGCATTGTAGCCATTTGTAAAAATCTTGGATGTGGTGGATGCAAATACTAAATTCACTGTAGTGCCCGAACGGCTAATGTTTGGATAAAAATTCACTGAACAAAAATTGTTTATTTTCATGTCCTACACTTGTTGCACATACTTGGCAGTTTCCAACTCTTTTTTTCTAGTATGTAAAAATGAAGTTTTAGGCTGATTTTCACTACATGGTAGCGATTAAGATCAGAAAACAGAATACCGGATTTCTTTGTCTCTTCTATATTACGCGCTCAATCACCTAAATTATGTATCAAAAATTGCATTTAATTCATGCAATTGGCTACGTAGCAACGTGATGGACGTAAACTGTAGTTACGCTCTACAGCCAAACCGTCCCCTTTGCGGACACGGGGGTTATACCATATATGTCTTATTTGATATCCCCAATAAACCTTCTTATTTTGTTGGTAGAGTTCACGACCACCCTGTATACAAGTTTTTGATACGTTAACATCAAAGTCAAGCTACAGTTATTTACACTTCCTTTGCGAAAATTCGTCCAAACTCATAAAAAAACCTACCACGTGTTTCAAAGAGACTATTTTGATTTCATCGAAGTTTAATTTATTTTAAACATCAATTTTGGCCTTTAGATAGATATCTGATTGTTGGCAAATTGTCCCATGCTTTTATTTGATTTGATTTAGGTGTGGGTATTTTAAAATGGATATTGCCAATTGCATAAATCCTATCAATGTAAGTCGTCACTTATTAAAAGTAACGGAAGTGACATATTCCAGTTTTTAAAGTATGACTATTAATATTAACATTTTTGAGAAGGTTATTGCTTTAGAATTTTGTACCATTTTAAAGAACTATTTAACGAATCCAGAAGTTAAAGAGGCCGAAGAAATTATAGAAATTTCTGAAAATGATGAAGGAAATGATTTACTTCATAACGATGACAGACAAGAAATTACCTGTCAGCCAGCACATATAAAAATAGAAGAAAAAGAGCGCATGATCGCTATAAAAGAAATGCATCCTAACCGGAAATGGGGCAGCTTAATTAAAATAGGATATAAGATGATGCCCAATTCAAAAACGCATCTGCGTTTTAAAAACGATGTAGAAAATGGGGCAATATTAGTTGATATGTATGAAGCTATAGGCAGGGAAGTTTGGGGAAAATTTCTGGAAATTAGGGGTCACAAATTCCGCATTATTCATGGTACCGACATCCGGAAATGAGGCAATCAAACTTCATTGCGTTTTCCCAAATTCAAATTTTTTGCCTCGAGCAAGTGTTAAAAAATCTTGTAAACGCCACGGTATATTATCCAGAAAGGTGATAAAACTAGTAACCAAACGAACACTGACTGCTCCGGATAAAATCCAAAACGTCGCATCGACGTTGAAAAATAAAAAAAATCTTGAGCTGCGTTTGAAATATCCCGACATTGCGTATTTAATACGGATCAGCGCGGTTTTCATTATGAGCTATCAGATAGCCGATAACTCGCTTTCATTGGAGAAAAAATAACGTTAGGCTATGCGTAATCTCCAACGAATAAATGTACGTATTCAAATACCCTTCATTATTTAATAAAAGCTAACGAAAAAGTGATTGGCGACGTTTTTCTATGTCTACAAGAAAGTTTTGGTTAGTTTGGCAATAGAATAAAATCTTCCCTGTTTAAAACTACAAATGTGATTTTAACTTGTAGAGCATCGGGGAAATTGACTACAGCGCTATTTGAAATATTTTTAGATGAGCATTTTTTTAAAAATGTTACGAAAAATTTCCTTTTTTCGCTCTATTCTTAGGGGGTTCATAAAACTCCCTGGAGTTTCGAAGAAAAGTGGGGCGTAATGAAAATCATTCCTGAACATACAACCAGGGCCTCCGAGAATGGGGGCCATTTGGCTCGAGCCTAGCTTTATCGGAGGGCCTCAAATTTTGCCTTTTAAAAAAAAGAAATGGGCTGTTTCTTTATTTTAAAAAGTATAGCCTATTTCTTACATAAAATTAAGATTTAGCAAAAACCCTTGCAACCATCGATATATTACCGCAAAATCCATAAAGAAATATTCAAATGAAATATTTTTTGAAGATAACTCATTAGATTAATTTCAAATCGAACTGCAACCTGAAAGAACTTTTCAAGAAATACGCAAACTTGGTCTTACCGGCTTGTTCCTCAATATAACTCTTGCATTACGGATTTTCTGACCCTTCCAGTGTCAGTGGCTTCAGGTAAAAGAACATTTCATGTACTCAAACAAGTTAAAAAATTTCACCGCTAAATGATGGGTCAAGATAGATTGAACGGACTGGCTATGCTCAACATAAATTATGATGTAGCACGAAAGTTCAACTTTTCTTCAATTATCAATGCATTTGTAGAAAAAAAAAAGCTAGAAATCTTTTACTTCATCAAAAAATTGAAAATAATCAATAGTGGTCTGTGTTACAAATTGTATTTTCATCATATACATTTTCAGCAATTACCCTATATGTTCAAATTACAGTACTTGTATATTGTTGAAATTTGTCTTCAGTAATTTTTTCTCAATTTTGGCTCAAAGGGCAGGCCCATGGTAAGAGGGGGGGGGTAAATGCCTACAGGCCCCTGTGTAATAAGGGGCCCAGCGCAAAACTTGATAATTTTTCCTTTTTTAAAATTATTATTATATTAAATATATCTAAACGCAACACGAAAAATTATCCTGGGACAAAATGGACAGGGTTTGAGGAGGGTCCGATCTGCTAAACCGTCCAGCTGTCTATAACACTTGTCCCCTGCCTTGTCAAAGGTAGGAGGGCCTCGCAAAAGACAGTGGCCCGGGCCTCTCTCATTCCCTTGGAGGGCCTGCATACAACCCCACTGTGTCAGCCGTTGGATCGTTGTTTTTCTTTAGAGGAATAAAGTACATAGCTCGTGGAATCTATCGTCACGGGAAAATATCTGGAGATAGAAATGAGTTTACAATCAAAAGTAATATTATACGATTGCAATCCTTGAATCACTTTCAAATAATTTAGGACATTTTTCGTCCTATGATTAAACATGCTTGGTTTGCACCGGGTTTATCAGAAGATGAGCCCGACTTCTTTAACGTATGTCAGGTTTGTTTTTCGCAAAAAACATGCAACAAAATACCTCTTTGCAAAAATTATCCATTTAATCAATGTATTCGCTGTCGAAGGCATTTATATTTTCCATGCTTTGGGGATTTTCACACAACTGATTTTGAAAGCTAACAAATTTCACTTAAATATGTGAGAACTAATAATAATAAAGGCATAACGCTTTCTATACAAAAATGAACATTTATAATTTTTTTCAAATGCGTCTACATTTCATTCATTATAATAATGTAACTTCAACTCCCCCGTAATAATAGACGTAAAGGCTATTTATCAATGACCGCAAAATATTCGCCAAATTTACCATCCATGTTATGTTATTTTTTAATTTGGCGCCAGTTTTTAAATCCTCAAAACTGATTAATAACAATTTATAATGAAAAAATTATGAAACACATATGCCTAATGAATTTAAGTGAGGTACATAATGCAACAAAGAGATTTTGAAAATAATCTTTCAGTACGAATATATAACGATTTAAAATTTCAAGAAAAGTTACATTTTTTTACCTTCCGCGACCCCTCACTCCGATATTAATGGCCACTATGAAGAAAGCTCGAATACATATCTAATAATTTTTTACACAAGCTTTCTAATGACAACACTCGTGTTAAAATCCTCGTCGTCCACTCAGGGATCTTCTCTTGTAAGTGAAAAGGAAATATTAAAGCTACAATTAAGTTCATAATGCAAAAGAATTACCCAATAAAATACACAAATTATAAAATCACTGCCTTGGAGGCCTTGTGTGTTAACTACTTGGTAGCTGTGCTATCCCTGTGAGAAAGGTAATACTATCATGAAGAGAAATTACACGAAAGTAGTCAACGAAAAAATTAATCGTATGAAAAGTAAAAATTGCCAAATTACTACCAACCTTGGTATAATAACCAATGATAGATGAGACGGAACATGCAATAAAATTAGTATATGATGGTTGTAATCTAATAATATGTATAATAATTGTAATAGTAATCTGTAACAACTGTAAAATAATAATATACTGCTGTAATAATAATCTATAATAGATGCAATACTATGCTACTATTTTAAACGGATGTGTAGATTAATAACTGTATTCAAAATTTCAAAAGAGAAAAATGCCAGGAGATCTTCATGTTCGTAATTGATTCATCCAAATAAACAAAAAGAAAGGGTAAAACTATTTTTCAATTTATTATAGATGCTGCTTTAGAAAGATTGCAGCATAACTACAAATTATATTTATAATTAGAGGTATTTTAATGTCATTCTATTAACTTTTAATGCATGTAATAGGTGTGTGCATTTGAAAATCTACTCATGTTCTTTATACTATGTTACGTTTGTGTTGTTCCACCCTGTTTTATCATTTAATCCAGGGGTATCCAAACTACGGCCTTAAACTACGGCCAAATACGGCCGGCCATGCCGGGTATCCGGCCCGCCATATTTTATTTTGATTACATTGTAAAATTTACAATGTAAGTAAATCATACAAAATAATAATCAGATGTTTTTATTTAACGACCAATTAAGAAACGCAAGAATTGACATACATAATGAAATTGAACATTTTAAATGTAATTAATGACATGGGATTTATCCTAAAAACTTAAAATAAGTGACACACATTCACGTAATGACATTAAACGTTATAATTGTGATTAATGAGATTTATGTAGCTTAACTTTCCGCTAACTATTGTTTGCAATTGTGGAAAAAAACATTTACACAATAGTTTAAATCTTAAAGTATTATAATGTATTTTTGCTTCCATGCGTATATTACATTGTAATATATGCAGATATATTCAGTTCCAGCTATGATCCAGAAAATATTTTCGGGGGGTGGCAAACCAATATAGTGATCTGAAAAAAGGCAACAAAAAGGAATATTAGGATTACCTACCCCCTGGGTCTACTTTTCTCTCTCAGTCCTCATATTGCCGGTACAGTGAGTGCGGCCCAAGTGAGCCACCCAGAGAATGAGCAAAATTGGCCCTTGGACTGAAAAAGGTTGAAGACCCCCCCCCCTGATTTAACCCATTATTTAAAAAAAAATTTAAAAAATCTGGAAATTTTGATAAATTGTTCAATTGAATAATTAAGTAATAATTATTAATTTTATAGAACAATTTTCATTAATAATAATTAGTAAGTAAAAAATAAGTAATTTTCATTAAATTCCACTCAGTAAATCTATCAGGACTGTAATCCTACCAGTAAATAAAGGGTTAAACTGTGTTGAGATACAGTTTCATTCCTTTTGCATTGCTTATTTTTATATCAAGCATTTGAATTGTCGATCATTAATCAATTTGTTTTCAGACGTATTTGGCCTATTTCTGTCTATTTTTTTTTTTACTTTGGCATTAATATCTTCGCCTTTCATGAATCTCTTATCCATTCTTTTCGTTTCCTGTTTTCCCTAGTTTTTGGGATGGAATCTTCATACATTTTTGCTTATATTTTACCCAAGAGGGTGCTTGAAGAATGGTCTATAGGTCTATGATTAATAAAATTATTTTCAATATCATCTTGGAAGCTAAGAAAATTATTGATAATGTCAATACAAGATACAAAGAAAAATATTAAAGAAAGAAAGAAATAGACGAAAGGCCAACTTTGTGCCAATTTGAACTAAATGTCTGAATCAGGCCTCGCTCCTCAAGGGGACGCCACTCTTCGTAAAAAATAATCATATTTTTTCAATTCTAAATTAAGACCCCATTTTGTGAAAGAAACATAAAAATCTTTAAGCCCAGATTAGTTCAATGGTATACTTGCTTTTCAACAAAATAAATAAATAAGAAAATTTTGATTGTTTGTTTGTTTGGATTTTTTATGGCGCAAGAGCATCTGGGCTATACTGCGCCAAGAGAATTTTGAATGCCACAAACTAAAATAAAATCCTATTCCTTCGCTCTGTAGTTATTTTTTTGATCCCCGAACACTTTCTTCAAACGGATTTAATATACGTTATATTTTATATATAGTATTATAGCTCTTGATTTTACGAACTTGTTCATAGCCAAAGAAAGTTCCCAAATCTAAAAGTTCGTAATTAACATAAGATTTCTGGAATACTTTTCGAGACCAACCTAAAGTTCGCAGAAACGTTTAGTTCGTAAATTAAATGTTGATGAAATTCAGTGTAAAATGTTGTTGAAGTTTGAAAAAAAAAACTTCAATCTGATCAAAAATGTTGGACCAAAATATTGTACACTTTTTATATTCTTTGATTTGGAATAACTTAACATGATTGCAATCGCTCTTAAGGCATTATGGGTTTAGTCAAACATTCTAGTCTTTACCCAACAGAATACATAGAAAATTTACAAGGAAGGAATTATAAGGTTGAAACAATATAAAGTCTAACTCACTTATAACGAAGTTGATGGAAGCCGAAAAGATATTCGATATATCCATGCCGACTGATGAATTTTAAGAAGTTTTAAGAAGTATATATATATACACACACACTTAATGGAACTAACCCCCCACACACACACAAAGTACATATACCCATGTCTTTACTCTTTTTTGCCTAGGAAAAAGTTACGATTAAACCTAAGTTTGTATACTACCGACGAGAACTAAATGCATATATTTCAGATAAAATATAAAATTTGAATTAATTTTATTTGAGCAGCATATGAATTAAGTTTTGTAAATTGTTGCTCACATCTTATATGTATTATCAAAAGTGGTCCTTGACTTATTACTGTCTTCCAATTCCTGCCATAAAATCACCCCTAATTATCCCGATATTTTACTTTATGGTGATGCATGTTTTCTCCAATCTTCTCGTCGAAATAATTGAAAGTTTTTACATGCACTTGAAATCTGCAACTAGTATACTGTTAGACAAATGATAAATCTTGCAGCTTAATCGAATGAACTCTCACCTCCGAAACACTTCCTTTTATCCTTCTAATGATTTAAAATTCGATACCATTTCTTATATTTTATGTGTTTCTGTTGTTGAAATTTTAAATTCTAATTTTTCCTTTTAAATTCATGGACTCAACATCCCATCTGATAACAAATTCTTCCAAGACTTAGAGCTTTGCTTCAAAACAAGATAGTGTCCATTGTACCATGTAGCAATTGTCACTAATAAATCATTCCAACGATTCGTCCATCCTCTACTATCCCGTCTCGCTGAACGTTGTCTTTTTAATTCGTTACTAGATACCTTTTTACCTAAACATGGTCAGCGAATTATAAGCTTAGAAGAAATTAATGAGACAATAGGGGACTCGCCAAGACAATGATTCTTTGGCCTAATATCTCCCAAGTAAGTTTATACGGTTTCAGATATTTACAGAGAATTCCTTGCCACTTGAGAGCAGTCAAAGTTGCCATGCCATCTGTCAGGGGCTCTTCCATACAGTTAGACTTCTTTAGACTCTTGATTGAAGGCCGGCGACACGCGAGTGCTGAATCGTAAAGTATTATTCATGGGCTGAGAAAAAATCGCTGTGAGGACAAGCCGTTTAATGAGGTAGGTGAGACGATGCACACCCATCCGATGTAACGACGATTACGCGAACGATCGCATTACTGATTTCTTCTTTTTTTCCTTGCCTTAGGGCGTCGCTTGCCTCAGTAGGCGTGTCGCCAATAAAGGTGTTTGGCCATCGTCACGTGGCCAGAAACGCGAACTCTTGAATCTACTCGTTTAAGCACGTTTCGCTCTTCAATTTGACGGATCATTTGTCCCTCAAGATCTTTTATTCCAAGCGACCATCCTGTTCCAGTAGTTTGAAAACTCGTCATCCAGTTGGACGACAAGCTCTATGGTTTTATTATGTCTTAAGCCACAGTATCGTTCATGGCAAGAAGACAACGATTTCCAGGACTTGGATGAAAAGGAAAACGAATTACCTGCAATTAACTTCAACGAAAATTCCACACTCCTATTCACTGTTCGTTCTTGATCACATCAGGAAGCAAAGAAACATTTAAACAACAATATAAATCAACGTTTATTGGCGTAGTGATACCAACGCCGATGGTATGGCGTGATTAGATGGTGAAACGTTCGAAAGAAAATAAATATTTCTGCCTTCGGTGGGACCTGAACCCACGACCTTCCACTTGCCGGGCGGAGGCTCTACCCACTGAGCTACGAAGGACAATATATAATCTCTTTACGAACGTATATATATTGTTGCCAGTTATTTCGCAGAATGGTGTAGTACATGGACTACTATTTAAACCAAATTGCAAAGAGACTGGTATTAAATTGATCGAAATGCCCGTTGCAGCATATGTATTTATTTTATATAAATCGAACACTACGCAGATTAAATCAAACAACAATGTCAATCAACGTTTATTGGCGTAGTGATACCAGCGACGATATACTATACCATTCTGCGAAATAACCGGCATCAGTAAATAGTCTTTATATACGTTCGTAAAGAGATTAGATATTGTCGTTCGTAGCTCAGATGGTAGAGCCTCCGCCCGGCAAGTGGAAGGTCGTGGGTTCAGGTCCCACCGAACGCAGAAATATTTATTTTCTTTCGAACGTTTCACCATCTAATCACGCCATAACATCGGCGCTGGTATCACTACGCCAATAAACGTTGATTTATATTGTTGTTTAATTTAATCTGCGTAGTGTTCGATTTATATAAATAAAAGAAATATTTGTTTCTTTTATATCCTAAAACTCCGTTGGGCGTTAAAAATGTATATATCAATTGTATAATATATCATATTATATATATATTAATCATATAATATCTGTAATTTACCGTATCTTAAACGTTTATCAATTTTTCATGAGTGACTTCAACAAATTACACATTTAATCCTTCTTTCAGTGTCCCTTTGGTTGGGTGACAATGTCTTATGGCACTTGAAAATTTTGATCGTAGGAATCATTGTCTTTCTGTGAATTCATAAATCTACCGGCCCTGCGGTGGCGCAGTGTGGTAACGCGTTCTCCTAGTGCGCCGCTAATCCGGGTTCGACTCCCAGCAGTGCAAAAAGAACGCTTACTCAGAGATCTCATAAAGATCGCACTGCTCACTGTAGTCCGGGGTTTGGTTCCCTAGGCCTTAAGAGGTTCGGATTCCTCGGAAAACAGTAGGTCCCGGCGCAGCATGACCACTGTAGTCTTTGAGCCGTAAAACCAAAAAGAAACGAACAAACAACATAAATCTACCAATGAGAAGGATAACACATCATCTACGAGTGTTTTATCTAAATCTAAATAGGGGAAAACGATAGCCTCTTTTAAAATTCTGTATAATTTTTGACACGGCCGTGGTAAAATTAAAAATCTAACTTTTTAATTCTTAAATATGTAAATCCTTTATTGACTAGATACCATACGGGTACGCACATACTTAAAATTTCATAGGAATGATATATTTGGATATATATAACATCAATCTAATAATTAAAAAATTAGGCTTCAGATTATGTTCAAACCATTACTTCATTACGCATGCGTTTCTATACTATCGAGCTAGAATATATTAAAAAACGAACATAAATTTTATCTTTCCAGTGATAGTAACGCTAAAAATTGAGTTACATTGTGTTCATTTAATGTCAACAATAGTATATCACTGAGCATATAGGGCTAAGTCCTTCACTACGAGGCACACCACGTGTGGTGTGATAACGTTTTGCCGTTCAATACGTCACATCGCATATGGTGTGATGCTAACTTTGCTTTGCTATGAGAAAGCTTTTAGCTTAGTGTTGGCTCCTATAGTTCCACATCAGTATTGTGGGTTGGTTTTTTTTTGTTTGTTTTTTTGAGATCATCCAGCTTTCCCTAGAAAAAAAAATACTGCCGCCCCTACGGATTACTTCTCCTATATACAGTCATACACTGCGGGAAAGTATTGCCCCTACGCAATATTTCAACTCTATGCATATACATGTATATGTATATGGGAAGTTATCGTGTAGGGGAGATACTTCTCGTGCATGCATAATTGTATACAGGAGAAGTAGCCCGTACGGCCGACATTATTTTTTTTTGAAATGGCACAAAAAAAAAATGTGTTAGTTCCTATATGCTAGCTTTATAATAGGCTGCATTGCTTTTATAGGTCCACATATTGTGTATAAATGTAAAAACGTAGTCTAAAAAATAAATATGCTAAAAATACAATAAAAATGTAATTTGTAGAAAAGCTTAAAAATCTAGTATTGCACCGTATATTCATAATTTACAACTGGTAGTGAAGTGGTTAATAGAATCAATATCAGTAAGGACGGAAATAGATCAATCCTGTTTTAATAGTTTGAGTATATTTTCTGTGTTTATAAATTATCTTAATATTCTCATGAATGGAAGGGGAATTTTCATGCACAAATTTTGATGTCATCATCTACCGAATATGTTGGGCCTGAAAATGAAATATTAGCGTTTTTTTGCTCATTCGTAACTAAACTAATTTATTTTTTTAAGTATAATTTTTCCAACCCCGAAAGTCGCTCTTTCTTATATATATAACTTCTTCCACTATGCCTTTCAATATTGTTGTTACTTCAATATGCCCAGCCCATCGCCATTTCAGCCCTTTTACTTTAACAATGATGTCCTCTACTCTAGTTTGCTCTCTCACCCAAGTGTTTCTTTTTCGATCTCTCCTAGTTATTCCAAGCATGCACCTCTCCATGCTCCTTTGCGTTGTCTGTAACTTTCGTATTGCTCCAACTGTTAGACTCCATGTCTCTG
>QLNU02015360.1:192911803-192925818 GCA_006491805.2 Dysdera silvatica | reverse complement strand
GGCCAGTTACACTTGATGCCAACAAAATAAGCTGAACTTCCGACTGTGGTAAGATTTTCCTTGACTTAACCGGCACTAAGTAATAGTCGTGGAAAAATTGTAATTTATATGGTTCTGAATACTGTTACCCTGTCTTCATTAGTGAGGATAGATTTCTTGACATAATTAAAAATATCTGCAGTCGGAATTTCCATTTCAACTGTTTTAGTCTACTTTTACCTCCTGGAAAGCATTTGAAGACAGCCCCTAGCCACTGCTGTTGCCTTACTCAACAGCAATCTCATCAATGTGACCAGAGTTCAGGGAAAAATCAGTGGGGTCGTAACTACTTTTAATTTTACTTTTAAAATTTACCAGTTTCTTCTGGAGCAATAATTCTTCGCTTTGATAGCCCAAGGGGGCCGGGCACCATCGGACCCCTACGTGGGTACGCCACTGGTAAGTAAACCAATAAACTAACTCCATTGGTTTTGGCCTCAGTTATAAAAAAGTTGTTTATTAAAATTTATTACTACCGGCATATTTTCAACATAATGAAAATCTTAAATATCGATGAAAGGTCTTAGTATATGAATGTATGATTGATTGATTGTGTTTAAAGGGACACGAGTAAACTTTGCAATGTTTCAAAAAAAAAAGTCTGTGTAACGTAAACAATTTTCATAATTAAACAAGACAAAAATTACATGATATTCTCCATGGTCACTGTAAACATTTATGTTTTCCCTTTCATGGGAAATTTTCGAATGTTACTACGTAAAAAAAAAAATATTTTGCAAAACAGTACCATAAAACCGTAAATTTGATTTATGTCCTTTGCAACAGTTACCTATTTTTATATATTCTAAGTTTTTCTTTTTTCGATATATATTTCAGAATTATACTTGGAAAACTCATCTGGAAATTGATCAATAATCACATATATATTCCTGTATGTGTATATATGTATTTAGTGTATTGCGCACACAAAAATCTTATTACAGAGGATCAATAATTCTAAGTGTCGCTCAATCGGTAGGGGACAGGCTTAATTGAAATAGTGGACCGCATTTGGAACTAGCTCATTTCATTTGCTTATGGCCATTCGCAATGGGGTCAATTTTTCATGGAAGTGACGTTTAAGCTCTTATTGGGTTCCTAATAAACAACCATCTCTCTCTCTCCATGACTCTCAAGCCATTTCCCCCTCTGGTTACGTGTCCACCAGTCGTATTTAAATAACAACGGGGAGCTCTGCGGGTGACTGTCATTAGAAAGGCATAGAAGTTCCCACTAATGGATTTTACGGGGATAGCCGGTGGGGTGGGCATGAGAAAAATAAGAAAATGTTGATGCAACGTGTTAACAAGTATATTGTTTGAAAAATTCATTGCGATTTAATTGCTTTTCTTTATATTTGCTTCATCGCAGAACAAACACACTAACTTAATTTTAGCAGAACGTACATTTGTGCAATCTATTGTAAAAAATAACTTAACAATTAACATTTTACCCAGGTAGCAATGAAAGCCAACTTTAACATCTGACGAAGCCCAAGCTCTCCGTCAGTAAATTTTAGAGCAAAGAATATATTATTATCTATGAAGGAATAGAAAATTAGGATCTATACTTAAATTATATCTATAAATTATATCTCACTTGCATGGTTAGAACTTCATTGAAATCAAGATATAATAAAACTTTTAGGGATAAAGGAAGAGAAAGTAGATATCTGTACATTGAAAGAAAATAGTGAAATGAATGATGAATTGCGATTACCTACATTTTCGTGGAAGAGCGTGTCTTTCTTTTCAAAGATCAGCATTTATTTTTAAAATATTTAACTTTTCTAAAAATATTGTAAAAATAATTATAGAGACAAATTATTTATTAAGGTCCCAGAATTTTTTTTAGACTTTAAGGTTAATCGGTGCTTAGAGAAATGTTCAGTTCTCAGCCCTGCCCTGAGAAGACAGAGGAACTAAAACTTACAAAAAAAAATCAGATTTACATTTTGAAATAATTTATTAGTGATTTTTGTTAAATTTCAATTTGAAAAACCGTGTGAGCTAATCGTTGAATGCCAGGTTTTAAGTCAAAACTTTGCGTAGAGAAATTATGCAAGAGAAAGCAAAGTTTTAAACATTTAATCAAAAAGGCTTAATTGAGGGTAATAAAGTTGCGGTTTTTTTTTCGTTGTATTTTTCTTTTATAAAATTGTGCATGTATAAAACTTGAAAGGGGCCGAGCAGGGGCGTCGAGAGCCAATGCGGGCCCCCAGGCTCACTTCGACCGACCCCATGACCCCTTCCCTGGGCAGTGGCATAAATACTTTTTTCAGGTCCTGGCCCCCTCACAGTATAGGACCTTGCCAGCACGAGCCCCCGGATTGCGGTCCCTGCTGCCTTCCCATCTCGTCAGCTCTGGGGCCGAGAAAAACGAAAATTTTACGAAATTAATAGAGGACGATTCAAAATATTGGACAATATTTATAAGTAAGGTATTATTTATGTGCTGTTAAAATTTACGTAATTATCATTGGTCAAGGCAAAATATTGGATAATATTCATGAGTAATGTTTTATTTATATACCGCTAAAATTTACATGCGAGCCAAGAGTCAGACAAAATTAACACTGGCCAATGCAAAATATTAGATAATATTTATAATAGTATATTTATGTGCTGTGTTAAAATGTACATAACAGCCAAGGATGAAACTCTCGCTAATATAACATTCCGATCGAATGTTCATTATATTCGATCAATAAAAATAATCAATGAAATTACAATTCAGCAACCACATTCTATGGCTCAAATTAGAGTTCTAGTTTGAACCATAAAGTGCTAAACACTATCATAGTGTGTTTTGTTCTTGATCAAGGAAGTGGCAAACTTAAGCCATTAAAAAATTTTTACAAGTTAATTACATTTCAAATGTTATCCGTTATCTCAATTTTATTCGATTTTGATTGAATCATTTGTTGAGAGTTTTCCTTTGCATTTTTTTTTCACATGTTTTTCCCTTCGTTCAAGGGCGGATCCAGGATGTTATTATGGAGGGCGGTTCCGAGGGCCTTCACCAAGAAGATGTTTAGTTTTGGACTATTAAATAGTTTAGGTAAATGTTGATATATTACTAGCCTTCCTTTATAACTTAGTTGTCCAACATATGGCCCGAGGGCCATAGTCCGGCCCGCCTACAACTGTTTGAAATAAAAAAAATTCACAAACAAAAATTTTAGATTTTTTTCAGAAATATGGAAAAATTGTGGGGACAGCACAGGTGACCCCTTTCTATATCGCAAGTACACAAACAAATAACTGGAAGAAACTCTAAAGGGAGGCTGTTGAGTATAGATTTTGTTTTTGTTTTTTTTTTCATTTTTTTCCCTAAGAAACCGCTGGCTCGCAAGATCCGTGAAAATTCTTTAAGTGGCCCACTACACAAAAAGGTTGGACAACCCTGCTTTATACTCACCAAAATATTTAATTTACGACAATGAATTAAAGCTGGGCTTTTCTTTAATTAAACTATATGGTTTAAGGCATATTATAGTCAAGTATGACAGAAGGATAAGCTAGTAAAGGAGACATATACAATAACCAAAAACGATAATTTACAATGTAATTAATAGAACAAGTTTAAATTTAAACTACAAAAACATCGTAATTATTTTACTTTTTTTATAACAAGCAACTTTTTAAAAAACTTGAAGTTTATAGTGCAAAGTCGAGCCATCTTGGTTTCTTTGAAAATTTGTCAATCACTTTATTTACATCAATATGAATGTCTCTGTGGGTGTGTATTAAAAGTCTCTTCTGTCATCCGCGTTCGAAGCCAAGTTTGACGGCGCTTCAAGGATAAAAAACTACGTTCTGCTGAAGCAATACTTACTGAAAACGTAGTTTGAAAGGCAAGTAGCTTATAGATTCGTGGAAAAACGTCTTGATCGCATTTCTCCAAGACTTAGAGACTTTGGACGCCTGTGTAAGACTTTTATTTATTACAGTCGTAACAAACAATACATAAAATATTCTTCATCGTCTTTATTTTTCGCTGGATCCACCAGTGCCTTTGTTTTCTTTTTACAAATTTGATATTAGATATAAACACTTTTTATTTCTATCCAAAAAAGAACATGGTTCCTCTAAGCTGAATTTACCCATTTAATTCTTATTTCATATACGTATCTTCCCCTTTTTCATTATTAATCACGACGGTTTTGAAATTTATCCGTCAAAGGCGCGGAGTTTCTTTACACCCAGACGAAGGTTTCGCTTTAAAAAATAAGATGATATACAGCCATTAGCATTTTTGACACCTGCTTCAAAATAGCTCAAGTAGCTTAAATAGACTGGTTGCTTTCTTGTCGTTAGCAACCACTTGGTAGCCCAATTCTTCAAGTCGTGACAATGGCATAACTATGCCCATTACTATGATTGCCATTAACTGAGCACACGAAACTTGCGAAACCTTTGAAAATGGCCGTGTCTACTTTTCTTTATTAATTGCTTGAATAAGACAATTCCGTTTATTGCATAAGTCCGAACCTCGTTCACGTTATGACATTCAAAACCACAGATTTCTCCATCTGTGGTTTCGCGAAAGTTGCCGCAGCAACGTTTTTAAGAAGACGCACGGTATTTCAATGCATTTACCATGTCAGCATCTTTGTTTGGTTCGCATTTTTGATGTTGATTTTCTCGCCCTGGACTCATCACTTTCCAAATATAATATTATAGATGTCTATTCCTCCAATCTCGTGCAGGATCAAAAGCTTAAACATTTTTATCGGGCATTTAAAGAATTAAACATTATTAGCTTCCCGTCACTGGCGTTGTAGTCTTAACACATATCCGTCCGCATGACGAAAATTCGTCATTTCACAGTCAATCACCAGTAGCCAAATGACGAAAATTTGTCATTTCACAGTCAATCACCAGTAGCCAAATGACGAAAATTCGTCATTACACTGTCAATCACCAATAGCCAAATGACGAAAATTCGTCATTTGTATATTGCACTAAATAATTGATTCTTGGTTTTTTTTAAATCCGAATAAATTAAAACGAAATTTTTACCAAACAGAGCTAATTCTATGAAAAAACTGATTTCATCTTCAATTACGTCGTAGAAGGGGTGCAAACGCAAAATAAATAAACAAATAAAAAATAATAATAATAATTTAAAAACGTATTCGACTAAAATTAAAAAAATAATAAAAAGTAGAACTAGCTACGTATGTGACTTTTGCAACATTCCCCTTCATACTGGAACATGTTTCGAACAGTACCATTCGTTGAAGAACTATTAATTATTGATAAAATTAAAGTTTCTAAAATAATTTGCTGTGTCTAATAAAATAATGAGACTATAAACTTTACGTTTTCAGTAATTAATTTCAACTTTTTTTTGTGGATTTAATTTTTATTTAACTTCAGAAAGAAAAAAATTAAAAATAAAGGTGTGTATATATAAATACAAATTCATTTTATTTCATTTCCCAAAATTTCACTAAAAAATATATGATTTTTTAAAAGTTGGTTGTTTTTATATAGAGCATATCGTTTCTACAAATAGTGTCAAAAAATGCCGGCATTTGGTCAATGACGGTTCAAATAATGCCGGTATTTGGTCAATGACGGTGCAAATAATGCCGGACGGATATGTGTTAAGGTAAGCGTGCTCAAAATTCTGAGGATTTTGACCATTTGACTGCTTTCTACGTTTAGACATTTTTAAGACATTCAATTGAAATTTGAAGAAGTTTTGCCTTTTAGTGTAGAAGGAGATATTGTGTGAAGTTTTCAATAATAAATGTGTTTCGTAGTTTATAATACATAAGTGTAAATACTTTTCATTTATTCCTCATTCCAATTTCTTCTTTGTCGTACGTTTCTAATTTGTAAATATATCAAGTTTTCTCATGATTTGATACATTGTATTTGTAGGACAATTAGCAAAACTGGAACACTTTTGGGAAAAAAAACATAAAATAATAATATACAACTTATCAAATAATGTTACAAAACTGAAACAATGTAAGTGGCATTTTGTTGCTTTGCATAGTTTCATTTTGGCTTAACTATGTCGATTTTGTTTATATTACTACTTGTTCACAAGTTAAATCCTAAATTTACATGGCTGAACAAATAAGACTGAAAAACGTCATAAAACTTTTTTTCCACTTCGGTGAACTAAAGAAAGAACTGGAAAGGCAAAGTGTCTTTGTGGAAAAGGACAGTTAAATGAATAATAAAGATATTATACTCACATAAACACAGAATCACATAACATATCGATGTGCAATATAATGTTACGTTGTCAACATTAATTCTTTTCACCACTTTTTCTAAATCATAAACATTACCAAGACACCATAGCCGCTCTTATCTGAAAATTTTGGTGGGATAATATATTGATGGATTGCACTCTCCAAAAAATACTTCAAATCTAAACTTGGCCACTAAACTTTAACATATCATAGTGCGACTTCGTTTTGCCCGTGTAATTTTCCAATTGCTTCTAAATTTAAGACACACTACCAAATTTTAGCATGATAGGCAAGATGTTAGTAGTCAAAATGAACACTGAAAATTGTCATTGTTCTGTGGGGCTAAAAAAGATCAGCTCAGATTCGAAGGCTCATGTCCAACTTTTGGAAATGACGAGCGAAATTTGCTCATAATCATACTAAATTTTTTTCCCACATTCCACGTTTTTAAACATTGTCATTAAACATACAGTAATCAGTTTCTTCTGCTACTCGACGAATACTACTTAATAAATTCCGTAAATTTCTGGATCGTGTTTTTTTTTTTGCCTTTATACTATCGTCCAATTTCACATTTGTGCATCCACTTACGCCGATTTTAGAAAATTCACATAATTTACAATAAAATTCAACGAAAAATTCAAACTATAGCCATTTGCCATCTTAAATTCGAGTCCAGAAAAAAAAAATCATATAAGGAAAAGTTTGGGGAAATCATACATACGCCAAGTTTTAAAATATACATGTATGTGTACTATTTCGACACTCCAAACTAACGTTTTGCCTAAACAAGCGTATTATTTGAAAATGCCATAAAGTTATTGTTTATTTTCAGTAGACTAGAAATATTTATATTTCGTTATCGAGAATCGTTTGTATAGATTTAAGGAGTTAACGTATTATATATCTGTTATTTAGCTATTTTATATTATATATCTTGCTTATATATATTTTTATATTATATATCTTGTTATATATATTTCTATGGTATATATCTTGTTACATATATTTTTATATTATATATCTTGTTATATATATTTTTATATTATATATCTTGTTATATATATTTTTATATTATATATCTTGTTATTTCATATATATCGTTAGATTATATGTCTTAGTTTATATATTTTGAAGGTTACTATGATAATGTATTAAGATAGGTTCTACTTTCTTGTTCAACTCCCTCTAGTAGGTATAATCGTAGTCTTCGACCCCAACAGAGTATGTTCGATTTATAGTAATCTTGGTTATGTGCAAGAACATGCAGTCCCGGGACTGCGTGCAGAGGAGGAGGAGGAGGAGGAGAGAAAGAAAAATGCATGCAGACAACGTCCTTCGTATCCTTGGATTCTGTTTCCGAATAAAAGGTTAACGTGCTTATGACTGATTTTAAGATTTATAGGCTAGACAGTTGTGAGACGGTTTTCAAGTTTTGACTACATCATGGTTGTGTCTACGCCAACGGCGGTTTGATAGGTACGTGGAGCTTTCACCTCAGGTGCCTCCACGCTCTGTTTTGAGGCATACAGTTCTAAATTAAACATTTGTGCGAACATTTAGAAAGCTTTTTTTTTTAATCTATTAAGTAATTGTGCCTATTTAAAAGTAAGAATCTTTTGATCCGAATTTCTGGTTTCGGCAATACAAGATGACTAGGACAGGGCGAACGAGGAAACCACGTTTATCAAAGGGCAACGAGTACGAAGCTGATTAGTGTTAAGAATCCCATAGCATTACAGCGTAACGAATTAACGTAATGTGTAATTACGTCGCAGATTAACACTCTAAAATTTGGGTTCGTTCAGATTTTTGTATTTTTACCTTTTCCTGGGTTGGTTTTCAAAAACACCCTTGGCTAGGTAATTCGCTAATTAGTATGCCCATGTAAAATCGTTCGATAAAAGATCGTAAATTAAGGTGAGGTTAACCAGTGTTGGTGCCCCTCGGAATGCGTCTAAACTCAATTTGAGCGGTCCTTCGCAGATCGGCCAATTGTCAGTTAAGGGAAAGATTGACGACTTCAAGGTCCCGCAGACCCGTGAGAGCGTGCGTGCAAAATCAAATAATAACACGTTGTCTTCTTCCGCCAATCTCTACACCTGTGGATGAAGCGAGTCACGACTTAACGCTGACCGAACCTTACACTAGCTTTTCCAATTCAAGTAATCCAGCGACACGCATTACGTACGAAACAAGCGATGCGATCATTCAATGTAATACCGCCATTCAGTGATGAGCCATGGACGCGCGATATCCTCACACGATCGACGCCTTCCTTATATTTATAACGATAGTTCTAAGCCGCCGCCATTTTCTTTTTTTTTCGTGACTTAGGTGTCTCTCTTCTTTCACTCCATCCAACATGCCGGGAATGGGTCGTATGTTTGTAGCCCTATCTGACATATCATAATCCGATTCGATCGCGAAAATTCTAAACTGAAAAAGTTATTTTTTTGTAATAAAAATTGGAATTAAATTTATAGCAATCGATGCACTTCAATAAGGTATCGACCATCGAAATTGCCTTCGTATTCCATTACTTCGTGGAAAGCAAGTGCTTATATTATACAAGTGCCTTTTAGCACTTATATTTATTATACAAGTGCCTTTGCTTATAGATGTTTTGAAATCGTAGTGCTTACATTTCACAACTCACGTATCCCATGTCTGTGGATCAACGGATATTGATAATGAAGTTTTGCAAAGATTGGTGTCTATTATGTTAAGTGATTTGTGGATACAGACGAATCATGGCTATGCAATGGCGTACGATATGGGCGCTCGGGGGGGGGGCTAAAGCACCCCATTGGACAACAAGCCACATTGTTCTATTTAACTCCATATCACATGATTCATCATAAAGATACTTGAAGACCCCCCATGATTTTTGAATTCCTATCCCCTTATGTTTATGATCATATATTTTTTGCATGCGTATAGATAGTGTTACAATAATATCAATGATTTTCTTAAATAAGTTCCCAAAAAGCAATGCCTTAGTAATGGCATTCATGCCCTCGAATAATAGGTACTATTTGCAACATGAAAATGATTTTTTTTTCTTTTAAATATATATTATTTGTTTGGGTAGTTTAATAATAATATAATATTACCATTTTCTAACCAGAAATTAATGTGAAAGTGGCATCTTTAAGTAAAATGTACTCTCCTTTCTAGAAAAGAAAGAAAATAAATATATATATATATATATATATATAATAAAAAGAAAATTATTTTATTTTAAGGAATAGAAAAAGACAACAGGATTTTTTCGATAGATCCACGAATTTGGATTCAAAATAAAACTCTATTTAAGAAGTGGAAAAGTACCATCAGTTCGATTCGAACTGGTGAGCTTCGAGTTTGTAACCCGAAGTCTTGATTCTAATTCCGTCCATAACATGGTCACTTTATTTTTGATTCTCATACGACAGAAAAGTTTTACTTTCAACCTAACAAAATGGATGCATTGAAAAGCTAGCACGTTCCAATCTATGTTCATATCCCGCCTTAAGAATTATGTAAATTATATAATGAGGCTTATAATCCGAATTTAATTTTGATTTATTTCCGCTGTATTTTATTTCTATTGATAAATTTGGATCAATCAAAATACAGTGTGTTTTTAATGCTGTTATCATTACGGAAAAGGTATAATTATTAAAAATAATGAAATTAATAATTGCCAAACAAAAAGGAATAAAAATAATAAGTCAAATAACGGTTTCCAATTATCGAAAGTTACTGGAAAAACCATTTGCTATGGTTCACACAATGTTTCAAAACAGACATCCATGTAATTTTCTAGTAGCGAAAAGCCATGACAAGTTGATGATACCACAACCCGAAGCCGGTCCGTCATCAGAGCATTCGCTTGTCATCCGAAAAGCTTCTTTTATTTCATTTGCTTCGGGGCTAATGGCAATTGAAGGAATATGACTGATACCGTATATCTAAGACATGGCTTGTCCTCTATGTCTTCAAATTCGTTGGGCAAGGACATGTCTTTTAAATTATTTTAAAATCGTGAAGCGAGTTTCTCGTACTGAACGTGCTATTTATGATGCATTAATGGCGATAGGATAAGCCTAGCTGGAGGCGTCGGTTAATCGCACAATAAATAACCTTCACTAAATAAAACACGAGTCACCTTGTCCTGTATAGTGAATTTGAAAAATAACGCATGGTGACGAGGTGACGGCTAACTTACGCATGGTGAGTCGTGACAAAACATTTATAGTTCCTTTTAAATCCATTAAGGAAAACTTTGAAGTAATCTGGCAATATCGCCACTTCATGAGAACTGCACCTCGATTTTATTTTATAAATATTTCTTTGATTCCATGATTTGGTATTAAAATACCTTCAAATAATGGGTCAAAGTCAAATTCAGTTAAAATGTTTTGCTTTATTTTGAACTGCGCAAATTTATGCTTTGTATAAGAGACAGCGCTGGCAGTCACTCCCCTTGTATTAATCTCCGCAGTTTTTATAATACATATGTATATGGTGAGATAAGACAAGCGCGCATGTGAGGCAAGTGCAGAAGTCTGTAATTACTTCCTAACGCTTTTGGAGCAAGTCTTGTCACCCACTAGACCCCGTCTGACATTCTTCAATGTTCCAGCTGAAGTAATTTCGAATAGTTTTGGGTGTTTTTACGGTCCTGACAGCAGCATATACGAGACTGCATTCTTGTAAGGTTAACTTTTATGACCAATTGGCAATGTGCAGTTGGTGCGTTTGAATCTGCTGAAGTTTGGAAACCGCTTTTGGTAAGCAATGTTGTAGTATTATTAAACTAAATATGAAATTTTTAAAATATTTTGTCCCCGTGCACATTATTTGTTATTAAACTGCACTTTCCCTATCAATATTACCATCCGGGCAAAGGGGGGAACACAGATCCATGCATAGAATTTCAAAAAGGGAGAGTTTCTTGCCGAAAATAGGGAATTTAATTCCCAACTCCCCTTGTATACGACCTCGATGATGTATTTAGATGGTGCAAACGCGGCTTAGAAAATGCACTTGGCACACTATATTTTTTATTTCTTTGTATTCAGAAGGTAATTGGCCTAGCTAATGTCGAGGTCTAGGGGAAAAGGGCTATAAGTCCCTCCCCAAGGCGCCGCATATTGCATTCGTTTGTAATTTACGTTATTCTAAGGGAGCTAAATTTTTCCTAGGGTGTACTAAGTTCTCTAGCTTCCTCCTAGTTACGTCTACACGCGTAGGACATAAGGTTAATAAGGGCGTCATAAGAACACCGCAAATAGCTATTAGTTATATCAAACCATAGGGTACTTAACAGTATGTATTGATGTATATAGGACAAAGTTATATATTAAATGTGATTATGATGCATTCCGGAAATTCCCTGATAAATAATGAACTAAAAATTGTAAACTATGAACATATGAATTAGAAAGGAATGATTGAAATGTATATACTTTTTTTTTTTAAAAATATCCAAAGATCCGTACCCTGTACTGTAAATTAGGAAAGAACTATTGAGGTATGGAGGATGGTATTTCTGAAAGTATTGGACAGGCCAACCTATTGAGTCCCAAATATCATCTGGAGAATTTTAAACGAAAGTACTGTTCGTTCACGAAAAGAAGTCCGATGGAACAGTTAGAAATAACGGGAGGTGACGTTACAAACGGCCTATCCCATTACAGCAGAGGAGGAGGACTCCAATGTCAGAACTCGATTTTTTGGCGCCGACAAACGTTCACCAAAAAGCCAATTCTGAAATCGTAGTCCTCCTCTGCTGTAATGAACTAGCCCGTTTGTGACGTCACCTCCCGTTATTTCTAACTGTTCAATCGGACTTCTTTTCGTGAATGAATGGTACATTCAACATTAACACGGTATAAACCGAAAAGAAGAAACATCTGATAGCTATACTTACTGTTAACCCTTTATAGGAAAAAAAAAAGACCGGGGCATAACTATTTAAATTTTTTTTTGTCAACTACCTACTATTAGCACTCATAAACGTGTATAAAAATGTTTATTTGAAAAATTCCTTCTTTTTCATATTTTTCAGGGTGGGAAATTGTTACCCCAGTGCCCTTCCTCCACTATGCACTCTTGGTATTATTGACTGGGATAATGATTTCCCACTTTTTTAAATGCCCTGATATTGAGTGTACAGTCATCTATTTTTTTTTATAATTTTTATTTATTGTATTTCTAATAAAGTAAAAATCACAAAGAAAAATTTTTATTAACCAGTGGTGCATCCAGGATTTATGGGGGACTTGGTTATATTTATTTTTGAGGATGGGAGGGTACACAAATGAGACTTCATCCGGGGTAACCTCCGGGGTTGGGGGTCCAACGTATGCGTATACAGGCCTGCACAAAAGTTTAGACACAACACAAATTTGAGTATAACAAAATACTATTAAAACTGAAGAAGTAGGAACTTTAATATTACGAAGTATGAACACATGCAATATACAAATTAAAAATTTGAGAACAGAAATCACATCAGTAGCGAACTTGCTGTAATATATAACTTAAAATAAGTAAAATATATGGCACAAAAGTTCAGGTACAAACATAAATTTTAGCACTTGCATAAGGAAATGAACAATTTTAATAATCAATGTAGCCACCATTACTTCGTATTAGATTAAAGATGCGGTCGTTCATTGAAAGCACAAGATTTTGAACGGTTTCTGGTACAAAATTAAACCACGCTTCGTATATAGCCTTTTTAAGTTCTAAAACGGACTGACATTGCTTTCCATGGGCATACACAACATTCGTTAGTATGCCCCATACATTTTCGATGGGAATACAGTCAGGACTAAGAGCAGGCCAATCGAGAACTGTAATATTTTTAGCGCTCATTCATTCGTTTGTTGACCTGAATGTGTGGATGGACGCATTATCTTGTTGGAAAACCCAGTTTCGTCCACATAAAAGTTCGCCAAAAGGTAATGGGTGACTTTCAAGCGTTGCCTGGTATGCCTTGGAATCTTGTTCTCCATTCAAAAACGCCAAAGAAGTCTGTCCATTGAAGCTAAAGGCTCCTCAAACCATGACTGAACCTCCTCTTTGACGTCTGCTGAATCGACTTAAGGAGCGTTTTCGAAGATCGTGCCAGTCGTGCGAAAGGCCATCAGGACCATCTAAGTTCCACTTTTTTTCATCACTAAATAACACCTGCAGCCATTCGTCACTGTATGATATGTGCTGCCTTGCCCATTGTAGTCGTGCTTGTTTATGATGTAATTGCAAACAGGGCTTGCGGCGCATTTTTGCATATCTCAAATGCCTGCATTCTACCATCCTTCTACGTATGGTTTCTCTTGACACTCGCATTGCTAACGTGTTTTTTATTTGATTTGCAAACAGGCTTTCATTTGAAGCCAATCTTCGTATTTGTCTATCATCCCGAATGCCGGTCACTCGAGGCCTCCCAGATCGTGATTTTGGTTGATACTGATCACCCCGGGATAACACTCGATAAATGCCTCGCTTTGAACGGTTCGATGCAACAGAAACTTGAGTAACAGATTTACCTTTAGTTTTCAGCCTCCAAATCTTCAAAATCTCGTCATTCGTAAATTGCTTTGACTTCGGCATCGTTCTAAGCATTCTAAATTATTTCAGGCCTTATATAACAACTCTGGGAAACGCCTCTTCGATCACTTGGGAACTTCGCGCCGTTAATTTGCATAAATCTGACATATGTGCCTAAACGTTTGTGGCATGCAGATTCAATATTACGGTGTTG
>QLNU02015360.1:192868826-192911703 GCA_006491805.2 Dysdera silvatica | reverse complement strand
TGCGGATACAGAGCGAGGTCACAGGGGTCGTGATCCCCCAAAAATGTATTTTTCACTGTAAAAAATTCCAACTTTCATGATAAATGGAAGTTGAAATTCTAGGCTGCTATTGGAAATACGACTACGATACTCAGCATGCAGAGGGTATACTGTGCATTCGCGCTCAGTTGGCGCGTGATACCGTTAGCATACGGGTTAGTCCATTGCAGTTTAGGGAAGGCCTTCTTGGAGGCGTCTTGGAGGAACTGGTTTTTCCCACACGAAAAACCAGTTTCGGCAAGATGCCCTTCCCTAAACTGCAATGGACTAACCCGTCTGCTAACGGTATCAGGCGTCAGGTCTGCGCGAACGCACAATACGTGAGGGCACTTGCAATGTCGCATATCAGGGCCGTATCAGAGGGAACCGGAGCCCCATCTTTTCTAGGCTGCTATTGGAGCTGCTACCACTATTACTAGTTGCAAAATAATTCATTTTTATGTTTGGGCTACAAATAGTTCAAATCCGCTACTTTTGGAGCACAGTTTGCTACTTTTTAATCTTCAGATCTGGCAACACTGATTACTACGCCTAAAAAAGTTGATAAATAATTTTTCTAATTCTTAGTACGTTGTACATAAATTCTCAGATAAATAAAAATGTGTGTATAATCATATCAATAAAAATGTGTTTTAGAATCAATAAAAAATGCATATTAATATCAATAAAAAATGTGTATTGATACAGCCTTGCTTTATGCGAACTCAGAACAATACAAACAATATCTAGCAATAAATTATCCTTAAAAATTAAATCTAGTGACAACAAGGCTTCCTCCTCCTCCTCCTCCTCCTGTCGATATTGCTATATATCCACAGCAAAACCTTCTAAAAACGGACATCCCTCTCAGATAATCGAGCAGTGTTTAATATTAAAAAAAAACTCCAAGGCAAAAAACTTCTCCACAAAAATATCTGCCTCGTCCACTGTCACTCCTTTTTGCAAATATTTTTTTCTATCCAATGGATGTCTGCCAATGCTTTACCTTTTACCTGGGTTTTACTGTGGCCTACGCGTGACCAGGGGGAGGAGAGTAAAGCAAGAGACAAATTCAAGAATATGCACTTTCTGATAATTATTACATTAATATGTTGGTGCTTTCATAAACAAAGGAATTAAGTTTTCCTTGCGACCACATTCTACATATATAGCCCCAAAAAAATCAATACCTATTTCTTCTGGTAATTTAAATCTGTATTGCAAAGTTTTGCTATAATTTATTTATAACAAAACTTTGCAATACAGATTTAAATTACCAGGGCAAATAAACATTCATTTTTTGGGCTATATGTGTAGAATGTGAGCATTGAATAACCAATTCTCAAAGTAGTTGAACATAGTGTTGAAGTATCCATTTTTTTTTTCTGTTTTCATATAAGCTATAATTATATAACATTTTATACCAACGTAACTGAAAATTTCATTCCTCCTGAATAAAATTTGTATTGCTTTCCTGCACGTATAGAATGATGCTCTAAATTCTAGGGTACAAAACTTTAACCATGTTTTTATTCAAAGAAAAGCCACACTGGAAGATACTTTGCCCTCAGGATTTGATTCGGCATCGTCTTCAGAATGCGGAAGCATAGTTATCCTTTAGAAAAGGAAGAGCTTCGAACACGGCAAGTCATCAGCCCTTCTTCAAAGTGTTTGCATTTGCTTGTTTTCTTCTCCATTTCCGAGCTTGTCAGCAATGCAAATAAAATACAAAAAATCTAAAGTTTCAAAAAGTGTGAGATTTTGCAAAAGAAGTGAACCCGTAAACGAAGTTATCAAGAGAATATCATGTCAAGAAGTGCTTAATTAAATTCAAGGTATTGAAGTTATGAAATTGATCGACATATTTCCGCTTCCAGCATATTTTTAATTCCAATAAAAATTCCATCCTTCATTTGTTTTCAAATTGAATTCCCAGATATTCGAGCTTATATTTTATAGTTAGTCAAGCAATCTTCGTTCCATTCTGGCATTAGTCTGGGCGCTGAAGTTGTGCTAAATCATTCTCTGTATGTGCAAATCATCGAACTATTATGCCCATCTATATAAGGCTCGTTCATTATTTCATGACTTTTACTGTACGGATGCAAATAATGTCTCAACAACAATCATTATTGGTCCACCGGCAGGCCTCCCTGTCAGCTCACATGCGCATACTATGGTGAAGGGAACGCAGAAGCTTTGTCCTTACGCTTACTATGCTGGCCAGACGTGTTGACAAGCCGCGCCATGATTTTAAAAAGGAATTCGAACCTCGATCCCCAGCCCGCTCGGACCAGGACTCGCTGTGTCACCCTCCCAGGGAGCGACTCTCTTCCAGGAGGCTTCAAATTCGACTCCCAAGCTAGAACCAGCATTTATTTATTTATTTTACAGCAGATAACATTTTACAACATTTAGTTTTAGAACAGATAATCTCAACATGATACAAATGACATAAAAACGAGTTGATATAACATTGTTCAAAATTTTTTATGTCTAAATGTTTCCGATCTAAAGCTCTTGGACAATTAGAACTAATGGTGTACGTGATTTCTATTTTTATTTTTTTTTTAATTAAACGTATCTAAAACTTCAATTCTTCCCATTTACTTCAGTGCAAATTAATCGATGTCAGATTTCTCATTCGTTTTTCACAATATGAACCAACCAACAAGAAATCCAACATTTTTCTTTCCACTTACAGCAAAAATATCATGGAATTGAAGCAAAATATTAGACTGAAATAGAATACAGAAAATGTAATTTTTACCAAGTTCCACAGACAGTCCCTTATCCGGAATCTTATCTTGTATGTTAATTTTTTATGCACCGCTTCTTGTTTTGATGCCACAGTCCACGGAAGGCCAAAGCTTTCTTAGCGATCATTGACCCCTTTGCTCCCTCTAAATTTTTCTAAACTTATCTTAAATTTTTGTAACTGTAATTTATAATTAATATGATTTTAAAACT
The DNA here is from genome assembly GCA_006491805.2 of Dysdera silvatica. Classification (NCBI taxonomy): domain Eukaryota; kingdom Metazoa; phylum Arthropoda; class Arachnida; order Araneae; family Dysderidae; genus Dysdera; species Dysdera silvatica. The sequence goes on along the minus strand of QLNU02015360.1, from coordinate 192,908,715 downwards.
TAGTTCCATGGAATATGGTTCATTGATGTAATAAGCCCTCACCGTCATGCTCCGTAAAAAATTTTAGCGTGCGCAAAGGGACCCAAAATTATTACGTACACTGATAAATATCTAATCCCAAAAATGTCCTCACCTTACTGCTTTTATAACCCTAGAATTTAACTCTCAGTTTCTTTCCAAAGGAAAGAGCATTTATTCAACCTGCATCATTAAATATTACATGTTTTGGTGCATGTATCATAATTTGCGTCCATAGCGTGCGGTTAGCTCACGCCCTATTCTCAACTGTGCCTAAAAATTTGCTTACAGACTAACTGATTATTGTAGTCCGGGGATTGCTTTCCTAGACCTTACGAGGTTCGGATTCCTTGGAAAACTATAGGTCACAGCAGGGCTGTCCTGAAGAAAATTATTGAGAGTATGCGGTGCTGTCTTAATTGAAGAGTATTGCAATTAATTGCTGGGTTACTGGACTTTGTGACATCACCGCGCTGCGGTTATTGGCATTTGACTGGTCGTCTATCCAAGCCCAAGGTGGCAGTTACCACTTTCATCAGTTTTTCATTCCTCACCTAGCCGTACGCAGGATATTATTTTGAGGCTTGGTGGATTCAGGGGGTTTTCCTCATTTGTTTTCATTCAAGTTTGTAAATGACTTAAAAAAAGCAAGTGAAAGAAAATCACCTAAGGTCGATATTTAAATTTAGCGGGTTTCAATTAACATTAATTCGCAACTCTCTAATTCTCAAGTAACTCGGTAGGTTTGTAACGTTAACAATAGTCATCATTATTGCATTTACGGAAGACCTTTACCTTGTCCTTTTTATTACGTGCGTACAGAGAGACAGACAGACAGAAAGCCCAAAAGCAATAGCGGGTTCAATATCTATTGAAACCCGCTAAAAAAAAGGCCAAACTTTGTTGAAAGTTGCCCAAAAACCAGCAAATACAAAAACTTTCTTGAGAGTATGCGGCGCATACTCTATTTTTCAAAATTTCTTGAGAATGCATGGCGCTCACAGTGCATACCCCTTGGGGACAGCCCTGAGTGCAAGTCCCAAAAAATCCGTGTTTAGCGACCCTTGTATACTTTCAACAGAGTATTTGGTCAACTGACATTTGCGTGTTACTCTATACTTCCCATAATATTCATACCAAGGGCGGATCCGGCTAGGGGCGGAGGGGCTATTCCCGCCCCCTTCGCCCCGTCTTTCACTGTTAAATAGGAAAAAAATAAAGACGACGAAGGATATTTTATGTGTTGTTTGTTACAAATGTAATGAACAAAAGTACAGCCTGCACAAAAGTTTAGACACAACACAAATTTGAGTATAACAAAATACTATTAAAACTGAAGAAGTAGGAACTTTAATATTACGAAGTATGAACACATGTAATATGCAAATTAAAAATTTGAGAACAGAAATCACATCAGTAGCGAACTTGCTGCAATATATAACTTAAAATAAGTAAAATATGTGGCACAAAAGTTTAGGCACAAACATAAATTTTAGCACTTGCATAAGGAAATGAACAATTTTAATAATCAATGTAGCCACCATTACTTCGTATTAGATTAAATACGCGGTCGTTCATTGAAAGCACAAGATTTTGAAAGGTTTCTGGTTCAAAATTAAACCACGCTTCTTCTATAGCCTTTTTAAGTTCTAAAACGGACGGATATTGCTTTCCATTGGCATACACAACATTCGTTAGTATGCCCCATACATTTTCGATGGGATTACAGTCAGGACTAAGAGCAGGCCAATCGAGAACTGTAATATTTTTAGCGCTCATCCATTCTTTTGTTGACCTGGATGTGTGGATGGACGCATTATCTTGTTGGAAAACCCAGTTTCGTCCACATAAAAGTTCGCCAAAAGGTAATAGGTGACTTTCAAGAGTTGCCTGGTATGCCTTGGAATCTTGTTTTCCATTCAAAAACGCCAAAGAAGTCTGTCCATTGAAGCTAAAGGCTCCCCAAACCATGACTGAACCTCCTCCTTGACGTCTGCTGAACCGACTTAAGGGGCGTTTTCGAAGATCGTGCCAGTAGTGCGAAAGGCCATCGGGACCATCTAAGTTCCACTTTTTTTCATCACTAAATAACACCTGCAGCCATTCGTCACTGTATGATATGTGCTGCCTTGCCCATTGTAGTCGTGCTTGTTTATGATGTAATTGCAAGCAGGGCTTGCGGCGCATTTTTGCATATCTCAAATGCCTGCATTCTACAATCCTTCTACGTATGGTTTCTCTTGACACTCGCATTGCTAACGTGTTTTTTATTTGATTTGCAGACAGGCTTTCATTTGAAGCCAATCTTCGTATTTGTCTATCATCCCGAATGCTGGTCACTCGAGGCCTCCCAGATCGTGATTTTGGTTGATACTGATCACCCCGGGATAACACTCGATAAATGCCTCGCTTTGAACGGTTCAATGCAACAGAAATTTGAGTAACAGATTTACCTTTAGTTTTCAGCCTCCAAATCTTCAAAATCTCGTCATTCGTAAATTGCTTTGACTTCGGCATCGTTCTAAGCATTCTAAATTATTTCAGGCCTTATATAACAACTCTGGGAAACGCCCCTTCGATCACTTGGGAACTTCGCGCCGTTAATTTGCATAAATCTGACATATGTGCCTAAACATTTGTGGCATGCAGATTCCAATATTACGGTGTTGGGATATTTTGTTTCAGTACTTTTGGTAATCTTTTAAGTTGCACAATTTATTATTGGTTCTAGGATTATTTAGATACAATATCGGCGAAGTTCAATGCAAATTCTCGCTTTTATTTATAATTTGCCTCTGTGTCTAAACTTTTGTGCAGGTCCAAATGTACAAGGCTGTAGCCAGGAATTTTTTTGGGGGGGACACATTTTTGACTGTGGTTCAGTAAAAACTAACAATTTTGTAGTTAAAATGAAGAGGTAAAATTGATGAAGAACAAAAATATATATATTGCAAAATTCTTTTATGAACATCGATTTTATCTCATCGACAATTAATGTCATTTTCCCCAGTAGCATGCAAAGGTCCAAAACAAGTTTTACACAATGCTACATCACAAGTTACACATATCACGTTGCTTCTTTTAACGTTGAACATATTTTTACGGAGGTCAATTAGAAAAAAGCGTCACATTTTTTCGTTATTTTTTTCGCTATTTTTTAACAAAGGTAGGAGGCTGCTGTTGCTACTTTATTGTAGTTGCATCAGTAATATAATTATTTGTCTTAAAACCAATGAAAAATGTTTGTTGTCATTATATTCTGGTGGAATCAATAATAGCTAAACAAAGAAATGTTAGTTGTGATTAATTCTTTACTTTTTAATTTTGGTTATCATGGTAACCCGAAAGGCACGAAATGCCAGAGGGCGCTTTTTCTCTTTATTTAACGTTGCAAATGTTTTCTTGCTGGGCGGAGGCTCTACCCACTGAGCGACGAGCGACGCTTTTAGGGGCCCTGCGGTGGCGCAGTGTGGTAACGCGTTCGCCTAGTACGCCGTTAATCCGGGTTCGACTCCCAACAGTGTACAAAGAACGCTTACTCAGAGATCTCATAAAAAGATCGCACTGCTCACTGTAGTCCGGGGTTTGGTTCCCTAGGCCATAAGAGGTTCGGATTCCTCGGAAAACAGTAGGTCCCGGCGCAGCATGACCATTGTAGTCTTTGAGCCGTAAAACCACAAAACAAACAAACAAAAGCAAATGTTTTCATGGAGGTCAATTAAAAAAAGCGTCCATCTTTCCTGTATTTTTTTTTCGTTGTTTTTTAATAAAGACGGGAGTCTGTTGTTGCCACTTTATTGTAGTTGTATCAATAATATAATTATTTATAGAAGAATTATTCGTGAAAACACTGCACAAAATATAAGTAAAACAATTTGAGCGACAACGTTTTTTAAAAATGTGGTAAATAATTTTTTAACTATATTTTTAAAATACGTTATCGCTCAAATTGTTTTACATATAATTAATTATTTGTGTTAAAACCAATAAAAAATGATTGTTGCCACTATATTCTGGTGGAATGAATAATAGCTACATGAAATATATCAATTGTGCTTAATTCTTTACATTTTAATTTTGATTGTCATAGTAACCTGAAAGGCACGAAATGCCAGAGGGTGCTTTTTCTCTTTTGTTTATTAGTATTCATTCAAGTTTTGACGGGTACGCACGTAGTTTTTCTATTCCGCTTACTTGACTTGACTTGGGCAGGGAGGAATTGGGAAGAGCGGCCGCTGGAGTTGGGCAAGTAATCCCAGGACAATTCCTCTTAAATTCGAATGCTATTCTTTATTCACAAATGAAAAAGTTTTCATAAAGAAATAAAAACTGCAAAGAAAAACATGTTATATTGAATACATTTTCAATGTTCTAATATTCAATAACGTTGAAGATTTTATTTATTTATTTTTTTAATTGTTTTATTTTTTTCATTTTTTTTTAAACACTCGGACATCTTCGATAATTCTTAATTTTTTAGGCAAATGAATGACAACGTTAGATAGCTTATATGTATCATAAAAATTTGACAGATTATCGAGACGGTTCTACATTTCAGCAACAATATCATTAGTCTGTGTAAACAGTAGTACCAGAACCAGAATGATCATCATTTCGAACACTTACCATAACTTAGATCATATATTTATCTTTTTTATTATAGATTATAAAACTTGATGCCATAAACAAGGTACTTATAATTATTCATATTGTGTATACAAGTTTATGATACTCGGTTAGGCTAAAGCGTATTTTGGTAATAAAAGTTTCCAATTGAAATAAAGGAATAAAAATTATCGAAGCTTGGCATCAATTGACTTATTGACCATATAGGCCTAGATTGTCTACAGAAGGGTTGTCCAACTTTTTGGGACAGCGGGCCACTTAAAATTTTTTCATTGATCTCGCGGGCCAGAAACTTCATCGAGTTCCGTAAAAAAAAAATAATTACAAAAAGCCTCCCTTCAGAGTTACTTATTTTTATTTATTTGCTCCCTTGCGATATGAAAAGGGGTTACTCATGAGGTTTTTCCGGTTTTTTTGAAAAAAATTTAAAATCTTTGTTTTAGATTTTTCATTCCAAACATCGTCGGCGGGTCGGATTAACACACTGTTGGCGAGCCGGATTGTGGCCCACGGGCTATATATTGGAAAACCCTGGTCTACATACACCTAAATATAAAGTATTCATAAGCAAAATTTATGAAATAGAATGGGGAAAAAAAATCAAACTAATGTTCTATTTCGCACAATAATACTCCATCACCAACCAGATTTCATATATGTCCAGATTTTTTTACATGCGCAAAACATCTTTGCCATTAGTTTTATTTAAAAATAAAAAAACAATCAGTGTATTTAGTAAGGGTTTTACGTCTGTATTGCATACTGTTTGGCATCAAAACTCTCATTTATAAAGCTAAAAAAAATCCGAAACTTTATTACAATTTTTAACATTGAAAAAATAGCCTTGTACCCCTAGAGTAAACTTGGATAAATTTAAATAATGAATCGATCTAAACTATTAATTCAATGTTTAATATAAAGCTACATATGCATAATTTTAGATCTTACATAAAACAAATCCTTCGAAGAACGTCAGTGTCTAAAATAAAGACCAAAAATTGCACTTTCAAAAATGTTGATAATTGTCTGGTCTCAGATGGGCAGTAAGGTGATAATTTCCCACTTTTTTGCTTTGAACTATGTCAACAAGCTGTTAAGATAAAATGGTGGGGTTAGTGTCCAAAACTTGTAGGCCGAAAGTTTATCTAACTATATGACCACAAAAAATAATTTCTCACTTACCTGTAAGTCCAGTCTTGCCATTTCTAAAGCAAAAAACATGGTGGAAAATTGTTCACCAGTGCACTGTAAAGGGAATACTATAAGAAAACACCTGTTACCATACGTTTGCAAATCTTAATTTGCAATTATATTTTTATTAGTCTTTTCATTAAATATTTTTAACGAAGTTTACAACGTTCAAATAAATAGAATTATTTGAAATTAATCTATTGAAAGCATTTTGAGATTTTTAACGATAAGCTACCCTATGGTGCAAATTCAAATAATTCTTAAGAATTGCAGCATGCCAATCCGCCAAATAACTGTTTTGGAGATCTTGGACTTCCAGTGGATTGGCAAGTGATATTAAACGGATAACTTCGTTTTTCGTTTTCCGTGTAGACGATTGAAGTATTGTGTTTTGTGTGAGGCATTGATATACAAATACAAATGTACATTGGTGTTAATATTTTTCATTTTTAGATTAGGAATATTTGAAATGTGTTAGGGGGATATCTGTTCAAACTCTTTACATTCGGCAATTAGTGTTAATGCAACTACAAGTGAGTGCATATCCTGCTGTGGCGAAGTATCTGATTTTGGCTTCAAAACAATAATTATCATTATGTGCAAAATTTTAGTATCCGTATCTTCGCATGATATTAAAATGTGTCATAATTTAATTTACCTCAAATTAAAACAATAATGTCTTATAAATTGAATGGCAATACACAGCGTAGAAAAATAATTTATTGAAATATACATATAAACCGACGTAATTACACGAATTATATTAATGTAATTTAATAATGCTCGTAACAGCCTCGATATCATGTATATTTCTATAATAATAATAATAATAAACAGCTTCCTTCTTTTAATTAATTAAATTGAATGACTTTACCAAATTGTGTTGATGGTATGGCATTTACATTTGTTTACATTTTTACAAGATTTGAAATTGGATATAAATAAAAACATATAAAGTTAAATGATGTCATTGTAGTATCAACAGATTCAAATTATTAAATTCTTATTCGATGTAATTCTTAACACATGTTTAATATATACTCTGAGCTTGGATAAATTTTCATCAACAATTCGCATTGTATTCATTAAAAAATTTAAAAATAAATATTGTTTTCTGCTTTATATATATGCTGAGATAAATCAATTTTATTTTTATGTTTAATCCTTCATCGCCTCAACTGAATAATATATACTATTAGTTTCTTTTTGAGCATTTTATATTTAAAGGTTTTTGAGATATCCGTCCCAGAGAACAAAAATTCTACTGTTTCTGTATGTCACTTTCTGAACACGGAGTTACTATGAAATCCCTTTTTCAACACATATTTATTTTCAGTGTGCTAAGCCTGTAAAGAAATTAGTTTATTTTAATGGGAGAGAATGTCGAATCTTAAGCTATTATTCTAATGCTTCTCTTTTAATTATTCTAAACATTAAAAAATGTTTCGTTAGTCCACAATTCCTTTGAAAACCCAATTCGAATTTTTATTTTTTATTTAATGCACTTTGCTAAATTTGGTTTTCATTGATTATACTGATCTTCATAATTTATGTTAATGTCTAAAATGTCAAAATATAGCATCGTGTAAGTAAAAACACTTAAACACTCTATTTTATGCCAATATTTAAAAATAGAAATGCTAGTTTTCAAGTAAACATTTATTTACCCGTCCTACTGTTCATAATTTTTAAATTAAACAAAAAACACGTTCTGCTTTTCCTAATGTATGTCATTGTCTGTTTACCAACAACGTAGTTGGACAGAGATTGACAGTTTACCAACAACGCGGATGCTGAGTAATAAGATTCTAAAATAAAATTACTATGGAGTAAAGGGCCATTCATTAATAAATAATGTATAAAGCAGAACAACTTCAAAACATTTATCTACTAACTCTCACGCTCTGATGTAAAAACTATTAACTGAAACTTTTATAATGTTGCTGCTTACAATATGAGTGCTACAAACCATAGTTACATTGAACGATCTATAAAAATGAAAGTACTCCATTCGTTCGATATATATACTTTAAATCGAAAACAGGCAAGTACGAAGTTATAGGAACTGGCTGCCCCTCTGAATTGCTTCACAAAAACATAATCCTCGTCTAATACAGTTCTGGAAATTTAAATCACTTTTAATTTATTATAAACTTCAAGACAATTATTAAGCCTATATTTCAGCTCCTGTTGAATATGATTTGCCATAAAACTATTGTAAAAAACATATTTCAGTGTTAATGGTGCCATATTAATGGCACCATTTGTCAGAAAATGTGATTTTGGAGGCTGGAAATTAATATGTTATTAGATAATAAATGCTATAAAAATATTTCTTCTATGACAAAAACTATAATTTATGAAACGGTTAAATGTTGTTAAATATTCTGTAAAAATGAAGTTATGTAAAGGAAATTATGTTGAGGAGGTTTATAAAATCAGTTCAATGCTTTTTCAAGGTGAAAAGGTGAAAATTTGACATGGCAGCGGACAAAATGCTACCTTCGTATATTTAGTAAATGAGAGAGGGGAGAAAATTCGAAGAACACCTTCAAAACTCATAATAGTTAGAAATGTAGGAACTATTTTAGAAAAATAAAGAGATTTATACAACTTTAGAAATACGTTATAAACGGTCATAAGGGCAGACGTGGTGGAATGAGGTTTGCCAGTTATAACCTACAAATAAATTGAGCCAGACGTCTAACTATTAAAAACTAGTTTCCGTAGGCCAGCAGTGAAGTTCTCAATTCGCCGGCGCGCCGTTTTAAATTGGCGCCTCAAATATTATAAAGCTCATAAATCATCCAAAAATCTTAATAAAATATCATAAATATCATCTCTCGTAATGGAAGATCGTAAGATGATAAAAGCTTCATAAGTCATAAATATTTGATGCTGCGATAATGGCCTCAAATCTTTTTTCATCTTTTTGCCCTACTTTGAAAGTCACCTCGGAATTACGTTTTTTGTTATCATACAAAATTTAGGAATTGCGAATTTGAATCTAAAGTATTGAAACTTAAACCCATTTTTCTTTCGCACAGCGTTCACGGTTATTAATTGTCGACAAGTTGAACAAATATATTATGAAATCGTATCGACTTGTTCTGAAATCGACCACGGATTCATTTTCCCCAAACAATAATTTTCAATTAAGCCGCACATATTTTATGATTCTCATATTAGTAATAATATTTTTTTAGTTCATAGACCAGTAGATTACAAAAAATCATAATCATCAAAATAAATGTCATAAGGTATTAAAAAACTTCATTATCTCTTTTAGTGCAATAATCAAATTGTGTTGCATCGAACTTGTTCTTCATCGACATGGTATTATTGAAAAATATTCATAAAAAATCGTCTAGCGAAATCATCCACCATATATCTCAAGCAGCATGATGACCTTAAATTTTGTTAATGTATATCCTCTTAGAACTTTAAGAAGTAGGAATACATAATAATTATTTTATATCCAGTTTTCAATCTACAGATCATGAAGAGGCAATGTAGCATGTATGTTTCATTGAAACAACGTACGTACTTAGTTCGTAAGTCCATTGATTTCAATTTTGTGTTCAAATTTTAGGAAAGACAAATCTCTCCCTCCTTCGACTTGTTTATAAATTTTCTTTCTGTGTAATTATTTGTTCGTTTAATTATTGTTTACGACTATGTTTCCTACGATCCAGAGGCGGCTTTAGGATAAGGCGAGATAGGCGACCACCTAGCGCCTCGCGCCACCGAGGCCTCTGGCAATATTTTATTAGTTGCATTTGTTTCTCTCAACTTTGAAAAATTTACAGGAAAATTCAAATATCTTTACAAAAAAATAACTTTACCAGTAACAATTTAAAATAGTGTAAACTTTCTCTATTTAAAAGCGAGAGATGGGAATGGCTACAAAATTTTACTCCTCTGCAACAAAAAATGAAGTTTAATTTATACACTACAAATGGGAAGGGAGTCTGGCAGTTAACGTGAAAAGGGAGAAGTTGTGAATAAGGTGAACATGTGGTTGAAAAAGGGACAATTTTTTTAGGAAATAGTTTCCATGCTGTCCCTAAAGTGAGTCAACAGTTATAACACATTTGGATTAATTTAGTTATTCTTGAATTATTTCGAAATAATTGCATCAGATGAAAAAATAAACAAATTATAACAATTATTACTGATTTCGTTATTAAGACGCACGTGTAAACGTAATTTATTTGGAGATATCCTGAAGCCATCAATCCTATCTAAAATTACTTTTATTTATTTAAAAAATTCTAAAATTAAAATTAAAAATAAAAACAATATAATAATAAATATATTTTTTCTAAAATTATCTAAAACGCTATGGACGTATAAAGTAAACAAACAGTATGAAGTATTTGCGAACAATTTTAAGTATGAATAAGCTTATGTAGAACGAGAATATTGTAAGTTGCGCAATATTTTAAGTATGAAGACTAAATAAGCCCACAAAACTAAGTTACACTCTTCAAATTAAATATCAACATATTCTATTGCAAATACTTGAGTCATTGATTAAATATTACCAGTATTTAAATGTATGATCGGTATGTAATATATTTCATTTTCTTTTAGTAATTTTCTTCTCTCCCCCTCTTCTTGTCCTCCCCTCTCAACCAAAAAGATGGTGGCTCTCTATGATGCCTCTGCTATGATCACTAGTAATTTCGCGGGGTGCAGGATGAACGTAAAGTAAATTTTTTTCCAAAACCCACTGCCAGAAAGAACATTTTCTGACAAAGTCACGGACGGGTGGCTTATCGAAAAACAGTTTGAAAATATTATACTAAAAAATTTCTCAAACATTCCAGATCGAGTAATAAGATCATATTATTGAGAAACTCACTGAAAAAAAAGCCCTTAATGGGCCTCAAGGCAATACGGCTTTTTTTTCTTTCTTCATCATCCCGGACATGTCCAATTTTACGTCTCTGTCTTCGAGACCAATTAGGTTCTTGAATTACCTATCGTCAGAATGATTGACATTCGGCGAAGAGAAGTTGACAATGGGAAAATCGACAGTGAAGACGTGTCTTCATCCTCTATAACAATTCTACAACTTTCAGATATTTTGAACGTGAAGTAGTTACTAAAAGCCTGGCGTAGAGAGAAACAATTCGTAGTCGTGCTACGAACCTCAATGATCAAGGAACCGCAATTGCTGGATACCGATTAGTTGAGTTGACATAAATCGTGCTTGATTGCCAAATACCTCCTCCAGCATGTTCAACAAACCTTCAAGGGGCAAGTAAAGGTAATAATTAAATCCTGGCACTGACAGATTCAAGTATCACTGCTTCAACTTCTGAAGTAGGCCTTCTTCCTCCATCTTGGCCTCATGTGCAATTATATGTTTATGAAAACTTATCAGGAAGAGGTTGTCTTCTCACTGTACAGAAAATAATGTCTACAGGTTTAAATTAATTTTATACTATATTGAAATTTCTAATACCATCGCTTGTATTTAATTTTTTTTTTCTGATTAAATTGTAGAATACTTTTCTCTGTGTTATGTTCGCATTTTGTTTGTTTTTTACATTGGCGCTTCCATTTGACGATATCTGTTCTTCCCTTAAATAGGTAAGAGTAATATATTGCAATTTTTGTCACATATAATACTTTTCTAAAAAATCTCAATTTTAGAAAATAATTCGGATTTATAATTTACATATTTTTCCGCTTATGCCACATTTGTTTTGATACTCTTTTAGCTTTTGCGTCAAGTTCGCTCATATATTAGAACATAGAAATGAGAAAAATGTCGAAAATCCACATCGTCCTTCTACACAGCGATGTTCCCCGAACTTTTTTTTTTTTTAACTCGAAACACACCGTTCCACGGTGTGGAATATTAGGGCACACACGTACAGCAGGTCGTCGCACGCTGTACTAGAGGCAGTACCCCTACCAAAGCAGCGCCCCCTATATTGTGCAGTCTAAAAGGCGCTAGCCAAGGTCGATTATCGGCGATTCGTGGTTCATGAACTATTTTAACCTGCCGGAACAATGTGTTTGTGATTCTACCCCATATTAAATAATTATGCAAAAGTAAACAAACCCATGTTTTTCATTGAAGTATAAATACAATTATTGACTCTTTTTTTTTTTAAATTTTAACCATTCCACTTGATATTACTTACAATTTACTTTTACCTCTAGTATAAATAAATAACGTTATTGGAAATGTTTTACACATATTTTATATTACCTCTTATTATTCCGTTTTAATAAAAATTTCTTTCGTGGTTCTTTCTGACGGTATCTACTTTGGGAACCGTTGCTCTACAGCAGCGGTTCTCAACCTGTGCTCCGCGATACCATCCCAAGTGCTCCGCGTGCTCCAAAATTACAAAAAATCGCTGGATCTCCTACTAACAAAGGTTAAAAAAATTCAGATTTATAAAGCATTCCCGCTGATCGCCGAATCGAAAATTTTCCAGCTAAAGGGAAGTCAAAATCGCTAGATTGACAACATTGCGCACCTTCACGTGACCACGCCAAACATCTAAAATGTGGTAACACATTTTAGATGTTTGGCGTGTCCCAAATGCTTGTAATAAATGCATCGACGTACGCATAAAGTTCGTAAGGGGGTTATAGACTCAATGGGGGGTTACAGAGATACAACTCACATATTCCTATGTTAAATATACAAAATTTCATTGCAATGGGGGGGTCACAACTCCCATCAACACCCCCTGCGTACGCCAATGACCAAATGTTTACTTGCGCAAAGCTTTTTTTTTTTTGTAAAAAATGTACATATGAGTCTTCAGCATAAGGACGACGATAGTGCTCCGTGAATAATTTTTCTTTTGAAAAGTGCTCCGTGACTCAAAAAAGTTGAGAAACGTCGCTCTACGGCATTATGAATACATACTAAATTACTAATAATATTAGTGAATAGTGTGCGATATTTTGTAAAGGTGATGCAAACAAAAGTACAGCCTTATGAAAACTCAATCCGGATATTTCCATTAATCTCTGTACCACATTAGTTAATCTTGATATCTCCTTCCTTCGTATTAATTTATTAGGAAAATGAGTGTCTAATCGGTAGTATACACTGATATATGTATATTAAATTAGTATTTCATCACAAATATCTATTTAATAATATTACCACCTTTTGCTTCCGATATGGCGCACACTTAACGTGTAGTATTCCTTTCGATAGCTAAGTTTCTCCTTGCCATATTAATGAGAGCAAACAAACGTGCTGTTTCGAACATGGCAAGGAGAAACTTAGAAACGTGGCCGAGGGTCAGCACGAAAAATCATTTCTTCCATTATATCGATAGCATTTTCTAACACCCACGATTTAGCTCTAACTAGAGCTTCCAATTTATAGGAGATTTATAAGAGACATCGCCCTGGGCCGGAATCGAACTGGGGTCCCTTCGTCAGATCCGAAGTACCTTAACAGCTGATTTACAACGGTACAGGCATGAAGCTCCCTTTCTCCGTATGTAAGGTTTTTGCAAGATATTATTTCCATTCTCAGAGTTAACACAATTGCTAAATAGTCAACACATAAAGCCACCTGGGCATGTTTTTTATAATTTTTTGTGGGGAATTTTTTATAGCTAGTAATTTGTGACACATATGCTTGAGCTCAAACTAGAGCTTTCAGTATATAGGAGAAAAACCTCACGAAAAATTACAAAAACATCATCCTGTGGCTTTGTATGTTGACCATTTGGCAATTGTGTGAACCCTGAGAAGGGTCATACTATCTGCCATTACATTCTGCACATACTTCACGTTCCTTTATATTTTACGGTGCAGACGAAACAGTTACGTTCATATTATATCAAAACCTACTGTTTTCCGAGGAAGACAAACCTCTTTTCCCAGGAAATCAAACTCCAGACGCGGAGCTGTATAAAAAAACGGCAAGCGCTTAATATCTGCTGGAATCACACCTGAGTTATTCGCATAGTACCCAAATACGTTACCACCGCAGGGCTAAATATTCCATGTGTTTGGTTTTAATGAGGCATATGAATGCTGCGAATTCCATGTTACATTCTTTCAATGAATTAACTACATCGTGAGCACGATGGTAAGTCGCATTATCATTATGGGAAGTGCAGTTTTCATTAGGAAACACTACTAGCATAAGAGTTAGTATATGATCAGTTAGAAAGGGGCGCAGTTGTCATGTATTCACACACACACACACACAAGTGTTAATTTTGGATGCTGAGCGATGAGGTGGAGGGGGAGATTTGGAGATATGGTATGAAAATGCACCTAAATGCTGTTGCTCCTACCACCAACTTGTTAAAAACAGGATTTATCTTACAAGGAACTCCTCTCATTTTCTACAAATGGCTCTTCAGTCGATGTTCTTGGGATGGTTGGTTACAAGAAAGTAATTCTGTAATATTAGCATGTTGTGGGCGTAGCCTGCAGATCAATATACGATAGATGCAGAATTTAAAATATAAAGTCAGGAATATGATGGCGTGGGTTGCGGTTGACTGGTGTTGAAATCGTAAGACCTCAAGGGATATTCGTCTAAACGTACGGAATTGGAAAAGTGACTCGTCAAACGAGCCGGTATCTATCCATAGGTTTAAGATCCAGTCTTTTTGTAGCCGTGCTCATGTGAGGCCTAATTCCTCATGTCTGTCGGTGAGTATGAACACGCTTGACAGACGTCGACTGTCATAGCCACAGCAAGGTGCAACGTAAAATCCACATGGATGTTTCTATCTCATCATTTCGACTTCTTACTGTGAGCAGTGATTCGGGCAACTGTGTACGTGGCAGGTCATCGTTACCATACTAACTGCGACATCCTTCTTACACCATATTCATCCAGTGCACGTAGCTACTCTTCTTTCTGGAGATCCAACTGCCATTCAAGCACTCACGTTACGCCTTCAAAAGCCACAGGGAAGCACCGTATCTCATTGTTTCTAACAAAAACATTGTCTCCTGGTCTACAGTCATGTGTACTTTAACGCCGTTTATGGTTCCACTGGGTACAGTATACGATGTATTCCCCGTAAAGGATACATCACCAGTATAATAAACAACTTATTTCGTAAATCTCTTCGGTTAGCATTTATTATTCTGATTCAGTTTTCCTGCGTTCCCATAATATGACCATACCTATAATACTGGCCTTCAATTAAGATGTAAAAACGTGACAGCACAGAAAAGAATGCATTCGCTTAGCTCAACCCGCGTTGACTCCCAGAGTTATTGTGGAATATGTGCCGTTTATCTATCCACCGTTGTCCGTGGCTTAGTTCTCTTGGTTGCAGAGAATCCGATTCCTCATAACTATAGTTTCCAGCGCAGCATGACCTTCCCTGCCCTTACGTCCTAAAAAACACAAACAACCAATTTTTCCCAATTTCTCTGCTTCCAATATTTTCCGCCAATAGGGGACACTGCTTCCGGACAACAATCAGTTGCATGACAACAGTCTGTGTTCATTTGGGGTTCCTTTCAGCCGACCTGGCAGTGGACGGCAATATCTATCCGATACCCAACTCCCAAAAGCGCGCGAGAGAGAAAATAATAATAATAAAATAAAATGCGTACCTCGTAAAAATGCGTATCGATAGATGTAGTTGTAGTCACTTTGGAAACACTTGCGTAATTTTTACTTTTCCCCTTAACATGCAGTTTCCATGTAGAATTTAATATTTCATTTCCCCTTTTGATGAAAATGTGTTTTTAACTGCGGGTTTTAATAAATTAATGTACATGGTAAACTGTTGCTCCAGCTGTAAATATTTATTGGAGCATATCAATGAAAATATGGACAATTTTTCTGTAGTAATTCCACACAAACCATTAAGAAAATGAAAATTCTTTCTCACATATAAAAAGGACCTATAAAATAATAGTTCAAGCTTCAATCATGAAAAACCATATTTCAACTACACTTTCAGAGGCTCTGGATTACTCCGAAATTTAACTTCTTAAAATCTAAGCCGTGCTTACCCCACCTCACTCTCTGTGATGTTTTACTGTTAAAGTTTACCCCATTATATACTGAGTATCCACTTTATTATCAAGGGTAACTGTGCTATTATTATTCTATATACGCTTTATTATTTGCTATATACACCAATCTAAT
Source organism: Dysdera silvatica (assembly GCA_006491805.2). NCBI lineage: Eukaryota > Metazoa > Arthropoda > Arachnida > Araneae > Dysderidae > Dysdera > Dysdera silvatica. The sequence goes on along the minus strand of QLNU02015360.1, from coordinate 192,892,757 downwards.
AGTTCCCTGTTGGCCACACTCTGAACTTCAGTACTGCCTAAATTAATCTAGGCGCAAATTCAGTAACGTTTCTAAAACCTTCTTGTGAAATAGTACGTCAGGTATATGGGATAGCATCAAGCATTTGACACATTTTGATGATGATTTAACACATAATTAAATACCTCTTTCCATGCCCGTATCCAGAGTGTGGGATCTTAGGGACCGGTCCCTATTTATATCCCCGGTCAAAATTTGTAATACGTATATGTATTTACTTATCAAACTTGTAAAAATGGAAGAAAAAAATTTTCAAACCTTGAATTATCAGAATTCTAACCACAAGGTCTCATTTTGCAGACCATTAATGTGAGAGTACTTTACGAAAGAAATAGAAACCATTTTCTTTGAAAGGGGGGAATTCTGAAAAATTAAATTTTAATGGAAAAGGTAAAAGTAAAAATTGACAATGATGTCTGGAGGACAATTGGTATTTTCTCATTTATTTTTGACTGATTTATTATATTTCAGTAACGTAGCAATTCAAAACTCATGGGGGGCCTCAGTGGCTTCAAAGAAGATTAGTTGATACGGTGAGAAAATAATGTGTTTTGATATCCAATGGGGGCTTGAGCCCTCCCTTTCGTACGCCACTGAACTATTTATATTCTGTTTCTTCTTTGCGATAAAGGTGATGCATTTTATTCGTTATTTTGTAAAACTTTTTGAATTCCCCCCCCCCAAATTAAATACTGGCTACTGCCTTGCTTCTTTCCACCTATTTCCGCATATTCTCAATCGAATCGAGATTGGGTAATCATAGTGAACGATGAAAAACGGTAGACAGGCAGGCAGACAGGTAAGTAGGTAACAGAGCAGTGCAGTGGCAACGTAAGAGCCACTTGTTAATACGCATAACACCTACCGTTGGCAGTAATGCAAGTCGATTTATGATGCGGCATCGAGTCAAATAAGTTAAATGTTTAAAATTAAGTGAAAATTAGACTAACCTACAATTTTCCACTTGCTACACATCTATCTATATAGCTTCAATGCCCCATACGATGCTGATAGCCCAAAACTCTATAGGACACTCAGACAGCTCGCCCATGGATTTTATTAAATAACCGCTCAAGTACAAATAATGCTTTGCCTTTTATTACGGTCCATAATTAGAAAACTTTGCTACACTATTAATAATACATAATTAATTAATAAATAAATCACTCCAGCGCTTATAAACGCCGAATTCGGGCCAACTAGATTTGGTTCTATACCCAAGAAGCTGTGTTGTGCGTAAATGTATCGTTGTTCGGAGATATGTTAAGCCTTCGATCCCATCTCAGATGATCTACAGCGCAGTCTTTAGTCGTAAAACATATAAATAGATCATGCGTAAACATAAACGTTTATCTTCAAACCGAACACCACATTTTTGTAAGGTGATGGCAAGAGAGACGTAAGTGGTAGGGAGAGTTTATTAGATTTTGTGAATTGCTTATTCAAGTAAAATAATCTACAATTAACTACTCTTTTTCTTTCGGAAAGAGTTTATAAAGGAGTATTTCTATTTTAAAATTCTTGAGCAGTTCGGATATTTTTCACGCTCATTTTAGCCATATTTATACTTCATTGTTACGACGTGGTTTGCTTACTTATGCAATACACATTGGTGTTTTTGGACTTCAGTACCTTGGTGGTATACGTAGTAATTCCGACACCTACCTCTTTTAGTTCAAGCCAGAGCTTTTTTTGTTATAGGAGAACAAGAGGCATTATTCCAGATCTAGAGTCGAACTAGGGTCTTTCCGTTGAGTTCAAAGTGCCTTAACCGCTGAGCCATCGAGGACAGGAATGAAACTCCCTTTCTTCCAATATAAGGTTTTAAGATATTATTACCCTCCTCGGGGCTAACACAATTGCCAAATAATAGTCAACACACAAAGCATTCGGGGCGAATTTCTGTGTTTTTTCGTGGGAAATTGATTATACGGAATAATTCCGACACCCACATTTTCAGCTCAAACTAGAGCCTTTTGGTTATAGGAGGAAAAAAGGCATCGTCCTCGACCTAGAGTCGAACTATGATCTCTCCTTTCTTTTTCTCCTATGACAAAAAAAAAACTCTAGCTTGAACCAAAAAAACACGAGTGTCGGAATTATGATATAGTATAAATTCCCGGCGAAAAAACACTAAAAACTCGCTACGGAGGCTTTGCGTTGACCATTATTTGGCAATTGTGTTATCCCTGAGAAGGGTAATAATATTTTACAACCTTATATACGGAGAAAAAGAGCTTCATTCCTGTCCTCAATGGCCTGGCGGTTACGGCACTCCGGGCTCAGAGACTCTATCTAGTTTGTTTCTAGGTCGGAGACGATGTCTCTTTTTCTCCTATAAAGGAAAAGCTCTAGCTTGAACTAAAAAACGTGGGTGTGAGAATTATTGCCTGTAATAAATTCCTCACCAAAGAACACAAAAAACTCGCCCTGGTGGCTTTGTGTGTTGACCATTATTTGGCAATTGTGTTATCCCTGAGAAGGGTAATAATATCTTACAACCTTGGTGATAACTAAGACATTTCTGGCCTAATTCGTATGGTGGCTAATTTTATCACGGAGTAGTAATCTCCAGGTTTTCAAAATGTTCAGCCTTGATTCAAAGTATTAGGCACCTGAAATCCATGTATTTGAAACTAGTAATGTAACTAAATGCATGTAATGCAACAAAAGATAGGTAATGTAACTAAATGTGTGTAATTTAACTTCTACTACGTATGCAATCATAAACAAATGAGGAGATTTTAAGTAACACACCTGCAGTTCAAATACAAAAATTAAGATGCCTAATACTTTTTATCAAGGCTGTATAACGTACACTGAATTAATTTATACATGGACCATTATTTGTGCATTCAGCTGCCAGGTACCGAACGTGCCGTAATATGGTTTAAAATACCAACGTTTCTTTAAACATTTCCAAGTTAGGCAGGAAACTTATCTTGAAATGAGCATTGATTCGTAATCCTTCAATTTCTCCTTCAGATTCAAATGCGATGTATGAGTTGGTTTAGCCACTTCAGGGTCGTCTATCTCAAAGATAAGCATTCCAATATCCCTCCGATAAGAGATCGCATAATTTCTACATAAATTATTTTTATCTAAATATATACTTACTTTATATGTGAATGTGCTTATGAGACGTGAGTTTATCGTTGAACCTATCAACCTACGAATTTACTACACGAAATGCTGATACCTGTCTTTGCAAGAACTAACCTTGGAATAACACGCATTGATTGTATCAGCTCTAGAGTGTAAGATATGTTCACTAATATCGTGTAAGAAATAAAGTTGCTTTATAATTCTCAACTATCTACTTATACATGCCCATACCCAGAGGGGGGGGGACCTTAGGGACCGGCCCCCGAAACTAAATTTTTAAGGGGACTTGGCTACGGCCTTGCATGCTCTGATTGTATTGATACATGCTGGAAATTGTTTCGGCCCCCTTCTCGAAATTAAATCCTGGCTACGGTCTTGTACTTATAATAGGCATCCTCTATCCTTCTTTTCCTCATAAAAGATCGCACTGCTCACTGTAGTCCGGGGTTTGGTTCCCCAGGCCTTAAGAGGTTCGGATTCCTCGGAAAACTGTAGGTCCCGGCGCAGCATGACCACTGTAGTCTTTGAGCCGTAAAACCAAAAAACAAACAAACAAACTATCCTTCTTTTCCGAACTGATGAATAAACTCAGATAGAAATTATTTTATTGACTTGAAAATTAACAAAAAAAAAAAACCCATGAAAATCGGTGAAAGGTATTAATGAAATTTGGTGGAAAAAAAAATGATCTAAGAAACTGATGTATATTTTTAAATTCTTTCCCTTTTGTACAACTTGCAATGACTGTAATTACACCTAGGGCAGCATATTTATAACTCCTTACCTTACGTTGCCTAGGCGGACTTAAACCCCTTTGTATATTACACGCAAACAAAAATACGTACCAGTGCCTGATTAGGATTCGTATGAGCCCTAGGTTGAAACGTTATAATGGGCCCTTAAAGAGAACGTCCTTGTCTAACCACGTAATTTCCAGCGAAAATTAAACTAATACCGAATTTTAGCATTCCTAGTAAAGTTTCAACCTTCCGGTGGACCCATTTGATATTTTAAATTGTCAGTAATTTAAAAGTAAAGGTCGAGTTGAAAATAGAAAGTTTTTTAATTATTAAGCATTAAAAATTCTTTCCTGCTTGCGTCTACAAGTATAATTATGACTGTATGAGCCCATTGGTTTGCCAAGCGTGTGTACATGACTTTGGCCTACGGACTGAATGTGAAAGTAGAAGCCCAAACGCCGAAATCGCATCCTGTATACAACAGAGAGCCTTCAGATGGTATGATGAATGATAATCCATCTATGAATATGCAAATACAATAAAACCTCTCAACAACAATATTATACGGACCGAGAAAAATTATCGTTGTAGAGGGAGTTATTGTTATAGGGAGGGTTCATTATACAGTAAAACCTCTCTACAACACTATTATACGGACCGAGAAAAATTATCGTTGTAGAGGGATTTGTTTTTATTTCAACAATACGAACATATTTAGGTCAAATTCTAATAATATTCATTTAATATTTTCAATAATTTAATAAAATTTTTAGTACACATTTTCTTTCCGGGAAATTATTTACGGTAGAAAAACTTCTTCTTAAAAATCATATCAACTAAAAATAATCTTTAAAATATAAAAATAATCGTAAGTCATTAATGGATAAGGGGGGCGATGAGGCGATTGCCCCTCCCCTTTGAGCCGGGATTATGTCATGTAAAATGAACTGAAAGGTACCGAATATTTGGCTAAAAGTAGGAATTGGAAATAAATTCGCCCCCCCCGAAATATTTCTGAATCCGCTCCTAGGTTCTTCTATAGAATGCTAAATTAGACTACTTACCGAATTATTGGGACAGACACGATAGCTTCTGATTATTTGAGTGGTACATTTTCCGTCGGGCGCAGAATGACCCTTGCTGTCCTTGCGCCATAAAAACACAACCAACCAATATTCCGTTGCTGAGCTTGTTACATATGTTGAAACTATCCACAGTTTTGTTTCCAAATTACGATATGTAGCACTGGCGACGTTTTCGATTACTTTATACCAATTCTTCATTCGATCTCCTTATTATCGTGAAAACTGGTCGATGGCCTCATTACCGATTGTCCACTTCGTAAAACTTCAACGAGCAGTTGAGTAAAGCTTCTACTAATTTTATCACGCGTTACTGCTTCGAATACAACACATGCATTTATTTTAGCAGAATCTAATATAGTAAACAGATGTTTCGACACTGGCGTAAGGTTTAAAAACACGACGTTTCGGGAGCCAACTGCTCCCTTTGTCAAGTGAAGGCAGGAATTCTGCCTTCACGTGGTAAAGGGAGCAGGTGGCCCCCGAAACGTCGTGTTTGTTTTAAGCCTTACGCCGGTGTCGAAATAACTGTTTGTTATGGAATCTCCTTGTGAAACTTTGTATTGTTTCGTTAGAAAGTCTAATATAGTATAAAACACTTGAACGGGAACCTTCCGCAAAATATTTTTTGCCATTTAATCTGAAACATGCACGCCACATATTGTAAAAATATTTCTCTAAATCGATCTCGTGAAATGGTTTCCTGAACTATAGATGTACACCATGTGCAATTCCAAAGATATTCTAATTCGATACTTCGTTTCTCAAGCACTAAGTTTTACATTTGGTTTCGGACCTGCTGGCTCTAATGAAGTATTTTGCAATGTTCTTCCACTTAAGTTGCTTTTCGCCGTAGGAATTTCCCACAAAGTTCTATCTTTTGCTCGTTCGTGTGTCGTATTTGTTCCTTGAATTACCTCTTGATAGGAGCCTGATGCTAGCAGAATAGAAGGTAATGGAATATTTGTTTCTTCATTGCCTTCGAATAGTAAACTTCCATTTGATGATGAAAGATTATAATCAGTATCATTAACCGAATCCAATATTCTAGAATGATTGTCATCCGATTCATTTTTGGAAGTTCTTGCATTAATCTCACAGCTTCAGCACTTACGGTGGCCCCCGTCATTGCGACCTAATATTCAACTAGACACTAAATTTGTAGTCATGAAATTGAAAAAAGAAATGCAGAAGTAAAATTTCAACTATTACCAGTTTCACGTTAAGTGGACTGGGACAGAAATTAAAATGAATGCCAAAATGATAAGCAAACGAAAGCTATGTGCAATTTTTCAAGGTTATTTGACATCGATTACCACTATCACTTCTCATCCGTTGCAATTATTTCGCATGCGATTTATATTTGGTCTCGCGGAAGACAAGTATTTTTCTGGGCCATCTGTTTTATATTACGTTCCTCTCATAGGCGAAATCTGGCGGGAGCAAGGAGGACGCTTGCTGCCCCCCAGTTTTTAGGAAAGAGGCAAAATCATACTTTTTTTCATGCAATTTGGAGTTTTGTTTTTGCCCCCCTCCCAGTGTACGTTATATTTACGCCTATGGTTCTTCTCGATTTCACGAATTGGTAGAATGCTAACGTTATCATCATTTTATTTTTTATCAATCATTTAATTTTTTAAAGTAAAAGAAATCTTACAACACAAAAGATCGGAGAAAAGAAAAATAAATACTATAAAAATAAGTTCTTGAACAAGAACATGAAACAACAATGGAAAAATATCAACGAAATATTGAGAAAAGGGATAAGAGAAGAAAAAATCCAATGAAATTAAAGATAGATAATAGAGAGGTTGCTGAATGAAGGAGAATTGGTGGAGGAATTTAATATATTTTTGCCAATGGCGCAGAAAATACGATAAAAATGAGCAAAGATAAGTAAAATATGATTTCAATAATATTGGAGTTCAAATAATAAATGGTATGTATTTTGGTGAAATTACTTTATTGGAAATAGAAAAAAAATTCAAATAATAAAAGAAAATAAATCTGCAGGATATGATGACTTACAACCAAAAATAATTAAACAATGTAAAGATGAACTTAAATATCAATTAGTTATTATATTTAATAAAATAATTGAGTCAGCAGAAATACCAAATAAGATGAAAATTTCTAAAATAATCCCTATTTTTAAGAAAGGGGAAAAAATAATATCGACAATTTTCGAACAATATCTATGCTGTCAATTTTTGCTAAACTACTAGAAAAAATTATATAAAATCGATTAATTGATTATTTGGAAAAAATAAGATTCTATCTCAAAATCAATTTGGCTTCCTAAAAGGAAAATCGACAGGTGACATATTGTTAAAAACTATCGTAAAAATTCAAAATAAAATAGAAGAAAATGAATATATACTGAGACTGTTCTTCGATCTCTCTAAGGCATTTGATGTTTTGGACAGAGAAAGATTATTAAAAAAAATGAAGTACTATGAAATACGAGGTACGGTGTTAAAATTATTTGATAGTTATTTGACTGATGGGTATCAAGTGGTTAATATCGGAAAGATTAATTCTAAACACAGGAAAAATTCTTATGGAGTTCCGCAGGGCTATATTCTCGGTCCATTACTTTAAATTTATATTAATGATACTACTATGGAGGTTGAGGAGGTGGACATGTATGCGGAGAATGACACGAGTCTATTAATTAATGATGGAGAGTGATGGATTAGAGGGATTATTTAAAAAAAGCTGAGGGAAAACGAGGCATTCTTTATGATTGGTTTACAAAAAAACAATTATTTGTCAATACAAACAAAACAAAATACATATTTAAACATACAAATATAGGGATACATGGGATTGAGAACTATAAATTAAGTATCAAGGAGGAAGAAGTTAAATGAACGGAGGAATGGAATTTTTGGGGGGGGGTTAAGTGATGGCAAATTGAAGTGGAACAAGCACATAGAAACAGTATGTAAAAAAATGGGTGGAGGAGCAGGAACTATATCCAGACTCATGGACAAAATACCAGTGGATATCTCAATAAACCTTTATTATGCATTAGTAAACAGTCATTAAATATATGTAAATTGTGTTTGGGGAAATATGGGAACTAGTAAAAATAAGATAGTACAGTCAATTATGGATAGAGCACTTACAATTACAACAAATATATCAAATCAGCAAAGAGAAGAAATAAAAAATATAGAACACTTAATGCTGTTGAAATGCATGAATTAAATATTTTGAAACTAATATATGAACAAAAGCAAATGGGTAAACCTGCTAATACAATAATTTGAAAAGAAAGAGTAAATGTTAAAACTATAAGACCAATGGGGAAATATGAACCTATTAAAATAAGGACTAGAATGGAAGAAAAAAACATAAATTTTTATGGTATTAAATACTGGAACCGGCGGCCGGAGTCATTGCAAAATTGCAGAAATATTTTTAGATTTAAATCTCTTGTAAAAACACATATTTTAACTAGAACAAATTAGCTATAAGTGTAACCTCGAGAATACAGGAGTTAACGTATGTTTTTATGTATCTCCCACAATGCCATGTATGTCTTCAACAGATCAACCCTTTATAAATGATGAATGGAATCTATTGAGAACGATTGTATGAGCATGGAAATAAAAATTATTATTAAGCCAAATTATCTCGTTTCACATATTGAAATTCAATCAGCCAAAAAAATCTGAATAATTCCACGATGTTCGCATAATTCTTATACATTATTAATTAGTCCTAATATTTATATATATCATATTTATTATTATCGTTACTTTATATACGTTATGTTATTCTTGTTAAATAATTATTATAATTACATAAAAATGACAACACTTTCAAATTGACAGCTTCCGCGGTTCTAGGTATATATGCTCATGACTAGAATTTCTGCAATATATATATATATTTTTTTAAACTTTATATATGCTATTAGGAACATATTTTAGGAAAAGTCAAGAATTTCTAGCTTTCAAACACGAAAGGTTTAAAAGATATTTGAGTTTAAACTTCACAAGTGGTCAATTTAACCGCAGCCGCGAATCTAGCGTTAAGTGCCGGCTTCAATAATATATATAGTAAAATAATGAATCGCACTTTGTCAAAATCACTTCTCTTTCAGACAACCCTTTATCCAGATAACCAGACGTCAAAACAAAGTCAGTAAACCTATTTATTATAGCTTGGCGTATAGTTGAAGTATGCTACTTTGAGCGGTGCAAAATGAAGTTATATGCGGTAATGATGTACCTTCGTGGATAATGTAGGCGTTCTCACTCTGAACTTCAATGACCTGGCAGGTTATTTTGATAGACGATTGTGCAAGTTTTTTTTGAAGGAAGGGGTTGAAGATTATTAGGATCTCTTTTTTTGATTCCAGGAACACGAAATTTGTAGTTAGAATGCCTTTACCATGGCTCTAAAGGTTAGAGCAGTTATTAATAACGATGGTTCGTCCTTAACGTTCAATTTTACTTTGTAGCTGCGATAAGAATAAATCAGGCAGAACCAGGGGCGTTAACTCCAAGGGTCCTAAGGGCCTTCACACCCCCAAATATGCTTGGAAGACAGGCCCTCCTAAAATTGATGAAAAATATATGAATGCTGAATGTATGGTTGTTAGGGTGAGAGCCATGATAATGGATTTCCCTCTCTCTCTGATTGACTCAGTTGAGTGCACATGTAGATTCTTCCATTCAGGGACCCTCAATGTGTTCTTCATATTGAAGCCTCAAGGCAGATGGTATTGCGATAATTGTTGTTCAAGGAAATTTTATAAAGAAAATTTGAAGATCGTTGACATAGAAATACTTTACCATCATTGATGAAGAGTGGCTGGGAATTTATTGGCAAATGGCAAATCAATGCTTCATATTGATTTTGCTGAGACAAGAATTTTCACGTCTCTATTTTTGCGCCACATAGTATTTTCCGAGTGTTGAAATCAGGGGAAAATCTTTTTCCGTAATTGAAATTTTCTTCACATTAAAACATACCTTTACGAAAACAACTTGAAAATCGGAGTAAGAAATATGTGTTTTCTTAATGGAGGGCAATGCCGAGGGTGTAGTAGACGAGGCAGTTGCCTCAAAGTTAAAAGCCTAACGGGGAAGCCAAATGAGGTATTCAGTGGGAGTGTGTTGTGTTTCTAGGCACATGTTTATGTGTTATAACTAAAACAAATGAAATTTATAATTTAGAGTGGTGAGTGCTATTGAAGTAATATTTTTATGGCAAGGACAGATGAGCCATTTTATATCTTTCCCTTAGCTACCAAAAGTTCTCGGCACGGCCCCGATTAGTGATTATATAACTGCTACCTATTAAGCGTTATTTTCCCATATTTTAGTGGTTCTCAGTTAATACGCGCTTGGTTTTATTGCGGGTAGTTCCGTTTTCTACGAAAAAGCTGATTTTTCTAAAGAAAAAAAGACCATATTCCCAATTCCGGTATTGAACTCAAGACCCTACCCGGTGACGAAAAGACAATTTCACAGTTGACGACATAACCGTACCGATCGTGTGGCAAACGAAGCAGTTGCTCGACTTAAAGCTTAAAGTGGCACCAGATGAGGTAGTAATATAGAAGTGTATTGTGTTTCTAGGCAGGCGTTCATATGTTATAATTAAAAAAATATGAAATTAATAATTTGGGTTTTTAAAAATTAATATTTTATCTGCGTGGACGCACACAGATACTGCGTTGTCTCAAGTAAAAAAAATTTCGACGCAACCCTGTCTTACCGAATTAACGTGCATATGATTTACTTTTGCCTCATAGATACATATATCGTTTGCAATAAATATCAATAGTAGATAAGTTAAAATACGTGTTATAAGTACACTGAAGTTGTCACGTTAAGAATGCATTTAAAAAGTTGTTTTACTATGCTACAGAAATTAGTCTTATGCCTGGAATTACAAGTATTAAATCAACATGCTTTTCAGTTACATTTTACACATGAATATATAAACCATAATTTGTGCGACCAATATAGAATTTATAAAAAATCAAGTGTGTTATGTCTACTTAAAGATAGAAATCGAAACTTCTTATCAGAGCGACAAATAGAAGTTAAAAGCATCACTAATGTAAAGTTACAACAGGTAGTGGAAAGGCATATTTCAAAGAACAGTGTACAATTCTATAAAAGCATCAGTCCAAACAAAAATTCAATTATTTGCAATAAGAGTTACACATGAATAATTTTAGAGAAAGAGTTATTGTTGCTAATTTTCACCACCCCGTCTGGACACTATAATTATCTCCAAAAAGACTGCAAACTAAATTTCGTCAACTTTGCATGCACTTTGCCTGCACCACCGACTTCCCATGAAGACATCAAATCACAATATCTTCTATCTCTAACGTGCAGTAGGAATTCCTAAACTCTACAACGTTCTTCCCTTTTTCTTTGTCCTGTCAACACATTTGTCATCAACGTTTGTGACGGCGCTAAATTCGAGATTTCATCTCCGATCGACATTACTGATTACTGATCATCTAACGTTATGTAAGATAATTTGACGTAGCATTACGCAGATTAGATTTATAAGCAAAGAACAACATTATAAGCGTAAGTAATGTTGTTAAGACGTTTTATTTCAACGTACGTTTCTGACGGACTTGGCCGTCTTTCGTCAGGAATACAAAATGAGAAAATAAATATTAGAAAACTGGAGATGGTGTTATTGCGTGACTATTGTGTTGCCAGTTGTGGATGAATAATTAATGTGAAAATTTTATTAAACATTTCCAAGCTTGACCGAAAGTGGGAGTAGATTTTGGTTCATTGACTATGATAGAAGAATTCTTATTGATATGGAATGCTTCTAAAAAATCTAATTCATGTATTGATCTTGGTTGACAGATAATTGTGGGTTGGTTGAATTTGTGGTTATGTGACCAGCAATGAACCGCAATGGCAGACTTATGGAATTCTGCCTTCTCTACGTATTTAGAGTGTTCCTTTAGTCTGTGCTGCAAGGCTCGTTTAGTCTGGCCTATGTAGGACGTTGCATTTGCTGTAGATTTGGTAAACACCCCAACGTTTTAAAATTGGGATGTTGTCTTTAAGTTTAGAGACATGGATTTTGTTGAATGGGGAAAGAATTACTCTGAAGTTTGTTTTTTTAAGAATTTTGGAGAGAAGGGAGCTAATTTATGAGGAAAAAGGGAAAAACAATGGTGCCGGAGAATTCACAATTGGATGTGTAAGAAAGTGTGGTGCTAGGAACTGATTTTGTAAATTTTTGGACAGCAAGATCAATAATATTAGGATTATAGTCTCTATTGATGGCAATTGATTTGAAGACTGAGAGTGCATGGGAAAGGGTCAAGGGCATTGAACAAATTTTCAATGCGTGAAAAACATATGTGTAAAAAGAAGCCATTTTTTGTTTAACGGGGTTGCATGATTTGTTGTTGGGTGGAAGAGAAACAGCAAATGGTTTGCAGTAAACTGAAGTGATAAATTTATTGTTGGTCCTTTTTATGAGAATGTCTAGAAAATGAAAAGTGTTGTTATTTTCAATTTCAAGTGAAAATTCTAAGTGGTGATCTATTGAATTAATGATGGGTAGAATGGATGATATTTTATGTGATGGACCTTTCCCAAAGAATGAAAATATCATCGACATATCTTACCCAAAGTTTAAAATTAATTTTCTTGAAAAGTTGTTCTTCGAAATAATACATGTAGATTTCGGATAAGATGGGGGATAAACGGTTTCCCATTGCCAATTCCTCGGTTTGTTGGTAGAGGCAATTTAAGAAACTAAAATGATTACATTTTATGCAGAAGGCTGTTTTCGAAACTAATTCTTCTATTTCTGGTTGGGCAAAGTGGAGAAAAAAATGTCACTTTGTTTTTTATTTAACTTAAAGACGCAACTGTCTAATCTCTTCCCTAGGAAAACGAAGTCGCATTAGTGATCAACTTTTTCGGAAACTTCGAATAACAATACCAGAGAAACTGAGAGATAACGAAAGACCAAAATTTTATACTGAGAATCAAGACGCCACAAAAGCTTTGACGAGAGGCATCAAATAAACTGAACAGATAAAAAATAAAACGAGTTGCAACAGCATACAGAAAAGCGTGGTTAATAGTGAAAAGGCAGATTAAAGAAACATTAGTGATATCTCTATTCCGCTTTTAAAAATTTTGCAGTGATTGTCAATGATAAATGTAACCCGTAGAAGTAATCCTATTTAAAAAAGCTAAAGAAACTATAGATCAAATCTAACAATCTAACAAACTGCAATGTTAGATTTTGTAATGAAACAAGGGAAACATTTGATTCAGTTCGTCACAAAATTTAAATTCCGAAAGTTAGTGAATCGCTCACAAAAATAATCATTGAAAAAGTGGAAAATGTAGAAACCGCTGGAATGGCAAATTCTATACCAGACATTCACTACATACTCGCCATACTTGCTTTCTGCTTATATCTTCACAATTGTTTACCAACGCGTATTTTAATTATCGTGAAAAACAAAAATGCGAGAGTAGATAAAAATGACTGAGGAATGATTAATTTTTCTCTAATTCAGTATTCCTATAAAACTATTCCAGAAATAAGGACGATCAGAGACAACTTTGGTTCGTTTTGTTTATCGCAATTTATATGCACGAATTTTTCCAAATTAATTGAATTTGAGTTTTTCACAGTAAAGTCACATTCCGCCCAGGGTTAAAATCTCTTATTTTTCACTTAAAAAAAATTCCTTTAGCGAACATTTGTTACCCTTACAGCTGTTCTTTCATGGTCATCATTGGACGTACTACGTAATTTAAAGTACTTTTCCGAAATAAGTTTTGTAAGCCCGGAAAAAGGTCGAAAAAAACTGATGAAAGCCCATAAAAATTTCCTGAATGCAGCTAATGAATCGGGTAATGTAAATTTGTCAATGCCCCCTTGATTCTCTCGAAATCTTTAAAACCATCATTGCTTTTCTCAAAGCGTAATGCTCGCAGGTACAGTTAATATTACAACAGGATGGCGGGGAGGTAGTGATTTCTAAGTGAATCGTGCCTTTTCAATCCCTAAATCGTGGTTAGCCAGCACCTATATTATTATTTCCTTTTCGTAGCCCTTACTGACTCGATTCACCTTAGCAGATGTCAGGAAGAAAAGCACGAAAGTGACGAATGTTTCTATCTGAGATATGGTTTTCTAGTGTAATAAAAATCCATTAATTATCCAATCTATTATAATATGTCATACCATAAATATTACTTCAAAACTGTGTGTGAAAATAGACTGCAGATAATGCTACTTTCAGATTGACTTCCAATTAATATTCTAAACGATATATATTAACCCTGCAAATAGTATGTTAGAAATCGGAACTCTATTTTAAATTTATCTAAGTTAATTAAGTATATTAGAGTAACCGAGAGCAATATAGAGTATCGATGGATAATTATAAATGAAGGGCTAATGACTAAATAGTAAAAAGCCTGGCACTTTAATAATAATAACTATAAGTCGAAAGCAAAATTATATAAAATAGTATTTTAATGATTTTTCTATTCCATATCCTTCAATAATCCTGAACTTTTATAAAAATTAGTCATTAGAAATAAAATCTCTCTTAACCCTCCTTCTCCTCCATGCTTCCTTAAAAATAAAAGTTAAATATGAATCTGCTATTCCAATTGAAAAAAGAACGAACTTTATACCTCTTTACCATTAGCTTTTAATTATTTTGAATTGAAATTGTGCGCCATTTTTAAATTGCTTATTTATATCATTTTCGCGATTGAGTGAAAACTACCTTTAAATTCTCCTTTCCTTGAAAATAATATATATTCAAATTTAGTTTTTTGTTGCGTTCTCAGTGCGCAAGAATGAATGATATGCCGTCTGGTGGAGGGATTGGTCATAAAAGAAGTTAGTGAAAGTTATTAGAGTGTGGTTTTTCTCCGACGAGGGCGCTTCGGTCTGGCACAAAACTATCCAACCAGCTTTCCTGCAGGGATCCCTACCTGCCCTTCCACTCCCCTTTACTCTTTTCGTTCTATTCCAGCCCCTTTTTCGATAGTACGGACATTCAGCCACTCTCTAGCTTCCTTCATAGGGTGCTCCACACTCATTTTCAGCCTGCCTATTCACCGGGTAGGTCGTTATAACAGCTTTTGGTTTAGTTAGTGCCATCTAGGATATCAAAGGGATACGTTGGGAGTAGCAGCGCATCTATGGTCATGCGAGACCGGACATCGGACCGACTTATCCCAGACTCATGTCCAGTAACAGCAGTAAAAGGTCAGCTTTAATTTTGAATTAAATTAATTGAAATTATTTCACGCACCGTGCAAAAAAAAAAAACTTAAGTATAATTCCGTACTCTTTTTTTAAAAAAAAATTGCGTTATGGTGCTTGTATCTTTATATTATTTGTTTTTTTGTGAAGGAAAGAGCTTAACTTTAAAATTTTCAGCATTTTTTAACGGAACGTTATTTTACTTTAATTTCTTGTGTGAAGTATATTTTAAAATAGTTATGCTGCAGGAATTTAATAATAGAACATATATGATAATAATAATATGGAAAGGATATTGTATATAAGCATGCATATTTCACTTTAAAATTATAGTTCTTAAGACGTAGCCTATATATTGTGGTACTTTTTTTCTTATATAAATTAGGCTCTCTTCCATTTTAACGTCATTATTTTTTATAAATAATTTTCGGTTTAGAAGGAGCAGTAAGGTGATTTGTGTTTCGAATTTATGTATGTGCATAATATAGTCTCGTGTAAAACCAAACGTTTTCTTCACACAGAAGAATATTTGCATAAAGGTTGTTTAACTACGAATTTTAATTGATGTGACGAGAAACGCACGCAGATGTATTTGTTTATTTGCAAAATATTTCGATGTTAGAGTACTTGGAAATTTATTTTGAAGAAAAAAATCCCCTTAATGATAGCTCCTTTACAGCGTGCCACATAGCATGCTGTAAACATCAGAAATGATGTTTTTGTCTCCTTATTGCCGGGTTTCAAGCGCTAATTGCCATGTTTCTTGTCCTCAAGCATGACAACTGATTATTTAGCCGCCAGATAAACCAGAAACAAGCGGTTTGTTTCAAACGGTGGCTGAAATTCCGTTACATTCGTGAATATTTATATATAGGCTATATATTTCGCAGTTTCACATATGTTAGCGTTTCAAGAGAAATACTTGTATAAAGTGTGTAAATTAATGGAATAAATGCATGTTGTTAGTTCTTGCTCGATATAAAATGGTTGAGAATGGCATTGACGAATAGTTTTTACTTTGATGTGAAAATACAAATTTGTTTGCGTATGGATATTCCTAGATAAAAACCGTCTTGCACATAAAAACATTTTCTTTGTGTTTAAAGGTGGGAAAAAGATTTTTTGCAATCTTTTTCTTTGTAAAGCTTTAATTTATATTAATTTGTTAAATAATTTCCTTTTTTTGCCACGGATGATAAGAAGTGAGATTAGATTTTGATAGTTATGCGTTCAATATCGTATGTTTTGGCATAAAAAAACGATCAAATGTATTTCATAATAATTTTATAATTTTGCCATGCGTGGGCGAATGTCGCCCAATTTCATTAAACTAACTTCTGAGAAAAAATTCGTAAAAAATGAAATATTTGACTTCATACAACACTGAAAGAAATGTTATTTTAATAACTTGTAATTGTTTTTAACGTCGTGGGGTTTTTTTTTCTACTGAATCCCCCCCCCCTCCCCCGAAAGTGTGCATTTGTGTTTTTCCTGCGCTTTTAAAGAAACCTTGCCAAGCTCACTACTGAAATAAATTGCAAGCCTAGTGACCTACAAACTGTGATAACTTGTTTGACTCTTTAATCTCCCACTTGGTGGCCTTTCTCCATTATGTCTGCGTCGTGATTAAAACGCACTCATAAAAGTAACTATTTTGCTTCATAAAAACTTCGTTTAGATAACACGGAATATGGATTTTAACGAAAGGATTCGAAAGAGGTTCGCGTTGGTTAAACGCAGTATTTTGCATTCATTAAATGAATATTCCTGTTTTGGTTCCAGAAGCAGAAGAATGGAGAATGTCGTATGGTGATGCCACTCGTTTCTATTTTATTGTCGCTTAGTTGCGACTTACAATTCTTGTTGGTAGCGAGTTCTGCAAATCGTCTGGTTTCTCCACCATTTTATCATCATGTTAAAGATATCTGCTTCTTGAAGTCTATGCTATCGTTTGGTATTTTAATTGCAACCTAGATATGATACTTAATGTGCTCCGGAAATCCCCTGTTACGATTAAAATAAGTTTCCGATTCATGTGATTAAACTGAAAGTAACCCCTTAGGTCCGAGAAATCTCCGCTAGGCAGAATGCATTGCGTGCTAAAGAAAGGGCATCATTCCATGGTTGCTGTTACCTCCAGATGCCTGAAAACGTCCCATACATCGCCATTACATTCTTTTAGACAACAGATCCACATGTGGATTTTGAAAGACTCTTAGTAAACGTTCTCTATGGTTACGCCACGACATAATCGATCTTTAATGAATTCATGGACTCGCTACGTTCTTCCTGGAGGAATCACGATGGCAGATTACACAAATAGCCATACATGCATCGAGGAATTAAATATGTTTTCTTTATTGTTGCGAGAAAACTGCGGAAGGTAGTCATGGATGTAAATTGTTTAGAATCAAGTCAATACTGTTTGCGATGTCAGGGATAAGAGAGGCACGAACGACAGATGAGGAAAGGATGGAGCCTTAACGCACAAATCTCATTGAGCAAACAGGTTCAACCCTTTGATGCCGGTAGAGGCCTTGTACAAGGTCAGCGGGAACTTAAGACGAAGGGATGAGAGGCGGGTGCTCGTTGTCGGAAACGCTAGTAATCTGCTGACATCTACTGGCGGCTCCAGACCGCTGTTATTTTGGATTTTTGCTGTGGGTGATCGGCACGTGGCGGGAAAATAAATGTCGAGCTGAACTCATGTCCGCGTTATTAAATTTTACGAGGTTCCGCATATCAAGACAATTTTACAGCTTCATTTGCTTTTTTAAGCTGCAGCATACGTATGCATAAACGTCAATGCTCATGTTTTCTCTTGGTGGCGCCTTCGGGTAGTCATATTTCTAATTCGTTCTGATGGTATCTTTTAAGTGTGTCTCGAATTTTAACGCTATTTTGCAGAGACTCTTCTTCAAATAAATACATACGCGAGAAGATTAGAATGTGCGAATTAATATGCTGCTACTTTTGTATATACAAGTTGATAACTTCCTGGGCGCTCTTTATTTCAGACGTCAGCCAAAGGTAATTTATTTATTACATGTCTATGGAACTCACTGCTGTACTTTTGTTGTCGAATTCCGCAAAAAATTTCTAATCGTACAAGCTAGTACCATTAATTTCCGGACGTTCCCTTTTCTTCTTCGTATGATCTTCCGTTGCGTAAAAAAAATTGAAGGAAGTATGTGAAAAACATACTCGCTATGCAATAAGTAAATTCTTGTTTATTCGATTATTACTTGCACTTTACATCGATATCTTCCTAATTCTGAAGAATATCAGGAACTTCTAGGCGGACGATAAAAATATAGATAGTGTATACCCGTGTATAGCGAGGAACTTGGAGACCAACGAAAATACTGGTTATATCCGATTGGTCGCTAAATCCGTTTTGGAATTTCAAATTCCAAATTTAAATATAAAGTATGTTTATATGTAATATTTGTGTGTACGATATGCATACAATAACGTTCTGTTTTAAATTTTATCACAGTTTAATGACAACGTATTATTTTACCACTTAAAATTCAGTACACCAAAAAAATTATATAAAAGAACTTATAAATTATTCCCAAAATAAGTTTGATTGGGGGTGCTTAAAAACAACATATAGTTATTTGCCTCGGTTTGCAGTATCTTTTTCCATTACATTTGCATCGCAAAATATTTAGTGTATTTAAATACATACTCATCGGTATAATCCATTGCCAAATTAAAAAAAAAAAAACTTTTATTGGGAATTCCTTGCCATGTATTCTTAAAGGGATGAGAGGGTGTTTTCAGAACTTTTCTACGGTTTTAAGTGCTATAAAGGTGCCTCATCATGTTCGCTTCAATAAAAAAAAACGTTCTTTATCTTTTTTTTTTTTTTTAATTTTTACATTTTGTTTGAAAATTTTAGCCAGGTTTCGCTTGTTACATCCGGGATCTGCAAAAGTTTTTTAGCTGAAAACGATTATATTGCATTTCACTTAATCATTTCACTGAAGAAAATACATGTCTTCCTCGCTAAATGAGGGATCGTTATAAGCGGATCCTACCGCATTTATGTTGATAATACAAATTACAAAGGACGCTAATTGTATTCTTTTATAATAATATTGTTAATGATTCGCTTCGAATACAATATTCTTTGCTTTTCAAAATAATGTGTTTGCGCCAAGAATTATTGCTTAATACATGATGTTACAAAATGAATGAAACAAACTTATAGGGGTGGTAAAACGCAACGAAACAAATACTTTTCATCATAGAATGTATGATCGTAAGTGAAGAAGATGAGCGTTGGAAGGTGCTTTGCACTTCTCCACACACACATACGCAGTTTTACGCAATGCAAAAACAGGATAGGCGCGAAGTATCAAAACAAAGTTTTGCAAAACTTTGTCAGACAAAGCAAAACGTCAACAACTGCTTGATATGAGGAAATGAAATCAAATATTGCGAGCATTAAATAAATGTACAAATCAAATCACATGTACAAACATTAATCACCTCATGCGAAATCTCTTCTAAAGTGGCCGACGTTCTGTCACGACCTGTATCGTGCATGGCAGCATTGAATGATCCCTTTTTCGGACAGTTCACGGTGCATACAGGAAAACATTCTGTGATCGGAAACACGCCTGTTGGGGAAGCACTCTCGATAAAATCTTTGCGCTTCCCTGCCATTACCGTTGGCCAGACTGTAGACAAATGTCAAAAACCTCCCTTAAAGACCACATCTATTTAGCGACCACTTCACTTAACAACCATTTTTTCTGGAAACGGATTTTCTCCCTCCCCCATAGACCCAATGCTAAATTTACCTCCATTCAGAAACCACCTCGATGGGCGACCGCTTTTTTACGGAACTGACGGTAGTCGCCTTAGGGAGGTTTTACTGTATATAGATTTGAAGATAGTATTTACTGTTAAATAAACAAAAAAAATTCATGACAAGACATTAAAAGCATTTAGCGTTTTACGACCCGAGAGGAACTATATGAAACCTCTGCCTGCCCGCTGTACAGCTACACACGGACCCTCCAGTTTCACAGCAAGTTTGAAAGCCCAACAGTATGGTCAATTGAAAATTCGATTCGAATCCGTATTTCTGGTGCCCTATCGCCTGGACAATATACTACAGATGTGGAAACGGAAATAACTGTTAACAAAATGGGCAGTTACGATCGCAAATTTTTCCGACCAACGAAAGCAAAAAAGCCAATCTTTTTCTCCAAGAAACTCTCAATTTTGCCAATGTCAAAAAAAATTCCATTTGTCTAAGGGTGAAGAGTAAAAGAAATAAATTATTTCACCTTTTTCTCAACTTGGAACTTAATGTTTTCAATTAGGAGGGAGACTCCCCCGTCCCCCATAAATCCGACCCTGCTTGCACACAAAAACCACCATTTTTATAAGCGCACCTGAAAGAGTCCTCTAGTACCACAAAGCGCCCTCTAGCGCGAAACCTCTTCACTTGCGACCATGCATCCTAAGATGATAAGTGTTTCGGTGTGTTCTATTACTTCCGAAAGTTCGTTCCGTCCGTTTTTGCGACACCCTTTATATGGCAGCTGGGCAAGAGCAATGTATTTAAAACCTGTATTACAACATAAAGTTTAAGTAATTATAGTGCAAATATTTTAATATATCCGAGATAGCACAGAACGTCCCCAGGACGTCTTTTTTTTGCTCCCTTATATCCATACTTTGTCCACACGCAATGCGAACAGATTTCGGAAGTCAACAGGACGTTCGTTTTGGAGCGTCAGTAGGATGGATGTTTATTTCGGACGTCCCTAGGACGTTTATTTCGGTCGCTCCTAAGATGTAGCACAATACGGGCATATTTCGCACGTTCGTAAGACGTCCGCTTTGGAACTTCCGTAGGATATTTATTTCGGGCTTCCGTAGGACGTCCGTTTGGAACGTCCCTAGGATGTTTATTTCGGACACCTCTAGGATGTAGCAAAATACGGACATATTTCGGACGTTCGTAGGATATTCGTTTTGGAATGTCCCTATGATGTTCTTTTCGGACACCCCTAGCATTTGCGTATGTAAGGGTGTGTTGCTGGGGGTTTTAACCCCCTCCATTGCAATGAAATTTTGCATAGGAATATGTGAATTGTAGCATTGTAACCCCCCCCCTATTGAGTAGCCCCCTTACGAACTTTCTGCGTATGTCTATGGTCCGTAGGATGTAGCACAATATAGACATATTTTCGACGTTCGTATGATGTTTATGCCCACCACGTGACCAAAATCATGCGCTATAACGCGTTTCTATAACGTTCTTCTGTCCTCACTCTACATAGTATTGGTTCTTCTAGCAGCCGTAACGTCATGGCCGTTCTCTTCTGTATAATCTCTATGAATACTTACATTTATTTAACATCCAATCGCCATCTTGTTAATGGGGATAGCAAAATCAATTTCTAAACTTGCGAATATTTTCTGTATGGAATCTCATGAAAATTGTTTGACTATTTGTTGTTGTTGTAATGCTCAACACAGGTAGGTTTTATGTTCCTAATTTATAAAACATTAGTCAACTTACCAAGAGTCCGGAAGTACAATTCAACGTGGTTTCCGAACCACGGCTTAACGTCACTATTCACTTATTGATGGGAATTTTGGCTACAGATGAGCAATTCGGCATTCTCAGTAGAGCGCGGTCGAATTTTGACTGATGAGGTAACACCGGATTTACGTACAGGCCAAGTAGGCCCCGGCTTAGGGCCCAACAAGACCATTTTGTGTTTAAAATACTGACAATTTACAGCATCAGATATTTCTACCGCAAGATCATACATATATCATTATATCCTTTTAGCTTAGAGACCGGTGGCATTGTGATGGGGGCACTTAGACAGGTATAAATATACCGGTGGCTACTCCGTCCTCCTTTAGTAGCTTTTTTCGACGATCAGGAGAGTACGGGGAGTGAAATATATAATCCCCAACCCACGGGGCGAGGAAATCTAAAACACGCCGAATATTTTAGGAAAATAATGGCAGCTCCCCATTGATGGCCTGTTAAAAATAATAGTTCAGGGTTGAACCAAAATATGGTGATTTTCCAGCTTCATCCATTGTTAAGAACTACGTTTCACCACATTTTTGCTCCAGCTATGTTACCAATACTTGGCCGGAGGTTGAACCAAAATATGGATATACTTTCAATAACGAATAAGGCAACACTGAACCAAATTCATGGTTCCAGCTTGAACCAAATATACTGTTGTAGGTTAAACCAAATATGGCCAAAATTTTCCGGACACTGTATAACAATATAAAAACCTGCCTTTCACATGCTACCTATCAGGAGCGTATCGAAGAGTTCCGGAGCCCCCATAACTTATCTCGGCTGCTATTGAAGCCACATCTACCCCATTTCATATACAGAGAGTACACATAATTTTTATTAATTACAGAAAGGTAGCAACCAAGCGAAATCGCAAAGGTTTTGTATTAGACCTAACATAAGCGTGTTGGTGACATAAAACATCAGCAATTCATATATACAGAAATTATTATATAAATCATTGTAATTTATCAAAAATAAAGGGTATACATAGCATAAAAAAAATTGGAATGATCTTTAGCTTAAATTAAACAACAATATAAATCAACGTTTATTGGCGTAGTGATACCAGCGCCGATGTTATGGCGTGATTAGATGGTGAAACGTTCGAAAGAAAATAAATATTTCTGCGTTCGGTGGGACCTGAACCCACGACCTTCCACTTGCCGGGCGGAGGCTCTACCATCTGAGCTACGAACGACAATATCCAATCCCTTACGAACGTATATAAAGACTTTACTGAAGCCGGTTATTTCGCAACATGGGGTAGTACATTGACTACTTTTTAAACCAAATTAAGAAAGGACCGGTATTAAATTGATCGAAATGCCCATTGGAGCATATGTATTTAAATAAATCGAACACTACGCAGATTAAATTAAACAACAATATAAATCAACGTTTATTGGCGTAGTGATACCAGCGCCGATGTTATGGCGTGATTAGATGGTGAAACGTTCGAAAGAAAATAAATATTTCTGCGTTCGGTGGGACCTGAACCCACGACCTTCCACTTGCCTGGTGGAGGCTTTACCATCTGAGCTACGGACGTAATATAAAGACTTTACTGAAGTCGGTTATTTCGCAGAATGGTGTAGTACATGGACTACTTTTTAAACCTAATTGCGAAGAGATCGGTATTAAATTCATCGAAACGCCCTTGCAGCAGATGTATTTATACAAATCGGACACTACGCAGATTAAATTAAATAACAATATAAATCAACGTTATTAAATAAATAAACGATCTTAGCTTATTGGATGACTGGAGAAATATTGGCACGTAAAAAACTTTGGAATATCAGTGAAGAATCGCAACGAATAGAGCTGTTTGCCACACGTGACTTCTCTCGCCTCAAGTGATTGGCTAGGAGGTGGAACGAAAATGTGGTTCGGTGTTTAACCATCTTTTAAAAAATACCATACTTTCACCAATAAGTGGTACTTTTGAATTTTCAAGTGAACCAAATTTTGGTGAAATTCCTATATTTTCACCATATTTTGGCAACAACTAATGCGGAAATTTTTAACAGTGTACGTAAACCCCACCTTCAAAGGGAAAACGAAGAAATAACTAAACTATAAGTGAGATAAAGTAAAATATAAACACACAAGAACATACATTTTT
>QLNU02015360.1:192848946-192868726 GCA_006491805.2 Dysdera silvatica | reverse complement strand
TGCCGCAGTCATTGACGAAACCAGCTTCGAAGTCTTGGGGGCTAAATTTTTTTTAGAAAGAGCTGAGAACCTCTCCCCTGTTACAGCAATGGTAATAAAAACATTCACCTTTATTATTACATTTAAAACTAAATCGTAAAATCGTCATAGAAATTATACGATGACTATAGCTAAAGTGAAAAACGGTTCGAGTAAGTTTTTCTTTCTTAAGAATATCTCTTCATTTTTTAATCTGACCTTGAGGCTGCACCAGGTATCGCTTTTTTTTCCTTTAAGATATGCATAAACTTGTCTTGTAAAACTTCCAAATGATGTTATGTATATACTACTTTGACACTTACGGATATTTTATGTTTTATTCATCATGCTGTGATACAACATTTTGTCTTTTCAATAACAGTTTCACTCCAGCGTATAGTCTCTTTCACGCTGGAAAAAAAATCAATTCTTCGTCGTTATTTTTTAACATCTGCGTAATTTTGTGAATGTTTTTCTTTTTCATGGTATTATTTACATTATCTACAGAAGTTGTGTACGCCGTATTTTGAGTGGCGATGTCTTCTTATTACCGCAATACAGCTTTGTCCTGCTTAGAACTCCCGGTATTGTTTTTCAATACTGTCCGTAGATTTTCTTTAGAACACCGTTCTTTCAGTTCGCGTAGTTTTACAGGAAATGAATTCGACATTCATTCACTCATCTTAAATTTATGTTTTTGAAAAGTTGCGTAACGAGTCAAATAATAAATAGGAATTCTGAAGGCCTTTGAAAAACATATTTATGACGCTTTCCTTTGAAGATATTCGCCTTGCGCTGTTGAACTAACCTATAAGTCATTTTTAATATGTTTTGCGCGAACAAACATTGCCATGTAGTAGAGAAGACTCTCTCCTCTCTTACTTTCAATCCTCTGTATTCTATGTTCGTTCTCCATCAGTAAACAGCAGTATCAGTTCATACGTCATGAGCCTACTTGATGCTTGTTTCGGATAGGCAACAGCTTGCTTCATAGCGTTATGACTTTTACATTATAGCGATTCAGATGACAAATATAAGGCAAAAATGGTAATTGAAAAGGTAAAAAGTTTTGGTTGTTTATATTTTTAAAACGCATGGACAGTAAAGTCATGCTACACCGGAACCTACAGTTTTCCGAGGAATACGATCGAACCTCTGCTACCAAGGGAGCTATATACCCTGTGCATTGGAGCACACAGGGGGTGTTGATGGCTGTTGTAACCCCCATTGCAATGAAATTTTGTATATTTAACATAGGAATATGTGAGTTGTAGCTCTGTTGAGCCACACCACCACATTGAGCCTATAACCCCCCACTCACGAACTTTCTGTGTACGACTATGCCCCAGTACACAGGAAAACGGACGCGTTCTGCAATGTCATTGGCGTCGAACCCAGTTGATGACACACAGGATAAATTCGTTACCACAACGCCGCTGGACCTCTATTTTTCTCCGGGGAACCCAAATTTCTTAAGTCTTAGAGTAAACCAAACCCCGGACTACAGTGAGCAGTTCATCGGTAAGCATTTGTTTTCACCTTTGGGAGTAAAACCCGGATTAGCGACACACCAGATGAACGCGTTTCCACTACGGCAACGCCGGACCAAGGTATAAAAGCAGCTGCTTGGAACTACGGATGGGCCTAATCGTTCCTTGAACGAATGAATGAATGATCTTGCTCACCAATCATAAACGAGAAGACTCGATTAGTGAGTCGGTCTTTCAGCGATTCGACACTCCGCTACTTTGAACCCTTGATTTGCAACTTACCTTAAACTGTTAAGGCTTCTGACCCAAAGTACTCGTTTATATGAAACGAAATCACTTCCTTGTTCATATTTTGCTGCAAAAAAATACTTTTCGCAAACCAAGTACCGATAATATGTGAATTAAAGATGTTCAAAAACTTGGAACAAAACAATGTTTAAGATTTTCATTACTGCGCATTTTAAAAAATATAGTTTCATTAGATTATGTTGGGAAATGTTTATTTATGAAACTGTTACTCAAAGATGTGGATATTATAAATAACATTTTCAGCTCAAAGCTGAGTTTAAATTTGCAGGGTCTATTTTTAAGAGCATGTTGCAAGAAGTCGTTTGTACTTGCTCTTCGCTCTTTCGATATATTCCTATAGTTATTTCTTATAGAATATCTAATATTTTGTAAGTGTGATTTTCACAGGATATCTTTGCATCTTATATAGACATCGGTAGAAGGCCTAGACGCTTTTAGACAAATATGAACTATCCATTTTATTTTAATATTTTCATTAATAAGTAAATAACAGTCTAATAATAAGCACTGGTGGATCCAAAGGAGGGGCATGATGCGATCGCGCCCCCCCTTGAGCCGGAATTATATCATGGAAAATAAAAAGTAGTGGACACTTGGCTAAAATTAGGAATCGAAAACAAATTGCCCCCCCCGCAACGAAAGATTTCGAGATCCGCCCTTGATAATAAATAATAATTATAATAATAGATAATAATAAATATAACAATAGATAATAATAATTATAGCAATAGATAATAATAATTATAACAATAGATAATATGTGCAATAAGTAATAGCAGTACAATAATAGTTATAATAATTTAATTATAATAAATAATAATTTAATTATAATAAATAATAATTTAATTATAATAAATAATAATTTAATTATAATAAATAATAATTTAATTATAATAATAAAGTAATATTCATAGGTAATAATGCTCAGTAATAATAGGTAATAATGCTCAGTAATAATAGGTAATAATGCTCAGTAATAATAGGTAATAGTAAGTAAGTAATAAGTTTCACATTAAAAAGCGTCGGAGGTCACATGCCTTATCATTTGAGGCGAGTGTCGGAAGTCACGTGCCTTGCAACGTGACATTAAAAACATCATTAATCGTAAAATATTAAAATAAAATAGACATTTCATACTTTGCCTAAAAAGTCTAGGCATTCTATAGAACGACAAGGCAAAGTATGTAAAATATTAAAATAAAATAGCCATTTCATACTTTGTGTAAAATCGTCCAGGCATTCTGTATGATACTTGGATTTCACACTTTGCCGGTAATATATATAATTATGTAAAACGCATATAAATGCAGGGAAATGCATAAATCTCGAGATATGAAAGTTTTCGAGATAGACGTATTCTACTGCATATAAAAAGAAAAAGTGGAAAAAAAATAGCAATACGAATTCCCTTAAATTATTATATTAGTACCTAGTTTTAATAAATGCATGTTTTTTTAAAATTAACTGAAAATTAATCAAAGTACAGGCAGGTATGTTTTTCATTTTAATTGCACTTCAAAATATTTACTTTATAAAAAATTTGACAGCTTGTTTTCAGAGCACATAAGGAATTTTGCTGGACATCTCTCTCTCTCTCTCTCTCCCTCTCTTCTTTTAGCCTTCTTCCTTGGCCGCGAGTTGCGTTTGCTAATTTATTAATTTCTACGATAAAAATTACCAGTCACTTTTCCCAAACCAGCAATAAAAACCCAGAGTAATCGGTTTCGTCAATCATTCGGAATGTGTTTAGGACCCTACTGGGATGATAACTTAACAAGTGTCTCAACGAGAACTTCAACAGAATAAAATTACATCTGGGGAATTCTTACAGCATTTTTGTCTTGTCCAAAATACGAGGCCCGTGTGGCGTGAACAGAATTAAACACGAACCTTTAAGCATATTTGCGTCACTGGATGAGGGACATGACGTACAAAAGGACATGTCTTAAGTCTACGCACAGAATTACTCGTTTTCTTGGCCTGTCCATTTCATGAACGGGTTCTCATAACTTCCCCGTTTGCCTCTTGTCTTATCCTGCTCCTCTCACTCCTTTAGCGCGAATGAGAGTCGTATCTCTTGTTTTTCCCACCCAACTGGCGACTGTGCCCACAGAATTCTAGAGTACGTTCCATTATTTATATCTTTCTTTGTCTTCTACCATCTGACTTGGAAAAGTACTTGCTGTTACTTTGTCAAAAAAATTGGACAACCGCTCTGTAATTCTTCGGTAGCCATCTTCTCTTAGACAAGTAAATTACACCGCGACACCTCGTTCTAAATCAGCTATAGCAAACAAGAAAGGCGTAATGACATAGTAGGGAAGTGTTTCAGAGAAAGAGGTACACCAACAGCTACTAGGAGACGTTCTCAGCACAGCAGGAGTGACACACTGCGTAAAGTATAAATTTTACAACCTAGCAAACTCAGCTTTAAAAAAAATTAAAACAAAATAAAATAAAGCGCGATTGCCAACAAAATAAATGATATATAATGCCTACACGGAAAATTCCTCGAATTATGTAGTTTTAATTTGTTTCTCTTCTGTTGATGCTTGAAGAAACGCAATCAACCCATATCCTTGTACAGTCAAGACAGTGTGCAGACAGACTGAAATTAGAGAAGTAGTCTTTGAGAAATGTTTATTGCTGCTTTCCAAATGAAGTTGTCAGAGATAAGCATTCCTGTAAAAAAGTTTTAAAATATATAAGATCCTGGGCATCATTTCTTTCTTGATAGTTTTATGGGAATTATCAATATATACTTTCTCAAATAACTTATCCTCATATATGATTCCAGAGGAGTTATGTTATTCCCTTTCTTATGTTACATAATTATTTTCCCTCCTTTAAGCTCCCTTAAGCGCGTATGGGAACCAGAATATTACTCTAAGGGGAAAACAAAACATATAAAGGAGAGTAAGAGTAGATGTTTGTGATAGGGTGACGATCTTCGTAGCGCCAACGAAATGTATAAAGTATGTTTATAAAGTTCTTGTTAATTTATAAGCATTGACAACTTTTTAAATATTTATAAAATTAAAATGAATATAACATTGGATAAATTAAACATCATATTTAATATTTAATATGCAGTTGTAAGTAAACATTATTCCACATGTCCTTGTCGATGCAATCTAAAATGCGCTTTCCATATTGAGTTATTGTATTTTCCAATATTCCAGTTGAGATTTCTTGTATAACTGGTATTATTCTCCATTTGGTCCCTTATCCAAAGCCACCAAATTCTATGGATGACCTGTAATTGAAAATAACTCAAGTTTCACAAAAAACTCAACCAGAATGTTTAAGCTATACAATATTAAATTTATTTTACTTGTATGGCTTCTATTTAAAAAATTATTGAAGTTTAAATGTACACAGGACTTTATGAACACTCTGTACATATAATAAGAAGAAATAGTGAATGTTAGCTGTTTAGCTATAATAATTATATCTATGCATATAAAAGGAAATACTGTTGTGTTTTATATGTTGTGCGCTGCATGTGTAATTAAGCCGAATAAAATTTGAAATTTAAAAACAAGAAGGATATTTTGATATAATTTGACAACGACGACACAGCGTACTAATAAAATAATTGAGAAGGCAACAAATTAACACAGTTGAATAAGTTTATACAACTGTGTTAATTTATTGCCTTTTCAATTGTTTTTTTAGGTAGGTTATTGTTTAAATTTCTTCGATAGATGGATGGAAGGAGGCACGGAGAGAGAAATTGAGAGATCGAGATTTTTGATCGATTGATCGATCAAATTTTTGTTTACTTTTATATAAAAATGAGTTCCAAAAATTCAAAAAATAATGCTTCCATACGTTTCATTTCCTTTGAAAAACAATAGAGGTAACCTATATGAAAAGTAATAACTTAAGCTAAACTGGAATATCTAGTTTAGTCGGAGAAATTAGAACAGTTTGAGTTAGCAAGAAATACTAGCAATGAAGATTGGTTTTTCTACACAGTTAGTGGGAAAAGCCAATCTAGTTTTAAAAAATTGTGAAAGCACTCCTATTTGATATATGCATGTGGTGAAAGGAAAATTCATTAAATTGTAAAAGTTATTTTAGAAGATTCTGGGATGATAGTTAAAAGATGTGATTTTGCGTAGAAAGGCGTCCGAAATCAAAGGACACTTGGGAAATTTGTTTCATTAAAAGAAATATAATATATAGGATAATATATATTTTGTCATAGGGG
The DNA here is from genome assembly GCA_006491805.2 of Dysdera silvatica. Classification (NCBI taxonomy): domain Eukaryota; kingdom Metazoa; phylum Arthropoda; class Arachnida; order Araneae; family Dysderidae; genus Dysdera; species Dysdera silvatica. Next base: position 192,862,693 of record QLNU02015360.1, on the reverse strand, counting down.
AAAAAATTGCGAAACACTTTTACTTTTTATTGCGCAGCTTGGCAATTTGTTTTCTCTAATTAAACCTTGACAGTTTATGTCTTGTTGCATATGACTTTACTGCTTCTTGATTAATAGAGATAAACACTGAGAGATCAGAGAAAAGAATTAAAACAGAGACCATAAGGAACATTTTTAATCCAAACCTCATACAAATAATTAAACCGAAAAATTTACTTATCAATTTGTCTCTGATTTACTATTTCCTCCTTGTTTAGTGCACCTGAAAGAGGCCAATAAATAATAAGGTTCCGAAAAAATCGAAAAACTTTTCCAATTTTTGTTAACTAATGTGAAGTGGTGTTCCAAACACACGCATAAAACTACGTAATAAGGATTTTAATTTTTGTCCTTAAATTTATGTACTTATGCCTTGAAAATTTTCGCTACCAATCTCAAGTAAAATAATCATAACAAAATCATAACATAATCATATCATAACAATTCATTAACGCGCTAACATTATAAAATGTACGCACTTATATTTACGTTGGATCAGAATTCTATAAAACAAAAATCCAATAAAATTAAATAACTGTGATATACAATGACAAGGCTTAAAATGAGAGAAATAAACATGGGAAATTTTATTCACTTTAAAAAAATTTAAATGTACATCATAAAACTACACAGGCTATGATACAGAACATTTTAAACTATGACTAAGTATAACAATCTATTTACCATTTATAACCCTGCCAAATGCATTAAAAATTTATATGATGCGCATTTTGTGGCTTTATGGAAGAATAGGCACTAAAATTTATTAAAATCTGTTCTATATTTTTAAGTTTATCTGTATAATAAGCTATATTTTAGGACGTTGTTCTGGGCTAAATATGAAAATTATTCAAATAATGCTTTTAATCTTTCATTTCCTTTGAAATTGGGAAAGCCCCTTTCAATTGAGGCATTTAGCGTTATTTTCATCAACGAGAATATTTATCAATCTCATACTTGTTTACTCTTTCAGTACAAAATGTAAAAACCAAGGTATTGCTTGTAGTTTTGCAAAGTTGTAAAATGAAATAGTAGATAGTTGACAAGCTAAAATGAAATAGTAGATAGTCGACAAGCTAAAATGAAATAGTAGATAGTCGACAAGCTAAAATATTTTAGTATATAGTCTTATAAAATCATGTATATATCCTTTCTTGCCGAAGAAGCTGTATTCTGTAATTTTTTTAAGTCTGTATGTATGTAATTTATTTTTCAAGAAAGCCGACAATATTCTATTTTCAATCTTACAGGGTTTCGAGGGGTGCTCTTTCTTTTCCACTTCCCAACGTATCTTCTCCAATGAAACAGTACTAATGAAATGTAGAAAACAGTGGAGGATTCAGCGAAAGCTGAAAGATTATATCGAAAGTACAGCAGAAAAAAGTGAATGTTGGGACATTAGAAACATTATTTAATCAAGAGCCGTTTAGTGCAATACTGAACAGCTTGCGTTTCATAAGCAACGCTTTTGAGCCCGTGATTTTTTTTAAAACGTTATCCTTCAAGTTAAGCAAAAGTTAGATCAAATCTTGATGTTAACCATTCGGACGAGGAGGAATCCACTTCATGCAAGGTTAGTATAGACGTTATTACCATTTGCATCAGAGACCTTTTAGTAAAACCTCATTTGATTCTTTTGGTCCAAATATGTTTCAGTGAACTTTCGGTTTTACAAACTCACGTAAACTCTAAAAGAACTTCCTAAAAGGTCCGTATAATCGAAAGTCTGTAAACGGGAATTAACGTCAGTTCTATGACATACTTTTTGGGACTAATGCCATAATTCATAAAATTGTGTGGTTCGTAAATTGAAGATTCGTAAAACCTCCCAGTTTAATGTACAATGAGCATGCGATAGAGAGCAGTCTCTGAGAGTATACTATCTCACAAAATTCATTCTGGGAAGTCCAGAAGTCCTTGTACAAAGAAAAATTACAATTGGGATTGTGTAAAATTGTGTAAGCTCACTTTGTCGCTAAGCGTTGCCCGGGCTGCGCCATTTTGGAGGCGAGTCTGTCACTACACCAGCGAAAAGTTAATATTTCATAAATACAATTTATCATCAAACCAATTGTTAAAGTTTCGAGCTATCAGTACTGGACTATGATGTAAAACTCTTGCGTAAAAACTTTTCTTCGCCAAATGGCTAGTTAGTTTCTGAAAAATTTCACTTCAGTCTCGTGATAATATTCAACAAAAGAATAATTTGGCGTCCTTTCGAATTCAAATGAAAATAATGAAATAAATAAATACTGAAAGAAGAATTTAGCATTAAAGAACATAATATACTTGTAAACTACTCGTAACCAATTTTTACTTAGTAAAAACTTTTCTTCCAACGCAAAAATAATCTAGACGCAAAGTTCAGTATTTAGTTTTGCATGAAAAATACATTAATAGTCCCAGCACGTTTTCTCTGTGGAATTTCTCATCAAATTAATCGCTGCTGTCGGATATTTGATGCACTTTTGATACGGTTATATAAAAATGTGCTACTGTCGACGATATCCGTAATGATAAGGATGATGGATGACAAACAAAAAATCAGGTACGCGTGGATCAAAGATAAATTAGGTGTTGGTTGGAAAATGTAACAAACTTTTCGGGACAAATCTTTTGTTTCAAAACAAATAGCACTGAAGCAGAGAAACATAATGGCTCGAGCTAAACTTTAAGAGAAACAATATAGAGAAACTCGCATTATTTTGTCTGAAAGAAATACTCTTATCTTTTTAATGGATAAGTTAGCACCCATGTAACAAACTCAGAGTGTAAGAAATACTAATAATATGTAGTTATTTTTAAATGAAAATACATAAAATCCAGTTAGATATAACATATTCAAAATGCTTCTCTTCGCTATAGTGTTTATCATTGTCCTTTTAATCACGCATAGAACTGTTTTGTTTTTGAAACTATACCCATACTTCCCCTTTGTGATGTTGTTTAACCTGCGTTTGATCTTGAAAATAGTTTCATATTTGTTATGCTTATAAATAAAGCACATTGATTGCATTTCTTACACGTTAGTGTATTAAATCTACACAAGAATATTGTTCATAATGAAATCATAAACTTATTTAAATATTGCAGTCACGTAAAATAGGTAGATTATATCAACACACACACGTATGTGTAATTCAAGCTGATATTTTAGATCCCGTCTATTCAATATAAGAGAAATGCGAAGTGTGGGTACTTTTTTTTTAATTCCTAAAGAAAAATTCTAATTCCGATGATTAGCAAATTATTTTATATTTTCTATATGAATATAGTTAATATGTTTTAATACAATGCTCATAACGAAATTTACAGATTTTTTTTTTGTTAATAGAGCTGGCTATTTCGCCATCTGACTTGTCTTGTACCATTCTAATACATGATTCTACACAATTATAATCTATAACCCTATATGTATTAACTTGTATGTATGTGTGTGTGTGCATGCGTTGTTTGGTGGAATTATTATGCAAATATTATAGTATCATAATACGTAAAATTATTATCTTCAACTGCGCATAAACTGTTAGCGAAAATAGCTCCATCGTTATTACCTATAGGCAAGCTTAGATTTGTAAGTGGACTAATTAAGAAAGTGCTTACATGGTGCTAAACTTTTAGGGCACGACTTTTTAAAAGGCGGCGAACTCTATTATTATTACATTCACGAAGACTTTCACGGCGTCTATTAATATACATTATAGAGCTTTGCGGGATATTCCGCCGCGTCTGTTTATTAAAAACACTTAATTTTCTACTAACGTTGACTCGTTGTGTCACCCTCCTACGGAGTGACCACTACCGGGGTTGCTTCAAAGCGGTGCTCTGACGAGTGCCGATATTCTTGGAAGTTGGCGGCTGTGGGACATATATATGAATTTTTTTTTGCGGGTGGGGCGTAATGAATCTCTGTGCCCAGGTGACTCGTCTCCTAAACATAGGATAGGCTTTATTTTAGGCTAACTGTCAACTGACGATACATGATTTTACCTATTTTATTTTATCCATTTTATTTTGACTATACATGATTTTTCCATTATTTTGTGGCATTTTGGATTTTTATAACACTTTTCGCTTAGAAACAAACAGAAAAGCCGACATAAAATTATGCTGTTCTGCCCGTGGGAGACAACAGAAGTTTTATCTTAGTATTCGATTGACATCATCCGATATTATTTCATTGCCCCATTCTTTATGTCATCAAGGCTCAAATGGCATTGTTAGAATTGTTTATTAAGAATCATACAGTATCGATGAGGGACGTATTCTTAAAATCAGGTTGTTACATGTTTCACGTAACAACGTGGCACACGCCTAACAACGTTCAAGTTTTCAAAGAATTAATTGAGAAACAAATGCGAACATCTTATGTTACAATTTCATTGATCGTGAAAAATTGAACTATTTATCATCAATTAATGAAAAATTATGAATTCATTGAAACCAACTAATATTGAAATGACTCTCGATCGAAGTCGTAGCAGTTATAGATTTATGGAGGAGCTGAAGCCGCTGTAAGAAAATTATATGATTCGATTTAAAAAAACAATGTCCCTTGATATCCAAAAGATGGGGCTTAAGCCCAATAAACTAACCCTTTATTACGCCATTGCCAACAATCCATAACTGTGATTTTCGTATAGAACCTGGGCACGGGCGTAATTACGACATTTTGCTTGCTTGGGGGCATGTCCCCCATAAAAGCTTATTGGTTTTCTAATCGATATTTCCAAAAAGTATTGATAATCCCTATTAATAGAAAAACTTATCGATATTCGCCTATACCAATATATCGTAATATCGATATATCTGCTACTTTTAAACATCTTTAATTTCAAAAAATAATTTTTTAAATACCTTTTTATTGAACTGTATGAGCGAACACGTAACATTTCGTAGTAGAGTTATGATTTATTCATTAACATACTAGCGTATGGCAGAAATTAATATTTGTATTAATTGATTAAATGTTCAGAAAGGAAAGAACGGTCATAGGCACATAGGTATAATTATGACAATTTTCTGGGGTGGGGAGCATGATTCTTTTTATATGAATAAATTTTTCTCATATAAAAGGATCATGCCATGTATAGTTATATCTATAACAATGACCGTCCTTTTCTTTTTAATTTGACCTATCAATTAATAAAGCCGATGAGTTTTAGCCTCCTATATAATTTTACACAAGCATGGGTGTAGGTGTGGGAGAAGCCGATGCCCCTCTCTGCCTATTTCCCCCTTCATACGAGCCCTGATGTACGAGGCACAAAATGACGTCAATCAGTTTCATCAAATATTCTCTTTTTTTTGCATTTCTTCCTTTTCACATTGTTTTACAAGTTTTTCTTGCACATTTCCTGATTCCGAACACTAGTTATAGGATATAAACTTCTCAGTAAAGCGAATATAAACAATAACTGTTCGTGTTTTCTAAGAGCCTCAGTTAATTTTATCCATTTGCAAAATCCACTGTTTACAAACTTTTCATTTTGCTCACGTATGCCTCCTATCTAGAATTGCCTGCATATAACGCAATAGATTGTGTCTTCATTTATGTTATATTTAAGCAAGTTGTATGTGTATCATAATATTTAGCTGGAAAGGACCGCTATCTCCAAACTCATACTTTGGATAATTGACTCAAGGCCGAGATGGATCATTCTTAAGAGTACCTAAATCTTGGAGTCATGTTCCTTCAGTGTCTTTAGTTTGGACATCATCACTCAAGCCATTAACAATCTCCCTTGAACCAATCTTTGATTTATAATTCACCTTTTTAAGAACTCTCTAGCATGACACCGATCTTTAACGTCCATTCGGACCACTAGGTCCCGGGTTCGATTACCCGTGTACGCACAAGACACTTTTTTTTTTCAAATTTCATCGGCTTTCCAAGACGTAAATTTCATTAAATAGATCGTACTTTTCCTGAAGGCGATGCATATTTGTTCACATTTTAAGAATGGTATTTCATTTTTAAATCCGTTTTTAAGTGTACCCATAATTCACAACTTAAGTACATATTCTCGCCTAATAATTTAAAGAAAAAGCCATCTCTCATCTGTCAACCGTAAGAAATAAAGCGTTCTTTTAAAAGCCTTGTAAATATTCAATTCGAATTTTAAACAGAGGGACAACTGTTCTAAAATTATGGAAAAACGACTTTGTTAACCTTTCAACTCTATTCCTCACCCACCTTAAGAAATTCCACTTTAAAGTTTAAACCTCTGCCTTTTATGTCACTTGCATAAATCAAAGCACAATTTTATACAGCTTTACACTAAAGCATTCCCCCTTGACCCATTATTTCATTTCTTATTCATCTTTTTAAGAAATCCCCAGCAGTGCAGCGATGTCAAACCACACTTGGACGACCTGGTCCAGGGTTATATTTCCGGTGTAGGCACATGCCACTTTTTTTTTCAAATTTCATCCGTTTTCCAAACCGTAAATTGCATTCAATAGTTCATATTTTTATTGAATGAGATTTATATTTGCAACACTTTTAAGACGGATAGTTGATTTCTCTAAAGCCATTTTTAATAGTACCTGAAATTCCTGGCTTAAGTCATTATTCTTGCCCAATAATTTTAAGAAAAAAGCTCATTCTCATCTGCCAGTGTTAAAAAGTAAAGGTGTTTATTTTCAAACCTTGTGAATATTTAACTCGAATTTTAAGCCGAAGACCAACTATCTTAAATCTTGAAAAGGGGCTTTTCTTAATAACGTTTCAAATCCATTTTTCCGTCGTAAGATATTCCACGCCAAACCTCCGTCTTTTATGCTATATGCATAAATTAAAAAACATTCTTCTACAGCCTACGTACCAAAACAATCTCCCTTAAGCAAATACTTTATTTCTTATTCGTCCTTTTAAGAAATATCGAACATTGCAGCAAAATTTAACCCTATTCGGACCATAAAGGCCCAGGTTCAAATCCCCTCGTAGGCACGAGTCACTCACTTTCTTTTTCAAATTTCAGCCGTAAGTTTTATTTTATTTTATTTCTAAGACGTAAATTGCATTAAATATATTATATTTTTCTGAATGCAATGCATATTTTTTCACATTTTTAAGAAGGCTATTTTATTTTTAAATCCATTTTAAGGGTATCTGGAATTCACGACTCAATTAATTATTCTTCCCCAAAAATTCAAAGAAAAAACTCTCTCTCTCATCAGCCAGCGTTAAAAAATAAAGCATTTTTTCAAATATTGTTAACATTTAAGTCGAATTTTAAACATAAGGACAACTATATTGAAATCTTTAAACAAGGGCTTTCTTAATAATGTTTTAAATCCATTTTTCCACTTGCATAAATTAAAGCACATTTTTATAAAACCTACGCACCAGAAACAATCCCTCTTAAACCAGTAGTTCACTACTCTATAATCTTTTTAAGTAATCTCTAGCACTGCACGTGACCCTATTCGGGCACACCGGGTCCCGTGTTCAATTCCTCCATGTATCCATAAGCCACCTTTTTTTTTAAATTTCATCCGTTTCCCAAGCTCTAAACTGCATTAAATAAATAGTGTTTTTCTGGATGCGATGAATATTTTTCATATTTTAAAATATTTCATTTTTAAATCCAGATTTTTTATCTAAAATTTAAGACTTAATTACTTATTCTTTCCTATTAATTTAGAGAAAAAACTGTCTCATCAGTCAACGTTAAAATATGAAGCAATTTTCTCAAACCTTGTGAATATTTAACTGGAATTTTAAACAGAAGGGCAACTATCAAATCTTGGAAAAAAAAGGGACTTCCTAAATAACGTTTCAAATCCATTTTTCACTCGTAAGGAAGTTCACTTCAAACCCCTGCCTTTTATGGCATTTGCATGAAGCACAAGTTTATACATCATACGCACCATAAACAATCTCCTTTAAACCAATAGTTAACTACTCATTCACCTTTTTAAGAAATATCTAGCATTGCAGCGATCTTTAACCCCATTCGGATCACCAGGTCCCGGGTTCGTGCTCCAGTGTGCGCACAAGCCACATTTTCCTTTCTATACTTCATCTGCATTCTAAATCGTAAATATCATTTAATAGATTGTATTTTTCTGTGCGCGATGGATACTTTTTCTCATTTGTAAGCAGAACAATTCACTTATAAATCCATGTTTAATAGTATCTAAAATCTTGAAAAAGGGCTTTCCTTAATAACGTTTCAAATTCATTTTTCCGTCCTAAGAAATTCGACGTCAAACCTCCGCCTTTTATGTCAAATTCATAAATTAAAGCACATTCTTCTACATACAGTTTATGAATTCGAAACAATTTCATTTTTCTCAAAATTCTTATGCATCTTTTTAAGAGATCTTTAGCATTGCAGTGATCTTTAACCCCATTCGGACCACCGGGTTTTATTCTTTTTTGCCAAATTTCATCGGTTTTCCAAGCCGTAAATTGTATTAAGTGGATCGTATTGTTCTGAACGCAATTCATATTTTTTCACATTTTTAAAAAGAATATTTCATGTTTAAGTATATTTTGAAGCGTACCCGAAATTCACGACTTAAGTACTTAGTCTCTCCTAATAATTTAAGGAAAATATATCTTTTTTTTTTTTGAGCGTCAAAAAATAAAGCAATATTTTATACATCTTATAAATGTTTAACTTTATTTTTATACATGGGGGGCAACTATTCTAGAATCAAGAAGAAAGGTTTTATTAATGACATTTCGAATTCATTTTTCCCTTTATAAGGAATTCTACTTCAAACCTCTGCCTGTTAGGTCACTTGCATAAATTAAAACTGCACCAGAAACAATATCCCTTAAACTAACAGTTTATTTCTCATTCTTCTTTTTAAGAAATCTCTGGCACTAAAGGAGCTTTAACCCCGTTCGGACCAGCAAGTTCCGGGTTCGAATCCCCTTGATCTCACAAGCCACTTTTTTTTAACTTTATCCGCTTTTCAAACCGTCAATTGCATTAAACAGATCTTATTTTTCTGAAAACGATTCATATTTTTTCACATTTTTTAAAAGAATATTTCATTTTTAAATCCATTTTTAAAAAGTAATTGAAATCCACGACTTCAGTCCTTATTCTCTCCTAATAATTTAAAGAAAAAAGCTCACTCTTATCTGTCAAGTTTAAAAAATAAACATTTTTTCAAACCTTGTGAGTATGTAACTCGAATTTTAAACAGAAAGACAGCTCTCCTAGAATCACACACAACTGACATTTGCGTTGTTAGAAAATTTTGGCGGGACAGCTAGAGCTGTAGCACTAATGCGCCTTACATTTTTCCACAATAAAAAAACATGAAACGGCCGGAAATTTTCTGGGGTGGGTGGGCCAGTCATCCTTCTAGGGGGCCGACACTCCCCGGCCCCCACCTAGTTACGCCCATGATCGTGAGTTAGTAAAGTACCGGCAACAATGGGTTATAAAAATATACTTGCGTATGTTATTAAAGCTTTACTGCCAGCAGTATAAATGCTCGTAAGATGTCAAGTACACCAACTGCGAAGAAAAACAGGTGTGCTGGTGTCCATTAGTACTTACATAGTACTGTGAAACAGACCTAAATTTGCTCAAGCCAGAGTACTGTTTGAAAAAAAGGTTGTAACAGGTGATGAGAGTCTGATTTCCTATTACCAATATAAATATATTTTATTCCATACTGTGTATAATCTACTTCATTAAATAACATGGGAATGTTTTGAATGTATTGTAATAATTATGTCAAAATTATTATTTTGATTAACTTAATATTTCTTTTACACATTTATTTTTTATTGAAACCTTTTTTTGATTACATACACATAAAATATAAAAATCATATCAGTCTATATTTGAAATAATTTTTGTATAAAATTAAACAGAAGTTTTAAAACGTGAAATCAAAATATATTGTATGATACACTAGTTTCTAATTTCGATGCTATATTTATTTGAAGTACGTAAACGCAATAACCAGAGATTTTAATTATGTTAGAAACTACTATATAACGGATTATTCGGTATGTTCCATTATGTTCGCCTTTAAACTCTAGGTGCTGTAGGCTGGCATTTTCCCCTTAACATACAAAAGGAGAAGACCTTAATATACCTAGAGGAGATAACTAGCAACAAGCTATTGCTTTTTGCTCAACTCCATTTTTTTACTTAATCATGTCTATGTTCTCTAAATCTCAAATAATCTCAATTGCAACATTAAAATAATATCAAAACAGATGCATCAACAATAACTATATATAGTTTGATTACATTTATTTTTTATTTTAAGGTATATGTTCAAAGCGTCTGTTTATATAATATATTGGATTTTGCGGGATGTACTACTGCATATGTGTTTTTTATTAATCCTTAAAATTTTGTTTTGGAATATGAAGAAGAAAACATTACAGTTTACTAAGAAACTGACACAGTCGCTCACTTACACATCCTGAAAAGTCCAGTTGATCAGAGTTACATCGAAACATTGGTTTTGTAAATCCAAAGTAAAAAAATAGCAGATGCCTTTAAAGAATGAGTTAAGATTGTTATCTTTACAACCAATATTAAAATGTAGTATAAAATATGTGTTGAAAGTGCAAAACTATACGAAAAAATGATTATAGGATGGGTATTTTGAGTTTAGAAATTCACATATTAATCTTCAATAATACTCTTACGGAAAATATTGTTCCTTATGAACGTTCCAATTTCTTTGAACCAGAGCTTTTCGTTTCCTAAAAAAGTAGTTTTAAATTCTTTATTTATCAACTTTGTATATTATTGTCATTCGTCTTATTTATTTGTTTCAAAGCATCTTCATGTTTCGATTCAGTCTTATCCCCTGACCCTTTATTTTTCCGAATATTGTGTAAAGATTTGATTTAAAGTTTAGGGTGATTTGGTAGTGGCAAAATATAATATCCCATGGTTCTTTTCGTTGAGATAAAGAAATTGAAGACTTAATGGTCTTGATATAAAATTGTTACGTATTCTACATACAATGCCTTTAAAAATAACAGGCAATGTCTGAAGAAATTGAAGACTTGATGATCTTGATACAAAATTGTTACGTATTCTGCACACAATGCCTTTAAAAATAACAGGCAATGTCTGAAGAAATTGAAGACTTGATGATCTTGATACAAAATTGTTACGTATTCTACATACAATGCCTTTAAAAATAACAGGCAATGTCTGAAGAAATACTGAAATGCTAGGAACTCAGTCATATAATATCAACTTGCTCATTTGTCTCATCGAATTATCAGATATATCTGCAACCGAACGTGGCTAAATATGAGATTAGATGACCTTAATATCAAAATTCTAGAATTCGACGCCAAGAAGTATCTCTCTCGCCAAAAGTGGATTCTGTCTCTTCTTTTAGGCTCATTCCCCACTTTCTCTAAGAAGCCCAGGGATTCTAGACATTCCCTAGTGGCTTTTATAGAATCGCTGGTTATATTGCTTTCAGGATAACATATACAAAGATGAATTTTAGTTTTTCCTTGATATTTGCGAACATCATCTAACTCTTACCACGAATGCAATAAGACTGATGACAATTTAGCAAGCTTTTGTGTCTGTTTTACTCATTACTCTTTCTCTTTTAGAGAGTTGTTATAATTTTACACATAAAGATAAATTATAGTCGATGCAGATATTAGGTGCAATTCATAAATAAAGACTATTGGTTCGGTTTAAAAATTTAATCATTTCCCATTTACGTTTCTCTGTCTCGTAAGTTGATGAAGCTCTGCGATTCTGTTCAGTTTTATGTAGCTATTTCGGTTTAAAATATGTAGAAAAAGACTCCATTTCATCTTTTGTTGAGTATCTTTGTTGATATCGCAGATCGTTATTGACACATCAGCTATCTGCGCCACTAATACGTTACAAATAGCTAGAAGTCGCTGATGTACTGATTAAGAGGCCAGAACTTTAGCATTAAAACTATAGCAATGTGCACGTACTCTACCGATTTGTGCGCCAAGGCTTCGAATGATGCTGTTAGTAATTTTATCGTTGTCGCATTCTATCAAATTCCAGCTCTAAGTATAGGCTATATGTAATACCAATTCTAAGGATGAACAATGTACTTCTTTTCGCGGCGTAGAATAACTTTTGTCCTTGCACCATAAAAGAATCCACCAACCATTTTCCCTCGTTATTATTTTAATTAGATTTTTTCTTTCAACCTTGAGTATCTCACTGAATTTAAAAAAGGGTCCTTTTCTTGATTTCTGGCAACAAAGTTTGACATGGATTACCATTTCCTGCTTGAGTATGAACAACTTGTGTGTGTGATCAGCAACTATATATTTTTTATACCTTGAAACTGAACACAGCTAAATGTTTAAAGTATGTTTGAATGTGAATCGAAATAAGAAATTTACTGAATTTTTATAAATCTCCCTCTCTCTCTCTTATCTAGACTTCAATATTTTTTCCAACTCCTAGCTTCTACTTTCGAAAATTGCCGACGTTTTCACAAGAATTTAAACTGCCTCTTTATAACATCAAAAGAATAAATATAGATATGTTTGATAATAAATTTTAAACGCTGTATTTTTTACGCTAGATTACCACCCATTTATTCCTCAACGCATTGAAAAGAGTAGAAAAAAATACCGATTTTGTGCTTAGTTTTTTTTTTTGTTTTTTTTTGGTCCTGTCAGAAGTTTTGCTACAGGTTGATCGTTGTACAGCTTGATCTCTTTCTTAATGAAGAATTTGGCAGTAAGCAGCATCTGTTGACGGTAGTTAGTGTCTGGGTATTTTTTGTTTCAATGGCTAAATACTTCTATTATTTTATAGAGCATTTTTATTCCACACGTCCCTCATTGATACTATAAATTCCAACGTTTGATTTTGACAAGTACTATAAGTTATTTTCTGCAATATATACCGAAATATCAACAAATAGACACTGCTTTTACACCGTGCAATTATTGCATAAATTTGTAAATATCGTATTACTATCCTTTTCATTTCGAATTTCGATAAAGTGAATCACAAATGGTCCCCATCAAATTAAAAAAAAAATGTAATACCTTTCAAAATCACTTTCATCCGATATTAATTCTTCGTTGAAATAATCAATTTAACTATTGTGCAATTTTATTCCCAATTCTCTTATTGTTTACACGCACCGGAAACGTGTGCAGAAAATCAAGCGTAGAAATTACCGGATTTGCTAATTGTAGTAAAAGTCACGTCAATTTGGAAGAAAAGGATCTACCTGATTAACGCTTTCTAATTAACATCCATTTCTATTTAATGGCGCTATTTTGAGGTCTCGAAAAATGCTTCATAGAATTACGCACATTCCGATTAACGTCCTTTTCTATTTAACAACGGTTTTCCACCTTCCTCCGACAGTTGTTAATGGGAGAAATTAACCTCTAGTTCTGTTTAATGGCGCTATTTTGAGGTCTCGGCAAATGCTTCATAAAATTACGCACGTTCCGATTAACGTTCTCTTCTATTTAACGACGTTTTCTCACCGTCCTCTGGCATTTGTTAATGGGAGCAATTAACATTTATTTCTATTTAATGGCGCTATTTTGAGGGTCTCGGCAAATGCTTCATATAGTTACGCACATTCCGATTAACGTCGTCTTCTATTTAACGACTTTTTCGCCGTCCTTCAACAGTTGTTCATGGGAGAAATTATTATATTGTGTTAAAAAAATCCTTGTCTCAATCTTATTGTGTATGCATTGGTAAATTTATCATTGTGTATG
>QLNU02015360.1:192804774-192842163 GCA_006491805.2 Dysdera silvatica | reverse complement strand
TGTAGTTCGATAATCATTAACATCATATGAAATATGCCCAGATAGCGAGAAATAATTATAGACAGATTTCACTTATAATATGTTGTGAATAATTATATCAAATTTGTATTTTTAATGACGTTGTATGTGGTGGAAAAGTATAAAAAATTTATATAATAAATAAAAATAAATAACTAAATATTCTAATTGTTTAATTCAGTTTTGCCACAGAACAGATGGTATTTAAATAAATTAAAATTTTATCAAACAAATTAAATAGTTTTAAATTAAAAAGTTAAATTTTAGCGTTTGTCAGAAGGAAAAACGTATCCACAAACAAAGCATCCCATAGCCCCGACATACTGTCGCCTAACCAATTAGTTTTTATGACTTTGTCTGCCCAAAGGGCGAGAATGTCCTAACGTTCGTTCGCTCTTTCGCAAGAAGTGTAATGGGAAAGGTGGCCGCCGAATGGGGCAGCGCTGTATTCCCAGACAGGCTTTTGTCACATAAAATGACGACCAGTGGACCGAGAAGGGACACTGGGGGGGAGGGGGCATTGCAGGGGATTGTCGATCGAAACAGGCGTACAGAGACGCACAGCTCACATGATTGTCGTCATTCAACGTCGACCGGAGGCCATCCACGATCAGTCCGGACAGGCATTACATACCAATTTATCATCCGCTGTATGCGAAAGCTGGCCCCCAAGCGATCGCAGCGGACGAAGACAATGGCGAACGCCCGTCATGGACAGAAGGCCAAGCACGACCCCAGCGACGAAGTCCGAATTACGAGGGAGGGCGGAGTCCGGTCCCAGAATAGCAGAAGCAGGCATCCATCCAACTCCGCCCGGCGGCCAAAGTGAATATCCCAAGCACTCCGTCTTAAGCGAGCTGGAACCAACACCCGCCAGCCCGGACAGACATCCGCACGCCACCAGAGCTGAGACCGAACTCTGAGAATGTCCTACCGGAACTATGCTCAAAAACTTCTAAACCAATCAAATGTCCCCACTGCTTTTTGACGAAGGGCGAAGGGCGATAAACCGGACAAGTCCTCTCATACATTGCTTTCTTTGCACTTAACCAGATTTTCTCGAAGTGACATACTATAAATTCGTATTCAAATTCTTCATTATATATTGAAACAAGTTGTGTAATATATATTTTGTGAATAAGAAAATAGTTAGATAAATATTACGTTATGACAAAGGATTTTCCTAGTTATGGTTACCATTGAAGTGATTGAAACCTCAAAAAATAAGCCATGTGCTCTACATAATGGGTATTCCCATCGAAAGGAAAGAATTTTTATGAGTTGTTACGAAATTTAAAAAGTGAAGCCAAATATAATGATTTCATTTATGACAGAAATTTCCTTCATATGGAAGGAAAGAAAAAAAAATACGTTAAATTAGATGAGGGAATTCGAAAAGTACTAAACCAATATGAAGTCGATAGCAACCTCAAGGAATGCCTTATAAAATTATCCTACGTACAAAAGTTTGACTAAATACAATAGAATAATAAATAAGAAAAAGCACAAAGGGAAAAAATAAAAGTAGATGAGGAAAGCAATTTTCTTCTTGTGACTTTTAAACACGCCAACGTAACACTGTTACTGCTGTGCCAGTCCTAAACCTGGAAAAAGTGTGAAGGGAAGTCGAACTTTTTAAACGTAGATGACTGTATAGAAGGATAATGAGAAATATTATTTACCAATTTTTACTAAAGTATAAATTTGCGACTACTTCCTATATATGCAACTTCCAAAAATAGCCACTGTTATAAAAGCTAAATACACATTATTATTTTAAAAACAAAAGCACTACTGTGACGACGTCAAAATGTTAAAACACACAATTTATTTTATAAAAAATTAATAGAAAGCTTAATGATTTACTATTGAAAGTAACTTCCGCATCTAGCCGGCACGGGCAATAAATATTTTATAAAGAGAAGTGTTCAAGTATTACCTAGGTGGGGTGGGGTGGGTTGCTGTTCGTGGTATTTTCCTATGTTAGCCAATGTTAATTTTTGCTTACTAGTGGGGGAAGGGTTGAAATGACTAAACTATTGCTTACGGAATACTTGAACCTCCCTAGTATTTGTTTTATTGTGCAGTGAAATCTGACTCTATAATGATTAACTTGTCCATAACGGTATTTTCCGTAATCTAAGCAGATTTCGTATAACGTGATCTTTATGTATACTTTTACATTAATTGTATTACAAAAGAATACAACAATTGATCAGGGTTTATTTATATAAATCGAACACTACGCAGATTAAATCAAACAACAATGTCAATCAATCAACGTTTATTGGCGTAGTGATACCAACGCCGATGGTATGGCGTGATTAGATGGTGAAACGTTCGAAAGAAAATAAATATTTCTGCCTTCGGTGGGACCTGAACCCACGACCTTCCACTTGCCGGGCGGAGGCTCTACCCACTGAGCTACGAAGGACAATATATAATCTCTTTACGAACGTATATATATTGTTGCCAGTTATTTCGCAGAATGGTGTAGTACATAGACTACTATTTAAACCAAATTGCAAAGAGACTGGTATTAAATTGATCGAAATGCACGTTGCAGCATATGTATTTATTTTATATAAATCGAACACTACGCAGATTAAATCAAACAACAATGTCAATCCATCAACGTTTATTGGCGTAGTGATACCAACACCGATGGTATGGCGTGATTAGGTGGTGAAACGTTCGAAAGAAAACCCACCCACCTACCTACTTACCTACCTACCTACCTGTGCGTGCATGCATGCATGCGCGTGTGTCTATGTATTAATTATTAATATAAAAATACTAAAAATAAAAATAATAAAACTGAAATTGAAGGAAGTTTTACAAATTTTTAGTGTTTCGTATGTTTAATTCACACTAAAAAAGTTCAAGATGTTTAATTTAACATGTGTTGCCAAAATCGGTGTTCGAAATTTACCCAGCATAATGGCTTTATATAATAATTTTCACCACCTATGGATAAATAGCTCAAGATAGAGTTTTTGTATTTAAAAGTAAACCTAAGTAAAATATAGATAACGAAATCCTCCTCCCCCACCTTCAAGACAAAAACTTTTGTTTCAAACTTTTTTTGTAAAACCCTCATTTTTTTTAGATATTTCACAGTATCAATTTAATATGGTCCACCCTGTATATATTAAAGAACGTTTATTTTAATTGAAGCGGTACTTATTTTGCAATGTCACTCTCAGTGCGCATCATTCAAAAAAATCTGTTGCAGGTAATTAAAGACTATAAATACTTAACTGAATTACATTCATTTCATGAAGGAATAACCCACGATTTCATCAATCGCGGATACAAGGGGGTCACAGGGGCAGAGGCTTAGCCAGGGGTAGATTTTGGGTTGTAACCTTTCCATCGCAATGAAATTTTGTCTATTTAACATAGGAATATATGAATTGTAGCTCTATAACCCATCCCATTAAGCTTATAACCCTCCTGAATTTTCTGCCTACGGCACTGCACAGTGATCACGACTCCCAAAAATATATTTTTTCACTGTAAAAAATTCCAACTTTCATGATAAATGAAGGGTGTTATTCCAAGACCATGGCAAATTCTGTCCTTCATCCTCACAAAATGGAAGTCTGTATCCGCTCCTGGAGTTTATGAGGGTACACTGAGCTAGAGGGCATAATTGTGACATTTTATATGAAAATAGTCATTTTTAATTAAATAAAAAAAAATATATATATCATCATCATCATCATCATATTCAACCATTATCTATCCACTGCTGGATGAAGGTCTCTCCAAATGCTTTCCACACAAGTCTATCCTGGGCCATTCGTTTCCACGTCACCCCAACCTCTTTTCTTATTTCATCCACCCATCTAGTTTGAGGACGTTTTCTAGGTCTTCGGTGGTCTCTTGGAATCCAGTTCAGAATTTCTGTTGTCCATCGTTGATCAGTTCTTCTTGCAATATGCCCAGCCCATCGCCATTTCAGCCCTTTTACTTTAACAATGATGTCCTCTACTCTAGTTTGCTCTCTCACCCAAGTGTTTCTTTTTCGATCTCTCCTAGTTATTCCAAGCATGCACCTCTCCATGCTCCTTTGCGTTGTCTGTAACTTTCGTATTGCTCCAACTGTTAGACTCCATGTCTCTGATCCATAAGAGAGGACTGGCAATACACACTGGTTGAAGACTTTTCTTTTTAGACATAAAGGCAATTTCCCCTTCAGGATAAAACTGTTTCTTCCAAATGCACTCCAGCCAAGTTTAATACGTCTGTTGAGTTCTTTCATAATGTTGCCATCCATTGAAATCAGCTGGCCAAGGTAAATATATGAATCAGCAATTTCTAGCTCAATGTTGTCAACTTGTATTTTTGTTTCCTCTACGAAATTATTGAACATGATCTTAGTTTTTTGTAGGTTCATCTTGAGTCCAACTTCTTTACTTCTAGTTGAGAGCTCCTGTACCATGTCTTGGAGTTCTGATGGGTTCGTTGAAAAAATAACAATGTCATCAGCAAACCGCAAATGATTTAAATATTCACCATTTATTTTTATTCCCCTGTTATTCCAATTTATCTGCTGAAAAATCATCTGTAAAGCTGAAGTAAAAAGTTTTGGAGAAATGGTATCTCCCTGCCTCACACCTTTACCAATTTTGATAGTTTTGGTATCTTTATGTAACCGAAATTTTGCACTTGCATTTTTATACACACGTTTCACCATGTCAATGTACACATCCTCAATGTCTGTTGATCTTAAAGAGTTGATGACTGCTGATGTTTTAATAGAGTCAAAGGCCTTCTCATAGTCAATAAATGCAACACACAATGGAAGTTCATATTCATGTGTTCTTTCAATTAATTCTCTTAATACTTGAATATGGTCCACTGTACTGAATCCACTTCGAAATCCAGCTTGTTCTCTTGGTTGAGCTGCATCTAATTTTTTCTGCAGGCGATGTGTTAGCACTTTTGTGAAGATTTTATAAATAGCAGGTAACAAGCTAATTGGTCGGTAATTTTTCAAATCCTCTTTATCACCTTTTTTATGCAAAAGAATTACTGTTGCAGAATCCCATTGGTTTGGTATGTTACCGCTGTTAAGACATTTGGTAAAGAATTTTGCAAGTATGTCTTCTACATATTCTCCAGCTTCTTTTAGGATATCTAATGTAATACCATCATCACCAGGGGCTCTTCCTTTCTTCATACTTTTTATTGCAAATGAAACTTCTTCTTTTAAGATTTTAGGAGCTGTTCCTTCGACTATCTCAGAGTCTTCGTTTAATCCACTGTTACTTTCGTATAGATTTTTGTAGAATTCTTCAACTCTTCTAAGTATTTCTTCCCTATTTCTTGTTACGGTGCCATCCTCTCCTTTTAATGCAATGATGTGTTTCTTCCCAACAGATAAACTTCCTTTAACAACCCTAAGGCTCTTGTTATTTTCAATGGCTTTCCTTACTAGCTCACAGTTGAATTTTCTTATGTATCAATGTATGTACCACATGTCAATGTATATACCACGTATTATATTATAAAATATACATGCATATGTAATAAAAATATAAATGCATAAACAAGTTTATGACAAGTAGCTTTATTGCATATCACACTGTATTTTTACGATTTAAAATAATGCGCTAGTGACGAAAGTGAAAAATTGAAATTATATGACAATATATTGAATCTAGGCATGCATGTACAATCTTTTTCAAGGGAACAGTTATACATGTATGCCAGACACAATATATAAGATCTGCAAGACAGTGTTTCTGAAATGCTAAGGAACCGTTCAACGAAACCCCTAAAAACCAATGTCAAACGGCTCAAAGGCATTCTGTCTGTTTATTCCAACACTTACCTTTATGATATATATATATTTAATAGCTGCTTTTAACGTAAAAGTAACTTTATATATTATTAAATAAGATGTTTATTAGCAATTCAAGAAAAAAATGAATTCAAATTGCTTAGTATCGCAGTGCTCATGAACTAGCGACTGCCACTTCTATTAATTATTATTTCTCGCGGAACACTTAACGATATATTTCGGAATCCCGATTGAGAAACGCTGGTCTAGAAAAACAAGTTCCTAATTTTGAAACTGCTGCCTTGGTATGCTTGTAAAGACGACTTTACAGCCGTTTCTTTCCTGGCATTATCTATTAGATCCCTGTACTAGACAAAAACAATAAGTTTATTGAAAGGTTAAGTATAGTTTCCACGTGAAATTAACTCAAAAAGTTATAACTATCGAAAGCTCGACACCATCAGCAACAGTGCGTAACATGATCTACAGGATACGATAATATTAAAGGAAACAATTCAGATATAATACGTGCTAAGGAGAGATAAAATAACTATACAGAACGCGGAAATTGTTTAAGCCGCCAACCGATTTATATGATCCGGAAAACGTATCTCTTATGAAATAAAACTTATGGTCTTTGTAATGTAGTCTTATCTCTGGGTATCATGGTATTCTCGTGTCGACAGACTGATCTGATGCGGAAGCTCCAGCGTCTCGAACAAAAAAAGATAAGAGGAGAAAATCTCAACATGAGGGCAATTTTTTACCATCACTATGTAATCGGTACCTGCCATCATCGGCTCTGCAACTTTCCTGCAATCAATTATTGTTTTGGCGCACCCTACTCTATATATTGCTATGTTGCTGATGTGTGAATATTAAAGGAGTCAACGAAGATTTTCTGTTCCTAAATCTTGATTATATCTCCTGCACAATTGGAAATTTGTCACATATATTTTAGCACCTCTCATTGTCAAATTTTTTGCTTTTAAGTAAACAAGTTGGAGCATGTATTTAACCTTATGTGTAAAGTGATTGTTGCTATGGATGCTGAAACTACATCATAATATGGGGTAGATATGGAGTCAACTAATGCTGGAATGCAGATGGCCACCAAGAGAGTTTATCCCCTTCTTCTACCCCTGACATTTTTCTCAAACTCCCCAACTGCTTGCACAAGATGATTCGTTAGACTTGGCGTTTCTCAAAAACAGCAGGATGCCATCTAGCCATTCAAAATCAGAAATCATTCCACCATAAGCCATTTACTCGTTACCAATCGACAAAAAAATTAGCCTATTATATTATATATCTTTGCATTGTCGTGTAAGAGATAATGCTTTCGTTCATAACGTAATTCATTTCGCAATGCTGAACTCTAATGATGACGTTGATAAGCTTTTCTTTTCTAAACATGGCTGCGGCACGAAATCATTATTGTTCCAAAACAGTAAATGGCAGCCGTCAAAATATAGTCTTCGCGTACCAGCGGGGAACAGGTTAAAGGTCTTAACATTGAATTTTGACATTTTCCTCATATTCTGCGTTTTGCATTGAAGCCAGAGCTGTCTGTCAGCGTTCGTATTATCCATTTCTTTATCGCTGGTTAACGTTTTAATTTTTATGCAAAGAGTTAATTTTTCAGGAGTGGAGAAAAAACCGTGTGTATGTACAGCAGAATAAACTCCCATATATCGAACATTTGTGTATCTGAATTCTCTGTATATCGAAATTTTAATGAACTCCGTGATTTGAAGTCTCCGTTCATTACATAGAAAAACCATTTCAGTATGTTGAACTTCCTATATATTGAAATTTTTCACGGAACCTTCGACTTAGATCTATAGCAGTTCTGCCATATTAAGGAGAGCCCTGATCACTTCTAAATCATATATATATGTATAACCTACACAGCATACATATTTATATATATATATAATATAATAATATATATATAATTCTTACTATACAATTGCAAGAATATACGAAACAACGCAGAATGCAAACGTTGATGATATTTTAGTTTAATTTGTTCTTTCGCTCCTTGCTTCTTTGATTGTCTGATAAGCGCGAAATCTTCAAAGAATCTTGAACATGAGAAAAACCGTTGAATTCCCTAAATATCGATCTCTCGATAAACTCTCTCGTAATCTCACGACCAATCACTTCCCAAATCCCGGTGGTCTGGGTTTCATTCACATTTTTTTTCTTTAGTTCTTTCTTTTCCTACTAGATTCCATCCAACGTGTAAAGAGTTCCCAGAATTCGTTAAAATTTTCCTAAATTGCGTTATTTTTTAACAATAATAAAGATTAATGGATTTTCGTTAGCAGTCTTGCAGGAAAAAAAGGAAGGGGGGGAAAACGTGTGTTGACCTCACAGGAAGTTGCTGCTATCAGGATCATCAGACTAGGGTGGGTGACTGGAACCAAGAATTATAGCCAAAAACAGCCTCGGGATGTAGCATGGTGGATGCAGATTTGATGGAATCGTGGAGATTTATCGAAAAATCTAAAATTTCGGGCTAAGTGCTGAAAAGTTCGGAGGTTGATTAAGAAATTCCAGCCCCCTTGAGGTCATAATTAGTGAACTTCATGGTACATTTTTTCCAACCTCTGCTTTAAACTTTTACACGGTCCTTCTTGAGAGACTCTCAAAACATAGTATGCTTGAAGTTTACCACGCTGGAAGCACTACATGGACATTAAGTGTTTCTGTGGACTCACGGGTGGCAAGGTGGAACAACACATCGTGTAGTGAGTATCCAACTACCACAGATTTCTTTGATGTTCTTCCCACTTTGGTGACTAGGTGAGCTGAACCCTATGGGTGACGTTCTGGGAGAATTTCTATGCGAAGGAAGATCCTTCTCATTGTTGTATTTGTTCTTCCCAGGAATTCTGACAACAGCCATCGAGATCACCTGCTAGGAGTCCAACCTGCGGAAATTGAGGTCAGTTTATTTACCGAAGCAAATGTCTTTCAGTAAAGTTGGTTTATTCAATGGTTTTTCAACAACGCGGGCTTCAGAATTCGCCTCTCTTATTGACAGAGGGATATAATGCCCCGCTGTTATCTATTATACTGACCCATGACTAGCTCCCCCGCCGAATCTCAAAAAAATGTTAAATATAATATAACGTAGCTCGAATGGGGTCCTGGATATCAAAAATTTCAGCACTGCTCTAAAAATAACAGGAGGATACATATTTGATTTGGACTTCGTTTACGTGAGCTGTAGGGTCAAAATATGTCTATACCATTTCGATAAATAAAAGTGCATATGCATTATTTGGAATTTTAACATGCTCAGCGATAACGTATTTTTAGCTTACATGGAATGTTAAGAATCATAGTAATGTAAGCCACTCAACATAAAATCGCCATGCGTAAAATACGTTAAAAATTAGCATGAATGTTATAGTTTTTCATGTTTCGTGATACATATTAGATACGTCAACTATTTGTACAAATATCTACGTAAAATATATATATATATATATACACACACACTCCATAGCAGCGGTTCTTTAACTTTCCTAGACCGCGGACCCTCTTCAGAGATCACTTGCCCTCGCGGACCCCCAAGAATTAACTCAAAGTTTAAAGCCCGGAATTTGCATCATACATATTTATTTCTAGTATATATCATTTCTAGTATATATAATTTCTAGTATTTCATCACTGATTTTTAACAACTTAAGGAAGGAATTTTTCGTTCCCTCGTAATTTATTCTTAGCATTAAAGAGTAAATACTCTTGTCTTAGTACTTTTCTGAACCTTTATGAAACACTGGAAGGGTCTCCCGGACCCCCTGATAGTGTCCCGCGGACCACAGTTCAAGAACTGCTGCTCTATAGTATTAATAATAATAATATTTGTCCGTCTTATGTAATGCTGAGTCGATTTTATGCTGATCGACCACTATGATTCTCAATTTCCGATATACAGGGTGTCATAAAATTTCTAAACAGGAACTACAATAAACTCTCCAATTATCGACGAGGGAGAAAAACGTCGTTAAACAGAAAAAGTGTTAATTGGAACGACGTTATTGAGAGAAAAGTTCACTGTAGTTAAAATAGTTATTATTGGTTACAATTATAATGATTATATTGTAATAATTGGTCAAGTTGGTCGTCAATATCTTTAAGGCGCTTCCTAATTTTTATGAATGGTGATTTTTGCTCGTTGTTTACCTGTCGTCGAACATCTGATAATGTTCGGATGGTGCGAGAAAATACATTGTTGTACCTTTCTGTCTAAACCAGCGGTCGCCAACCTTTCGGACCTCACGGACCACTAAATTCATAATTTTAAATCCCGCGGACCACATTTCGTGAATTTAGTGCAATATAAAGGTGGAAATTGTCATTCAGAATATGAGAATTTCTTAGAATATTATTTTTGTTTTATTATTAATAAAACATTAAAATGCAAATAATGTCCAGATTTTCCTGCGGACCACCAAAATTTTCTAGCGGACAATCAGTGGTCCATGGATCGCCGGTTGGCAACCGCTAGTCTAAACCGCATCATTAACCGTTTTACCTATCAAATACCATCCAGTTCTAGAATGATTGCCTGTTGCGGCCCGAAATCTCATTGGATGATTCGGGCATATTTCAAAATTACATCTGTGCGTTTAAATTATTTTATATTTTATTTATTAATTTAATTGGAAATTTTTTATATTATCTGGTTAATTAATCCTCTACTTTTTTATGTGTTTAATTTCATCTTGTGTGTTTAAATTAGGATTGAGCTTTCGTTTTCATTGCCCTCTAATTCGGTTTGGCACTAAATTCCTCCAATTTGCTGCAAGTTATAAGAAATCAAGATTTGTTCACGATTTGCCTGTGCGAAATTTTCAATTATTGTATTTATTTATTGTGCACAGTTACTTTCGTGTACACGTTAATTTGTCAGATCTTTTTGAAATCATATATTTCCCGCGAGTTGTGGTAATTTTTCGATTTGCATTTTGACCTGCTCACATCCTGTCCATTCGACTTATGATTTCTTCTTATTTCTCCTACTTTTTTTTATTTTAATGTTTCTCATATTTATCCGTTCACATCATATGGTTTTCCCACTCAATTATTGACCTCACAAATTTCACCACAATTTTAACTCCACAGAGATATATTGATTCGTTTCGTTTTTGCTCCACTGTTCTGTTTTGTCTGGTCTGATGGAGTAACAATTATTGTCATCGTTTCAAAGAGGACTACGTCCATAGGCGTAGGCAGGAAGTTCATAAAGGGGGTTATAGGCTCAATGAGGTGGGGTGGCAGAGCTACAACTCATATATTCCTATGTTAAATATACAGAATTTCATTGCAATGGGGGCGTTACAACCCCCAAAACCCCCCCCGGCTACGCCTATGCATAGGCGTTCGCAGAAAGTTCATAAGAGGCGTTATAGGCTCGAAGGGGGTTACAAAGCTACATTTTTCTATGTTACATATACAAAATTTCATTGCAATTACAACCTCCCATCAACATCCCCCTGCATACATCACTGACTACGTCTCACCTGTAGGGCCGTCTTTCATATTCGGGGAATCCTGGGCTGGATCGTCAGTATTTCCTTTTAGGGACGTTTCTTACAACTTTTAAACGAACTTTGTCAATTGGGGACCCATATTTGAATTAGGGTCACGTTGACCCTCCCCTTAAAGGAACCCTTATGTCACCTATTACATTTCAATCGAAGAAATGATTGTATTATGCCCAACTGTCGGAACGACACCATTAAATTAAATTGTATAAAATTATATAAAGTGATGCAAAATAATTCTGTGGAAGTGATATACCACATGTAAATTTTTCATGATTTGTTTTTCATAATTCTGGTGTGCAAACAAATTTCAACAGTTTTTAGAATACGCTATAGATGGCGCCACGGCCTAAAGGTTTCCCTTTTGCTTTTTGTATCGTAATTTCCGAAGATCGCTGGTATTATTTGAAAAACCGAATTATATTGAGAACTATAAAAAGTTACATATTTTATGTGGAAAGTTCAAAATAGTTTCTGCATTGTTCAAATTTTCACATAAGGGCATAACGCTCCTTGCCACTGATAGTTTCATGACCATAACTAAAAATAAATAAATAATTATTAATTTATTTAAATGATGTGTAATGAAACTGCGTCAAAATGTAAAAAGGAAGTTCCTTTAAACTGACAAATAAAAGTTGTGTGTAGAAATATGCAATGGAGATGACAAGGGCAGGGCTTCCTTCTGAAATACAAACGCACAGCTAACTTTCATTCAAACAAACTTACACAGTGCCGGTTCTGGGTTGTTGGCCGCCAGCGGGCCATAGATATTTCGCCGCCCCCCGACAACCCCATTCTTTTTTGTTCATAAGTGAATGTAATATTCTAGATTCCTATACCAATCAACGGGATGAGTCAGCCACTATATTTTTATGAATGTTCTATTGAATTAGCAAAAGGCGAAAATTAATCTGTTAAGAAATTTTTTATTTTAATTCTGAACTCAACTTTTTACTATAGAAGTATGTAATCAAATGCGGCCGCCCTAGAAATTGGCCCCCTGCGTGCACGTACGCATTGCACACCCGGTAAAACCGGCCCTGAACGTACAACACAAAATTATTGTATTAAGCACAATTTTCCCGAATTCGTTTTAATTTCTATAAAATGAAAATAGTTCCAACAGAAATAATTTGGTACGCGCTGCAAAATTACAAAAGCATATATTTCTTCTTTCCACAAAATATCTTTCATAGAATATGTGATGCAATGTCCAACTGGATAACCAACAATATATTCTGCTATAAGCATACAAAACATGAAAGAGTACGTGTTGAAATCCCTCAATGGTCTGGTTAACCAGTAGAGAGAGGCTAGGCATTGTCCTACCCCAAACCCCTAACTCATGGTACTCTTACATATTGTACCCTGTCCCTTTTGACGAAACCGCGAGTAGGACATGTTTACGCGAGATCTGAATGATCGGTACATTGTGCTTGGTATTGGGAGTTTTCTTTTCCTTTTTAAAAGCAGGCCCCAGGCCTCTTTCAGGCCCACCGTAGACTTATAGGCCCCACGTCCATTCAAAGTATCAAATACATAGGTGGGGCCCCATTTAAATGTTAAGATATGGCAACCGCCCAGGTGTTGTATCTACAAATCCAATTAGCAAAAGCGTGGTATTCTTTTAATGAACGTACATAATGAAATACATTAAACTGCCACTAAGTAGAATACACTTTTTAACATTTATACATTGCTAATTGTTCCATTGCAACACATTTGCCTCGATTAATGATTCACAAAAAATAATTTGCATAGAAAGCATTCAAAATTTCTGATTAAAAAGAGTGGCACAGTGGTTCCATGTTTGCAACTAGGCCTTTGAGCTCCCTTGGTTAGACTCCATGCCTTGTAAACTTATTTATTTATGTTATTATTAATTATTATGTTATTATTAGTTATTTATGAACGTATCGTGCTTCACAGCTTATGATAAATCACTGTTCCCTTCTCAAATGTTCCATCGTGCATTTTTGGACTTGAAGCTACAAACTGATCAGAAAGCTAGCGAAAACGATAATTTAATAAAGAAATCCATCCTTTTTAAAGTAGTCTCTAAGTTCTACTATGCATTCTGATAAAAATAAATTCAACCTATTTGTGAAATATTTATCCTTTATGTATGCTTGTGTGTGTGTTTAGACATATGAGAAATTCTTTCTTAGCATTTTTATAGGGCTTTGTTTTTTCAATAACATTTCTGTATGTTCTTTTTTTTCTAAATTCTCTTCGAGGGGAGAGACTTTGATGGCAATTAACCATGTTGTATATACAACCGACCTAAATATTTGTATCTGTTATTAGGCACACCTGTAAGAAAACTGTTGGGAAAGAGTTTCGTAACCTATTTTTAAGTAAAGTCACTTTACTGACATTTGGTATGAATTGTTGTCTCGGCAAACGAGCATGTCTTGAAAACAGCCATTTTTTCTATCTGTTTAGCTAAAAAATGTAGCCTGAAGCACATCCTCATCAATTAGTTTGAGTTCTGTACAATAAAAAACTGTCTTCGTATAGTTTACGTGGACTTTTTTATGCTAGCAAAAATTAATTGGGAAAACAAAATCATGGCAACAAACACATTGCCTTAAGGTTGGTAAAACAGGCAACTCATTACATTTTCTCGAATGCTTCTTGCAACCGTGAACAAATACCACATTTTTTAATGGAGCTTCATAAAAGGGAGTTCTATAATTCAGTAATATTGATTTTTTTTTTTTTATCTTATAATAAATATTTCACTTTATACTACATGACGCCATTTGAGCCAAGTATTTTAAACTACCTACTTAAGGGTAAAAATTTACTTATAAAGTTTTGGACTGGCCCAAATGAAATCGCCTTTGAATTATTGATAAATGCAGAATAATGAATCAGAATGTAGAAGTATATATCGTATACACAGTAATTTCTCTCAATAATTTTCCAATTAACGAACATTTTCATTTAAAGATCGCGTTTTTCGGTCCCGGCACATACTTTATAGAATCATGACCAACTCGGTTAACATCGTTTTCTGTTTCACAGTGTTTTCCCCCAATCTCTCGGAAACTGATGATGGTAAAGACTACATACAGTACGTTTCAGTTTCATTGACCATTGTTTTCTGAATAACTTTTATTTAAATAGCTCCACTTTTCAATTTCATCCTGTATCTCTGTATATTGGATAAAATAATATCCATACCGTTATATTATCTAGATCTTCAAAAAGCATGGTTTGAAAAAATACTATTACATAAGAGTATAGCTAAACACATGTGTACAAACTGTGTGCACATATACACGTACATCCACGCTGAATGAGACAAAGTGGTAGTTGTCTTTTTCTATCTGGTCTTTTAATAAGTTTTGGTCAAGCTATAATTATGTTCGAATTAAAAATTTTTATATGCCAGTAGTCAGACTAAATTAATATGACTAAGCTAAGTCCTGCTTGGAGTATAGCGACTGTTCAAGTATTATGTAAGCAGTTTTTGGGGAAGGGGGTTTGAGATTTGCTTATTTTTTCTGACAACGGGGGGAGGAGTTGGTCTGAACCATGCTTACATAAGACACACAAAATAATAAAATTTGAACATAGTTACAAACTAGCAATCGCCCTGAAAAACTTCAATACTTGGATATACGAGACACTGCGAGTAGAAGATATAAAATATAAAATACATGGAATAGCAGTTAAGTATTTAATTAATTAAATGAATGGCTCTCGACCTTTTCTCTTTTGGGGCCCCTTCTGGACTCCTCATGGCCCCGCTGACGTTTCAAGTTATAATAAATGAATTTCATCGACTCTACTTCTTATTCATTACACACTGTTTACTTAAAACATAAGAAATATTAATAATAAAAATTTAACTACTTGAAAATACCTTATAATGCAACCAAAGTAGCTATTAACAGCGGTTAACACATTTTAAATGCGATAATTTTTTGGGCTTGCTGTCTATTTGTAAATAAGCGTTTGGTATAACGAACTTAAAAATAAGTGCTCAATATTACAATAAAAATGTAAATAAGTATTATAATTTGCATCACACACATTGTATTCTTATTTCGAAACTTATACCAAACAATTAAAGAATCGGAATCTTATGTAAGCATGAGGGGAGAAGTGTTGCTTATTTTTTCTAATAAAGGGGAGGAGGGTGTATAAAATGGCCAGAAATATGATTACTTAATTCTTGAATACCCCACTATACTTAATACTTGTTTAATCAATTAAGTCAAACAACACATTTAATTCACAGCACATAATTTGTCTTAGTGCAATCCTGTAGCACTGACTAATAAAAAGGTAGGGGCGGATTATGTCGTCGCCCAGCCAGCCCCCGGGCCGGTCCGCCCTCATAGGCAAGAACACTTGCACTCTGATGATCCAAGGTATGCACCCTTTGAGGGGACCCAATCCGCCCCTGGATGGGGGGTCGGGATTTACCTAACTAAAAGCTCCATATAACCGAGTGTCTACTTTATATGCAGTCAAACACAGTTTCAACGACATCATTGTTACCGATAAATGGCTGGCTTAAGCCCTTCAGAATTTTGGCGTAATAGCCGAGATATCGCTATATCCAAGGTTGTTAAAACGGAGCTCAATCATACATTTATTTTGCTTATTTATTTTACTTTTTTTATTCAAAACTGGTCCAGCGGTAGCACAGTAGTATTGTGGTCTACTGGCGCACCGTTGATCCAGGTGCGACACCAGTAAATGACAAAAAATAGAACGAATTGCTCACTGAATTCCGGGTGTTGGCTGCCTAAGCCGTGGGAGTTTCGGATCTCTCGGAAAACTGTAAGTCTCGGCGCAAGACACTTGATGTTCTTATACCATAAAAAAACATACTATTCAGAATATTTATGCATTCGGCTCAAAATGTCTAAACAACATTAAAACAATTGAAATGCTATTTTGAAATTTGTTTTTGCTTTCACTCTGAATTCATTCCTCTGAGTACTTCTGATTGACTAAAAGCAAAATGTAAGTTTAAACGAATGTTTTAATTTCTTATAAATGGTTGGAGACCAGTTTCAAATAAACTTTTGCTTTTCAAAACGAGATGAATATGCATTTCTATATTTAACTGATATTTATTGGATTTATACATATAAAGGACATTTTTTACCAGAAATTTCTTCTTTTCAGGTTTCCCGAAGTTCTTGTTCTTGTAGCTTATATTAGTAGCCTACTAATGGTATGTATAAAATTTTACATGTTTTTATAAATTACACCTACTTTCTGTATTAAATCTACTTTCTGTTCAGTATTTTTAAATCGGCTGGCAAAATAAAATTAAGCTACGAATACCTTGTTTTACTTATTTTATAAATTTGTTATTAACACTCATATCAAAATTTAATCTGCATGCACAAAACTTAAAACTGTACGCATAAAGTATAACAATAAAAAAATTATGAAATTTAATGTGCGAAATTTTAGCATTTCCCTTTAACCCCTTAATGATCGCATAATTTTCAAGAAAACAGTGAAGTTTTAATTTTGGGAATTTTTTTTAGCTTGAAATCAAGAAAATTTAATTTTTCTGAAAAACCAACAATCAGGGTTATTGTAATTATTGTATTGTATTGCATTAATTAATTACTTTTGAACACTCCAGCCAGGAAATATCACGGACACGAGAAAAAGGGAGCGAAACGTCACCCCAATATTTTGACGGGAGCGAGAAGGAACGGGTCAATGTACACATGACCACGCTTTAAGGCTTACAGGCTTGGCATATAGGAAATGTCTGAAAAAGGATGCCCCAAATTTGTGGGGAAATATCTCGAAGTAGTTACTTACAAAAGATATAAATCACCTTTGTATTTATTGGACAATCAATAAAATTAAATTTCAATATTTTCAAAATGTTAACGATCAGCAGAAATCACACGTTGCAGTGTAACAATGAAATTTTTAGACACTTTTCCCAATGTGTCAACTGAAATAGAAGCATTAGTGACGAAATCATAAAGTTCCTCAACTGTTCCCGGATTCTTGCTGCGATGGCCTCTCAGGAAAGGATCACACTGATTTAAATCCTGCAAATATGAGTTCCAATACATTCCTCTTCCAGTAGAATTGCTGTAGTGGGAGGTAAATGACCATTGTTCAAATTTTCTTCGCCGTCTATTAGTTAATATTTTTATTATTAATTGGAAAACACTGGATTTTAATTTTATTGCCTATCTGATAAACACACCAGTAATTTCCATTTTTTATCAATAGCTTCTTTCGAGATAATCCGCCTTGAAGTTGCAGTATCCTTTACCGGACATCCATACCTATTGAAATTTAAATTATAATCCTGAACTGTATTTGTAAAAATGGGTGTTTTCTTTTATGTTTCACAGGTTTCTTGCGAAGTAGCAGAAGTGTTGGATCGGGGTGCTGAACGACTGCTGAAAGAGGAGAATGATATATTTGCCAAAGGAACTAATAATTACAAGAGACGATATAAGCTGTATAATCACTGTAGCGAACGGCAAGTCCAGATTTTATCCGAAGGGGTCAATGCAAAAGGCAGCAAAGACAGTGTATTCAGTAAGTAGCTATTTTTGTACTTTTAATGTAAATTAATTATGACAATATCTTCTCATGAAATTTTAACCTTGTCATACTGGTCGATTTCAATTTTCAGAGAAACACGGTCGGTCCTCAATTATTTTCAAATTTGGTCAGTTACCATTAAACTATTCCTTCATATTTTTTTTCAGGGAAAGATATTCATTTCTCACATAAATTACTAATCAGAAGAGAAAAACTAGTGTAAAATTAATTTGATCGCCTGTAATAAAGAAAACGAAAGAGCTTATAAATGCTAGGGATATTGATGTTATTAATAGGTTGTCAGTTCAAATAATAGAGTGCTTATTTGTAATAGTTAATCAATTAACTTTTTATTCTTATAAAATAATTGGAGTACTATTTTATCAGAACAAAACTGTGTTTGAAGTAAGGATACAAATAATTAGATCAAAAGAGAAACTTTCCAACGAAGTTTAAGTTAAACTGTTTAAAATTAATTACTGAATTTTCATTTTCAAAGGAAAGATGAGTTTACATATAAATGCCTTAAATTCTATAAACTACAAATTCAACCTACACGTTGCCCTATTTTCTATGAGTTATATAACGACGATGATGATAGCCAAGAAATATAATGATACTAATGTTTTAAAAAATTAAGAAAAAATGGAAAACATGTTTTGTTTTCGAAATTTACATAACAGTAATTTTTCTTGCATAGTCATAAATTAATAAAAGAATATAAAAATACGAAAATCAGGACTAAATTTTTCGTAAGTCCAACGTGAACAAAAGAAATTGTTACCTTGTGTACATTTTCCCATCTCAGTGTGAGATTTAGGACCCCTCCTTAGGCACTTGCCTTATGCAGCCACCCACTTCCTTCCTTCCTTCCTTCCTTCCTTCCTTCCTTCCTTCCTTCCTTCCTTCCTTCCGTCCATCCATCCAAAGGTATGGATACTTTTGAAAAAAGACAGGGATATCATGTTCTCAACTTTTTATATGTGAAGGTGATTTCTTACAATATTATTCAAACTGCTTTATATAATAACTTATATTTTATTTTTGGGTTCTCAACTGCCGCCTCTGCCCACTTCCAACAAATGCCGCCCCTAATCTTGTGCCTTTACTTAGAAATCCACCACTCTCCTCCAATCTTATCCTGTTCTTATTTTAATCAATCAGTTGATGTACGCTCACACGCCACTTGCTTCAACTTCGATGCGCGGATGCTTCATTGGTGATGGTTGTTTCAAACATTTTGCAATAAGAACAAAGAATATTACTGAGAACAGAGTACAGGAATTTAAACGGAGCATGTGTGAAGAAAGGTCACCTAGAGAGGAACATGGTTCCTCTAAAAAGGCAACTGGTGTTGTCTTCCCAACGCTTTGTCTGAATCTTTCCTTTTCTTTAATTTTCTTTCTTTATTATGTCCAACTAGGGGTAAGATAGGCCAGTTATCTTCTGTCATCAAAAGCCTTGTTGGTTTGGGGCATGCCTAATGGTGATTGAGTAATAGCGAGAAGGCTCACTCGAGCCTATCAAAGGCAGGTTTGTTCCCGAACTAGCTGAGCTGCGGTTTTCTTTTGAATGGAGTATGCGAGGTGTCTCGCAGGAGTAATTATCCCCCCTAGCCGATGATATCTTTGCTGCCGCCAATCTGCAGGAAATTTAATCGAAGAACGGAATAGCAATTTCTAATTTCCCAATCCTCAAGCCATAATATTCTGGTGGCACTTTCTTATCTGCAACCCAAAAATCTTCACTCACCTTTGACCAAGAGAAAAGAGGCTTCCTTGTAAAAAAATGGCGCCCATCACTTAACGTTTCATGATTGACCGCGATTCTTCTAGTTATCGATACCCACACGTTCGCTTTATCCAAATTCCTTGATTATGATGTAATATCACAAAGACGTGTGGATACGAGGCAATCATTATTTCTACATGACTACAACATGCGGCAACAGAAAAGTTCGAATCCGAACGTATCATCGCCTTACAGAATCTCAGCAAAATCATTAAGAAAATATCTAAACCATTATTTCCCAAAGTGTGTTCCTCAGAATCATGGTTTTTTTTATCAAGGAAGTTGTAAAACATCGCCGAAATTTTCGACAAAAATTGTAAATTCTATAATTTTCCCCCATAACCACTTCTTAGGGATAAATAACCGTAAGCAATATTTCTAAACAATAGAAAAGTGTTACCTACCTTCTTATACTGATTTATTGCTTAGTTTTATGATTATCTCCAAGATATATGATAAATAGTAATGGGCCTTTGGATTTTCCTTAAATATATATATCCATAGAGGAGTTCCGCAACCGGGTATATGACAAAAAAAGCAGATTCGTAAGGTAAAGCACTAAAAACTCTCTATTAAAAGCTTTAAAGTTCTTTGCCTAAAACATTGGAAGTTTTTTTTTAAATTTAAAAATCTATCCCCTAAGCCTTAAAAAAATCTAATTACAACATTCGATTAAACACAGTTTTTTAAATAAAGTTTACGTTGATAATAATCGTAGAGGAAAACGGCCTTACATATATACCTCTCGAGAATTTTCACATATCTACTAACATGTTTTGACAGCTAACCATGTGAGTCATGCATCTTATAATGGAATAAGTCTTAATGTAATATCATTTTTCGTAAAGTTTATTTACTTCAATGCACTAGTTTCTGTAACATAAAAAAAACGAGAAAAATTGCAATTACTCGTCCGAAAATAGTGGTACCTGCACAGAATTTGTGTAAGTTACCGCAGCAGAAGTATTGAATCAGGATATCTCATGAAAATCAATGGCGTTGGCATCGGTTTATACAAATCGGGCATCAGCATAGAAACTAACTTTTCGGAGTAGCTATTCATTTCATGTTAGAACTTTAAACGGAGGAATCGAAACTGGTCTTTTTGTAGGAATAACCTTGAAAGATTGATTGATTGTTTGGCTTTTTTATGGCGCAAGAGCATCTGGGCTATACTGCGCCAATAACCTTGAAAGATCATTTGCCAGGTCAGTTGAGGTAGAAAGCTACTAGTCGATTAGAGGCAGGGTAGATTCAAACCAAAGTGATAAAATGTCTGAAAGGGTGAGAGAATAGGCATAGGCGTAAGCAGAAAGGGGGTTTATAGGCTTAATGGGGGGGGAGTTACAGAGCTACAACTCACATATTCCTATGTTAAATATACAAAATTTCATTGCAATGGGGGGGTTACATGCCCCCATCAACATCCCCCTGAGTACGCTAATGAGAATAGGAGTATCCTTCTGTGGTCCATTGAGTATGGAATCAATTTTAAAGCACACATTCAGCGTCGAGATTAAAGAATAAGATATGTTCAGCGTCGACATAAGACTGTTGTTATTTTTTATAAGGTAACTATTAAATTTAAAATTTAAACGATTTGTTGCATTGGTTTATTTACGCTTTTGAATTATTAGTTTTAAAAAAAGATACCCTCGTGACAATAAAATACTCTTCCCCCACTAGAGATAAGTTCGGGCTCATTTTTCGAACCCTTGATCCCGAACCTGAAGACTTGGAATTTGAGCCCGCGCGAGCCCGAAATATTTTGTGAGAATTTGAGCCCTAGTCTTCAAATATAACGTAACACCTTGATGTACGATCTAAATTTTTAAAAAAATTACCAAACTGCGTTATTTAATTTCCTTAGAATTTCCACATGCATATATTTCTACAGTCCTCGAAAACGAATCATATAGTTGTATTCCTTGGAGAATTTCGATATAGAAAAGTAACGTATGTATTTGTGACAAACCAATACTGTCCATTGTATTCCTTGGAGAATTTCGATATAGAAAAGTAACGTAGGTATTTGTGACAAACCAATACTATCCAAGCCTGTCTTATCTCTACCCCCACCCGCCCCATCCAGTCAAATTTTATTTGACATCATTTTACAAACATTTTATTGTGCAATATTCAGTAGATAAAGTAGGTTACATTGCACGCATAAGCTTCAAATTCCCAAATTAAATGTTTTTCTTAAAATAAAATCGTTTAGAAAAGTGGCCCAACTGAATTTAAAAGCATTAGGTAAATCATTATTACAAACTGATAAGTTTATTCCCTGTATTTGCTTGGAAGGTGTATCCAAGTCTGCGAAATTTATTGTACTAAAATATATGTGATGATTTTTATTACAAAACAACTTATTTTGTTATGTTTTATTTCTAGCTAATATTATAGTAGACACAGTCCATTCCCACTTAAACAATCACTATGGTGTCAACATAATTGGAGAAAAATCAGGCGTATATCTCTGCTTTAACAAAAAAGGCAAGCTGATCACAAGGGTAATTATATGATATTGGTTTCTTAGAATATTCTTATACGTATGTTATACGGGAAACTATGAAATAATAATAATGCGTGAGCACAATATAGCTCGATAAATATGCTGACTGAGATGTATTATTATAAATAAAGAAATTGAGAAGAAAATTTAAAAATGTAAACAAGAATTCTTCTGTATTTCATAACAATGAAACAGAATACGTAACCAAAGAATACAGAAAATGCGCTGTACTACATTTTTAACACATGTGAATTTCAAGTATATGTTATATGCAGAATTTGTGCATGTGTGTAAACAACAAGATGTAAGCTTTATAGAAGCATAACTATTAGCTTAATTGATAGCTAATAAGATATATCGTTCTTAACATCAATGAAGGCATCGAAGTCATCTTATCCTTAGTCCAGAAAAATGAGGTGTCTAGTTAAACCACCAATGATCGCCAGTCAACAAGCCGTCAATGTGCCAATATACAGCTGTGGTAAGGTTCACTGCTTGTAGCAGCAGCTTGTGCCCATTATGCTCTTATCTGATAGCATTTCAGTATCCATGGTTTCGGCGACTAAGCGTCTGGAGAGTGACCACAAGGTGTATTATGCCCCCCCCCCCTTGCGGTTACCTCACCTTCATTCTACATTATGTAAGGTGTGTCATCTGGCAGTTTAAAAGTTTTAAAGATTTGTGGTGTAGATGTCCCAAACCTAACTAACCAGTTTCTAGAGCTATTTTCGCTTTGAAGATAACATTGTACAGCGTAGTCCCCACAGAAGTACTTGGTGGTCAAGCGAATAGCCGATTTTAAGATAATATGCTGTTGTTACTACATACTTAATATTACTTTCGTATCAAATTTTCGGTGACATGGAATGTTCAATAGCAATTGCATTTCTCTCATATAAAAGCCACTATCTGAAAAAGGCATGCTATCAATGTACTTTCGGTTTTAGTTGTTACCTGGTGTTATTGAGGAAAAATCTAGGATATATATTTTGAAAATTAATTGCAGTTTTATATGAAAAGACACAAAATATACCAAAGAGTGATGTATATTTATGTTCGTTTGATATTACAGTTTAAATACATTATAAAGTGTATGTTATATTTAGTTTTCTTCTTTTCGACATTCCTTTAATCAGAGAAGCGGATGGAAGAACCATACCATGGTTAATTTGTAGTTGTATAAAATCGAGGAAGGTATAATGCCAGAAAAACGTATCAGCTTAACATTTCTGCAGTGCGTATAGCCTTCTGGCATGAAATGCCGTATAATCTAAAATAAGATGTAAAATTAATTGTATTCGAGTCCTACGGCTTGAGAAATAATATAATATTTATATACAATTTCAATTTCTATGACGATAAAATGTATATGACTTGAATTCAAAGGATCTTTAGCCTTTAAATGCACGTATTTCATGTTAGAAGTGATCGGTTCATAAATTATCTTTTTTCCGACAAGCAGCGAAAAGCGAATATTGAAAAAAATTTTCTCTGAATAATCTCTACTAAGCCGAAACGTCAATTCATAGCACTAAATGGAAATGCCTTAACTTTACTATTCACAGGGCCTGATCACTGCAAAAGCGTCCAAAGCCTGGGCTTTGGGCCCCCCAAAAAGTCAAAATATCTATATTTTGTTTACAATAGAATATTACATTGGTAACCTTTACTTTCGTTTCTTTTTTTTTTTTTCTGTTCAAATTTTGCCATGCAGAATTGAGAATCAAGTTTAAACCTGATTTATAATTCTTCAAAGTTAAACTTTCATTAGTTTTATGCCTTAACTTTTTGCATGAAGTTTATAAATTTAATAAGATCTAACTTTTTGTAATTTACTGTTAATGAAAAAAGTTATCAGTGTATACTTTAGTTGTTAATTAACAGTACTTTTTTGGTTATACAAACATGATATCTGAAACTAGTCATAATGCTGATACTCAGACAACACATGACATTATAAATATGGATAAATTACGAATTGCACAATTTCATTTATAGTTACTAGTAACACAGGCCGAATACCAACCATGTATTTGTCCCATCCCTAGTGCCTGCTAAAGATGGCTTTATTTTCAAAGGTCACAATAAAAAATACAGAAAATTTTATTTTTAAAATTTTTTTGAATCAGGTTATGTGTGATGGCTGAGTCTGGTTTTGCTCATTTTTGTAATCTTTAGCAAAAAATGTCCAAACTTATTATCACAGTATATCCCAGCATTATAACCCTTTGAATTGGGAAAATTTTGCCTTAATATAGCCAGATTTAGTTATTTTGTAGCTTGTTCTAGCAACAGCAATTTATGAATATGATTTGCTGATGGTGCGTTTGTTATTATTTACTTATCCAACTTATGATGAGTCCAATTTTGCAATGTCCCTTCGAACTGGTCTCAGCTCACTACTGACGGCATTTTCAAATTTTCGTGAGGACAGGGGCCCCAAATATGTGCCTAGAATAGGGCCTCCAGCGAAGGCATCATCATCTGTAGGATGCGTTAAAATTGCCAAATTGGCATAGATATCACCGTCGCTTTCTAAGTTATTTCATCTGAATTTTCAATTCAGGCACCAAAAATTCAACTCATGTGTCGTTGAAATGGGTATAATCAGTGTTTGATGAAATTTGCGCAATTCGAAAATTTTTCCGTGGAAAGAAAACCAGCTTTTCTCTGGAAGTTATGCACAATAGTTACTTGTTTTGTTTTCCCATGCATAATGAATATTTCGCGCACAGTCCAAAAATATTACTTTGGGTTACTATGTTCATTATTCAGGAGAAGAGATAGGTTTTAAAAAATAATGCGTTTCCTGTAGACGTGTTTCAATTTTTTATTATTATTATTTATATAACTTGATCCATGAGTTGAAGATTTGATGTTGCATTTAGAGGTGAAAAGTCATTTTAATTGCCTTTAATTCTTTACTAAAAACCTTCGAGTGTGAGGGAAAATTGTCAACAGCTGTTGCAATTTTTCTTCCTTTTTTTTTAAAAATTTCTCTGTCCAATTTCATAACCCAAGACTCATACAACTCGTATGTCATTCGGGTCTTTTGATTATTCTACTTTATAGGTAAACATTTTATATTTGCAAAACACCTTGGCTTTTTAATCGCGCCTATCATTAATAGGGGCAACTGATCAGCTCCTGACATGTTGGCTCGTACCATGATGGTAACTCGCATGAACTGAACTTCAGGAAAGTGACGAACTGAACTTCAGGAAAGTGACGAACTGGACAACGTTTTAGAAATCTATTCAATCAATCGGACTACTAAAGGCGGTATCCTTGACCAATCATATGCATTGGCCGATGAAAGGAACGACAATTTAAGGACTTTTCCAACGTCAATCAAGTTTTATGTTTTGCAAGATATTCCGCAGTGATCAGAAATAGGCGTTTGAAAAAGACAACTTCCCCAAAAGGCTTCAAGTTACGGAACGTAAATATGCACTTCAACAACAAAAAAAACTGGAGATAGAGAAAACTTCGAGTTATAGAAATTCCGCTTATGGAATAAAAAATCCATTGAAATTTTTATATTTATATAGAAATCGCAACGTTTATTGGAGTTAAGGAAAAATTCGACTTACGGAATTTCGACTGTATATGTATCTCTATTTTGAAGCGTAAAGAAAACACATTTCTTTTCCTCCTCTCCAGATGTCTGCAGTTATAGCAATTCATGGTTAAACTAAAATATGGTTTAATTTCTAACTAAAAATACAAAATGATTTTCAAATGAAAAACAAAGTTACTTTATTCGGAAAACTAACTGGCCTTCTTTTAGAGAATATTCTATAAAAAATAATGATTATTATATAAATATACATGTCATTTTCAAAAAGATTTACAACATATGCAGATTTCTAGTATAATTCGCTTTCTATTATATATTAACGCGGTTTGTTTTTATATGTATAGCAGTTGTTTTTATATATAGCTTTGTTCTTTCGTCTTTCTACTAGTATGCTACCTTGTGTCATTATTTGACATCTACATCGTCATCTGGATTTTCTTCGGGAGAATTATGCTTAGTTTTATTTTACGTTTTAAACCTTTGCTTCACGTGGTTGCAATTTATATCTTACTCATTTTGAAAGCATCGTTTCGTTAAATATCTTCCTACGAAATTATTCAGTTGTATGAATTAATTGGATTCATACGTATGTACATTTTCATAAAAAAAAATGAAGTAAAAATTATAAACCTTGTATTTTTCCCGTGTGGATGCATTGAGTCAATCCTGTAAAAAAGCCTAATTCATATCGCGATCTTTCTCACCACTTATTATCCTTTAGGTCTGCAAATTTAATCCCAACAACATGTACAACTCTCCTCGTGTCTGAAGCACCACGATTCTTTGGCAAGAACCCCCTCTGTTGAACAGCCACACCTATTTGAAGAAAGTTTCGGGGTGGTCATGGGTCAGGTATTCACTGAAGAGTGAGATGTCACAGTCGATCCTATCTCTGTGACACATAGTCACTAAGCTTGTAAACCAGCCTGTGGGCTCCAACAATAACACTCGTTTAACGTCGCCGACGTTAAACAGCTGACGATAAAATTGTAAAGAAGCTCAGCTAATTGGCTTCATTTTAATCGAAGCTAATCAATAAGATAATGAAAAAATTTTGGTAACAGCCGCCGGTTTTTTTTTTTAATTAACTAAATTGATGTTTTTGTGGTCAGATATCAAGAACGGCAACGAGACCGGCTAATTATGTTGTGAGATTCCAATAGTCTCTAACGAGTCCACAGAAAAAGCAAGTTTGTTAAGTGAAATATAAAACTCAACTTTCCCTTTATTGCGTCTTTTATAGGGCCACTTTTGTATCCGTTTTGCTTTACAACGAGCTGCAAGAGCATCTTATTTTTCGTTACAACTATTGAACAAAAGCTTTTTGGTCCACACTAGAGGAGACTACTTCGTTTGTAAGTTTATTATCCAGATAGTTTATGTCGTCCGAACGCATCAAGCAAGCATCGCGTCCTTTACTACCTAAACGCCTTTTAGTGCCGATAGCGATCTTCGAGTACAAGACTTTGTATTGTTTGGAAAAACGATAAGTGGTGAAACGGCAAGGCCGAATATGCCTTCCAGTAGTTGCGAGCTCCATAGAAACTACTGTAAGACAAATGACACACAAATCACCGTCTAACAAGGGTGCTGAGATCCGTGCCCTCCTGGGTTGAGTTCCAAATTGGATTAATAGCTGTCATTGCAGTGGTTTT
The DNA here is from genome assembly GCA_006491805.2 of Dysdera silvatica. NCBI lineage: Eukaryota > Metazoa > Arthropoda > Arachnida > Araneae > Dysderidae > Dysdera > Dysdera silvatica. The sequence continues at coordinate 192,814,691 of QLNU02015360.1, read as the reverse complement.
AGTCACGCATGCCTACATATGAGCGACCACCCGTAATGTCTCTATTAGCTGGCAGCATCTTCAGAGTGGTCAAAAACAGAACAGGTCAGCTACAGAAAGCCACTCCGCTCCGTTAAAGCATTATCTCCGTGCCAAAGAACAGTAGCCAATCACAAATTAACGTGGTATCATTTTCGCTGCTCACACAGAGACCACAAGATGAACATCGTTTCTTTTTAAAATGAGATAAAACAAGAGAATGATGAATGTAAAGATTTTGCTTGAGCATGTGATTCGAGAATTGATATGACAAGTAATAAGGCATAAAATAAGCGTAATATAATTCATCCCTCTTCTTTTCCTCCCCATTAAAACAATTTAGGGTTACCGGAACTGGAAACATCATGATGGAGTGTTTGTTCACCCACTGAGCATATAGAGAAAGAGAGGTGAGGTACCTTAAGAGGGTTGTCAATAGAGTGATTTCACTTCCCCTTCTCCAGAGTCGCAGTTAAGAAGGGGGCCAGCATCTCACCTTTTTCTAAAAGTCCCCTCCCCTTTCCCAGCCATGACTCTCTTGACAGGGTCAGAGGTACACATTATTTTTACTCACAATGCCATATTTCACGAGCCCGGGCGCTTTTGGGCTTTCAGAAGGAACGCCGACAGGGGGGTGTTTAAACAGCAGTAACTTTGAATTCAGTGTTTAAGAGGGATTTTTGAATACCATTTACAATTCCAATGCCGCTCGCTTTCTGAGAAGGGAAGGATTTCATTCATTCGAGCGAACTCTAAACCCTGTAACTAGAGGTTGGTTTTCACGAGTCAGTAATACCTCGTTAACCTTTCTCCATTGCCTTCGGGATTCTGATAAAAAGGTACTTTTACACTGAGCAGATAAACTCTTTGACGTACCAAGTAGCAACAAAAGCCCATGTGCGTTATATTGAGGTATTACAACTTCGCTTTTATTTGTTCGTTTGGATTTTTTATGGCGCAAGAGCATCTGGGCTATACTGCGCCAAACAACTTCGCTTTTAAACGACGCCCTGCAGTGACGTAGTGGTAATGCATTTGGTTGCTATGCGCATAATTCAGGTTCGATTCCAGCAGGTAGTTGTGTTCTGCCGAAATTTCCTGCAGGTTTGATTCCGTAGGTTAAGAGGTTCGGATTTCTCGGAAAACTGAAGATGACAACGCGTGGCCTGCTTTCCCAATTAGATAAAGTGCACTGTGGGTAATGAACCATTTAAAGACAAAGCGTCTGCTTTTCGTTGTGTTTCCTTTGTACGTCATTTTTCTTCATGTGTTATACATCTAACATGATATAAAAATCAGTAAATACTGCTTTGAGACGAGGATAGGGGCCGTTCAAGTATTACGTAAGCATATTTCTGGCCATTTTATACTTTCCCCACCCCTTGTAAAAAAAATACTTAAATGTCTCCCTTCATGCTTACGTAAGATTTTAGTTGCATAAATTTATGGGTACTATTATTATAAAAAACTATAGATATATTATAATTTAGCCTATTATAAAACTATATATAACTTATAAATATATTATATCTATTATTAAACCACAGTGAAAATCGTTTATAACGACGCCGATTATAACGACCAACCGCATATAACGACGGAATTTTTACAAGAAGTTTGGTTTGCTATTCTACTCCATACTAAATATATCGGTTATAACGACATCGTATATAACGACGAAACCTGCTATAACGACGGCGATTTTGTAGTGTACGTAGATTCTAAGTAGGGAAATTCGTATCGGATATAACGACGCGACTTGACAGTCATAAAGCAGAACCACGTGGGTTAGTTATTAAAATTTAAAGTTAGTTATCAAAATTTAAGTGTTATTCTAATCTTGTTTATTTACAAATGTCCGAGAAATTTTTATTACTGCTAAACCTGAATATTAAAGATAGTGAACTTAAAAAAAGCCACGTGATTTATTAATTGAATATCACGAGGGTTCAGGCCTGTAGCCAAGCCAAGGCTAAAAGGGGCGTGGCCCCAGTTGCCCCATGCTTGCGCCCCAGGTGCCCCATCGAGCTATTTATATATAGAGAAAACACTCCCCGGGTGCTTTGTGCCCCATATACCCTTTGCCTTGCTCCAGTTGCCTCTTCATCCTAGCTGCAGGAGGGTCATATTCTTAAGGGTCCCATTCTATTTTTTCGGTGTAGGGCCCATAAATCTCTTAAACCGGCACTGTTCTTAAGTCATTAGTATAATATAATAAATATTATTCATTAGATTTGTTTTCTACATTATATACTTTAGTAGTATTTTCTACAATTTTTTCAATTTAAAAAACTAAGGAAGTACTATGTTTTTAGTGTGGTTATAACATAATATAAACGGAAATTAAATTCATTATAATTAAGTATATTTTTATTTAATTTTGAAACCAAAAAGTTTAATACTTTTTACTATCAAAATAATTTATAAAACTCTAGAGTGCATTGCTATAGGCTACAATGATTTTAAAAAGATATTGTTTATAACGACTATCGGTTATAACGACCGAATTTGCACGGTCCCTTGGAGGTCTTCATAATTGATTTATAGTGTATACACAGTCGAACTTAATACGAGCACGGCTAAAACGAGCAATCTGCACGTTAAGCTTTGTTCACTATTTAACTACATTAAGAGTTTCACGCGTTTTACGAACAAAAAGTAGAATCTCGAGAAAAATATCTGTCCAACTTTAATGCGATTTTTCCCTATTCCATGTCAATTTTTAGTCTTTTCCGACAAAAACAGAGGAAAAGAAAACGTTGAGATATATGAGATGCACAAATGAATATGCCAAGCAAACAATCAAAACTGATTTTTTCAATAACTATTGAGGTGAAATTAAGCGAAATGAGACCATATGTGTATTTATTTACAGTGTAATAAAAATAGACCCCATATAGGTAAGGTTGAAAATTCTATGTTTATTAAATGATATAAAGTAAATCTTGCACAAAGAAAATTATTCAAGTTAATTCTAGTAATTATTTTATTAAGTGTGTGTACCTAGTTTGAAATTTTTATTCCTTTCACGGGTTTTACGAGTAACGGCTAATATGAGGAATTTTGCATATTCTTACCTTCTCGTATGTATATATATATATATATAGACAATAATAATATAGAATTTTATTATAAAGTATTTTGTCCCATTTTTATTGCATGTATTGATAATTTTTATGTTTTAAACAAATAGTGGATAAATAAGAAGTGGATTTGATAAAATGCATTTATTAAAAATAATACGTTCATTATAAGCACACCGGGCAAAAATATTATTCACTCCTTGAAAATATTATTGTTCTTCTAAGTAGAATGTTTCTTGAAACATACAAGAATATTTATTTCAGCACAGAATGGATTTTAATCAATTTATTAATTAAAATCTACTTAATAAAGCTGATGGCTTTCAGTGGATTTTGGTACAATTGGAAAAATAGGATTGGGGTGGGGAATACCTAGTGGCGGCACATAGGTCAAAATTCATGAGAAGCAAATCGATAATGATTCCTATACTATTTTATAACTCAAGTGTGGGGCATGATTTTTCAGCGAGGAAGAACTCCCTATTCTCCCCCTTTAGGGACACCGTGGGGCATCCCCCCTTCAACACATGCCTGAAAGTTACTCAAAACTTGAAAATTCAATCTTTGTCCTCGTCTTGTTTGGTGCAAAATGTCCTTTGTTGTCCTTGCACAATAAAAATTCAACCGTCCATCAATCCTCGTGTTTCAGTCATTCTAAATTCATACGCACACACATCTGTATTGTTCAATATATTAATTAATTGTATATTGAGCTCGTGACTCGACTGCTGCACCATTTGTACCTGTTTAACCACTCCTTCACGTTGGCGCAGGGGTGAATAATTTTTTTGTCCGGTAAGCTTAATTTAAAAATGTCAGAAGGGCAACGGGGAGTCTAGAAGGTGGCCCCCGAGCGAAAAAATATTGATAGCCAGCCACTGGTTTAAATAATTAAATATTTAACTGTGATTACGTGTATTTTATATCTTCTACTCGTAATGTGTCATACATCCCAGTATTACATTTCTGACAGGGCGGTTGTCACTTTCTGACTATGTACTTGTTTTATTATTTTCTGTATCTTACGTAAGATTCAGATTTCATGGTTTAGACTTCCTTCCCTCCCCGTTGTCAGCAAAAATAAGCAGATCCCAACACCCTTCCCACAAAAGGTGCTTACTTACTATTTTAACGGTTCATAATATAATTTGACAAATTAGTATGAATGTCCATTTAAATATTTCTCTTTTATAATAAATGATTAAATCTGTCTACATAGAAGACCGTCAAGCTACGAGGCAAATAGAAAACACATACTCATAGAATCTTTCTCTCTCTCTGCGCAGTAAAATTAAACTTAACAACAAAATCTTAGCTTAAACGTCGTTATCTAAAAAAATAACTCCCGGTTTAGAATCCGTTCAATTCAATATCTTGACCATTAAAAAGATGGCTCCATGAACAGAAATAAGGATCGACTTCACGGTGCAATCACTGGTGCACACAAAAAGTGGGTAAGGTCAGTTACACACACACACGTACAGAGAGTGAAAGTGAAGGTTATGGAGCTATAACTCTATATAGAGTCAGACTGAGAATTTAGTCATGAGTTATAGCGCCAAAATTTCGGTGACCCCCTTGAATGTCGTTACAGCAAAATTCATCTGTACTCCGAAAATATGGAGCTTTTTTTTTGCCGCCCTTTCTTAATGAAAAATGCAGACTAAATAGGCAAACGTTCATTTTTAAACTTAATAAGAACTCTTTAAATAGTTAGCAATAAAAAAAATTTGTATAAGGTTGGTCAACGATTATGATTTTAAAAAACATTCGAACAATGTACATTCCAAACAAACCTTGGTTCCCTTTTAATTTCCACAATAGACATCAAAACACTAAGCTTTAAAAATATATGCCCTTCTGTCCAGCGTAGCGTTGCTTCATAATAACGCGGTTCGTCAATTGAACTACAATATTTTGATAGCAAATCTTCATTCTGAATATAACTAAACACTTCTTGAAAGGGTTCACCAATGCAGCAAACTTTCGATTAGCCAATGAGAGCTCGCGCGCTTCATATACTCTCCTGTGTGGTTATGAAATAATGTTGCAACGACTTTTCCAGTTTTTTAGTACTGGTTCGAATAGGGACCCATTTTTTCGTAGAAACTATCCTCAATGTTATGCAAAGTATGTATATACAGGGTTACTGAGAAAGACCGGATGCGGCCAATAACTTTTGAACCAAGACAGATATTGCAACCAAAGTTAGGTATTGGGAAGTAAAATGACTATGCACTATCAGATGAGATGAACAGCAGCGTGCCTGGTGGCGAATTGAGGAAGTTAAAAATTTTATTTCGAAAAATAAGGAAGACAGGAAAATATTTTCAATTAGAAAGTTGTAGAGCATCCTTCAGTTAGCAAGAAAAGGTGTACGGCTCACATACAATATGTACACATACTGCCACAAAGTGAGGTGTTCCAGAAGTTTCAAGGCAATACTTTCAGTTAATGCTTTCTGATGTTTTAAAAGTTGAATTGAAGTTCCTATAGGAGAGAGATCATGGTTTCTTTCCTTTAAGAACTTCAACTCAACTTTTAAGCTATCAGAAAGCATCAATTGAAAGCGATGTACTGAAACATTCGGAACACCTTACTTTGTGGCAGTACGTGTACATAGTGCATGTAAGCCGTATGTTTTGCTTACTAACTGTAGGATGCTCTACAAATTTCTCATTGAAAATATTTACTTATCTTTATTATTTTTCGAAACAAAATTTTTAACGTCCTCAATTCGCCACCAGGGGCGCTGCTGTCTATCATGTCTGATAGTGTATAGTCATTTTACTATACCAATACCTAACTTATGTTGCAAAAGATGTCTTCATTCAAAAGTTACTGGCCGCATTCACACTTTCCTAGGAAGCCTGTACATTAATTGCTCTTCAATGAGACAGTCTAAAGCTCTTTGGGGTCATTTGAAATGTAACAGGCGGCTTTTAACGTGATTTCCGAACACTGAAGTGCCAGAAAAATTGGCACACCTACCTAATATCGTGCAGCCCCCCTCCGTGCGCACGCAGAAGTGCCGCAACACGACGTGGCATGGACTCGACTAATGTCTGAAGGTATCCTGGAGACAATTCACACCAGGAATCCTGCAGGGCAGTCCACAAATCCATAGGAGTGCAAGGAGGTAGAGATCTCTTCTGAACAGCACGTTGCAAGGCATCCCAGATATGCTCGATAATGTTCATGTCTGGCGATTTAGGTGGCCAATGGAAGTGTCTAAAGTCAGAAGAGTGTTCCTGGAGCCACTCGGTAGCAACTCTCGATGTGTGGGGTGTCGCATTATCATGCTGAAATTGTCCAAGTCCGTCGGAATGCACAATGGACATGAATGGGTGTAGGTGATCGGACATGATGCTTACGTACCTGTCACCTGTCAGAGTTGTCTCTAGACGTATCAGGGGTCCCATATCACGCCAACTGCACACGCCCCATACCATCACAGAAGCTCCACCAGCTTGAACAGTCCCCTGTTGACATGTAGGGTCCATGGATTCATGAGGTTGTCTCCATACCCGTACACGTCCATCCGCTTGATGCAATTGGAGACGAGACTCCTGAGGCCAGGCAACGTGTTTCCAGTCATCAACAGTCCAATGGCGATGTTAGCGGGCCCAGAAGAGGCGTGAAGCTTTGTGCCATGCAGTCAGCAATGGTACACGAGTGGGCTTTCTTCTCCGAAAGCCCATATCAACAATGATGGTTCGTTGAGCAGTTCACACGCTGACACTTGTTGATGCCCCAGCATTGAAATCCGCGGCAATTTGAGGAAGTGTTGCACGTCTATCTCGTTTAACGATTCTCCTCAGTCGTCGAAGGTCCCGTTTTTTTCAAGGTCTTTTTCCGGCAACACCACTGTCAGAGATTTGATGTTTTACCGGATTCATGATATTCACGATATACCCGTGAAATGGTCGTACGCGAAAATCCAAATTTTGTCGCGATCTCGGAGAGGCTATGTACCATCTCTCTTGTGCCGACTATAACGCCACGTTCAAAATCACTTAAATCTTGATAACCGGCCATTGTAGCGGCCAGAACCGATCTAACAGCTTTGCTAGACACCTCATGTCTTATATAGGCGTTGCCGACCGCATTGCCTTACGCTGATTGGTTTCTAAGTTCCGTTATTTGCATACGCACGCCTGTACCAGATTCCTGGCACTTCAGTGTACTACAATATAAAGCCCAGCGGCGATGCCTTCACCGAGTGTTGTTAACCCAAGTTTCGACTCTCATTGGTGCGAGGAAACAAAACGCTCACCAACTGACTGTTCACCGTAGTCCAAGGGTTTGTTCTCCCGGCTCTAAGAGGCCAGGACTCCTCTGAAACGCGTAGATCCAGAGCCCCACTTTGGCGTTGTTGATAATGCATTCATATGTATGTCGTATCATTAACCCCAGGGTTCGACTCCCGATGCTATCGTAGAGCGCACGTACTGCTTTTCTGCCCAGAACAAAGTTCAATTCTGGAGTTCGATTCCCTGGGCAGCAGAAGTTCGGGTTCCTAGGAAAAATATAGGTTCCGGATCGGCATGACGTTTACTGTCCTTGCGCCATAAAAGCACAAATAATGAATACAATATACTTGCAAACGTTCATACCTATACCGATTCGAACTCAGTATAAAAATTCGTGGTATTAACTGTATCGTTAGGCATAGCTTTTTAAGTGAGTTATGGAAACAATACGATAGTTACCAGAGCTGCAATATAAATTATATTGATTACCAAAAGTATTTATGCCAAGATTACCAAAAACATATTTTGCTTGGCTCGTATAGTAGAATATGGTTGTGTTTTTTATATTCAGTGAAAATCATTTATGACAACCTTCAATGGACAGCGCAGATTCGGCCATCATAACCGATAGTCGTTTCAAGAGATATTTTTTAAATCATGTAGTATGATAATACAATTTCACACTTATTTATTTCAAAAACTTGTACCTCATCTTTGTATTTCTTATTCCAAACTTAAAAAATTAAAACAATATGATTAGACCCAGATAACAAGGATGGTCCTTGAGACGTCCTGGACATATCCTCAGGATGCCCTTAGAGCGATCTTTTCTATCTGGGGAGTACTGTTCAGAAGGCGAGCACCCACTTGGAGGCAATGGGATGTCAAATTGCTACAGCTCATTTGCGGATGCTTTATATAGGAAAAACTCATTAATATAAAAGGTACCGAGGCCATATGCGATATACGCAGCTGTTATATTTATAAGCAATATCTTTTTAACGTATAAAATAATAGGAAACCAAACTAGTTGCTCGTTATGGCCGGTACCATTATGGGGGGTTTCCATTGAATTCATTTATATTATTAATGAAAGAGTATATAAATGGAAAAAGAAAGAAATGGTTTACGTTTAGTTAAAGAATCTTTAAAATATTTTTAATCAGCGCCGAAAATATTCTTGATAAGAGGTGAATTTTCTTCCCTTTTCCTGGAACATATCATGATTAAATTACATGATGTAAAATTTTGAACTGAATGGTGCATTAACGAACCCAAATATATTTTATTTGTGGAAGTGACATCTCAGATCATGTGTATTATCATCATCACCATATTCAGTCATTATCAATTCAGTGTTTGGGGATTGTCTGCGGAAAGGCGTTATATCTTACTTGAAGTTTGAAAAGCAACCAATCAATAGAAAGCTGGAAAATTGTTTAGCCTATTATAAATTTTGCGACTTTTAGTTGTGGAAACACAATTAAGGTCGTTTCGTAGTTTAAATCCGTGTTAATAAAATACTTCTTATACGTTCGTTTATTAGTATGGTTATCTTAATCTATCTTCAATACTTTTATTTATTTTATATTTTATTTATTTATGTCAAGTTCGAATGATTGAACTGCAAAGTTTTCAACCTGATCTCTACACACGAAAAAAACCCAGTTCACAAAACATCTTTTGTAAACCATTAGTGAGCTAACTACTCGCTAAAAAGGAGTGATTTATTTTCCAGAACGTCAATGACTTTAACTCGAAATGAAAAAAAAAATGCTTTGGAGAGTTACTGTATTCAGAGAATGTGCTCTGGGCCATGAGAACGGAGAGGGGCGTCTCCTGTTATGGCCCCCTTGCCCCTATTCTCGTGCACTGTCGGCAATTCTTGACAGAATTCGTGATTCTCCAATTGGCGCGCTCACCATGTTGTCATCCGCAAGTGCTAGCATCTATTACCGAGGGCGGATTGGACGTTGATGCAGATCACGGGTCATGCGGTACCGTTACCGTGTGTCGTCTGCCAGGTGGAATGTCAGGGGTAGTTGCTCATCGTCAAGGCCCACACAGCCCGGCAGGTTCTCGGTGGCAATTTGTTACTCTGGCTGAGCCAGTTCAGGACATTTAGGTCTCGTGTATCGTCTGAGACTTCCCGCTGCGTCCCGTTAGACGTGTGTGCATGTGTTTGTGCGAACCACTTTTGATCTCGAAACGATGGTGCGAGCCATTTTTCTAACATTCCTGTCGCCTATAGTTTCTGTGTTTGTCTCTGAATCCGCATACCATAGTTGCTGTTGGAGAAATCTTCATTCACATAGAATTCGAATTCAACTTCCTTCGTCTTCAAAATAAAGGATGTCCTTTTGACCATCTGCATCGCCAACATTTAATTGGTTATGACAAAATAGGGGAGGAGAAAACGCATCAATATTTGTTAGAAATATGGGAGTCGAGACCCTCATTTATTTCCATCTTCGGCCTCAATAAATTATTATATTATTTATGGTGTTGCATATATCATTCCAGCTTTTCATTTATTTGGCAGCGTTTTTTCATTTTAGAGGAG
>QLNU02015360.1:192773570-192799793 GCA_006491805.2 Dysdera silvatica | reverse complement strand
TGCAAGGCATCCCAGATATGCTCGATAATGTTCATGTCTGGCGATTTAGGTGGCCAATGGAAGTGTCTAAAGTCAGAAGAGTGTTCCTGGAGCCACTCGGTAGCAACTCTTGATGTGTGGGGTGTCGCATTATCATGCTGAAATTGTCCAAGTCCGTCGGAATGCACAATGGACATGAATGGGTGTAGGTGATCGGACATGATGCTTACATACCTGTCAGAGTTGTCTCTAAACATATCAGGGGTCCCATATCACGCCAACTGCACACGCCCCATACCATCACAGAAGCTCCACCAGCTTGAACAGTCCCCTGTTGACATGTAGGGTCTATGGATTCATGAGGTTGTCTCCATACCCGTACACGTCCATCCGCCTGATGCAATTGGAAACGAGACTCGTCAGACCAGGCAACGTGTTTCCAGTCATCAACAGTCCAATGGCGGTGTTGGCGGACCCAGACGAGGCGTAAAGCTTTGTGCCGTGCAGTCAACAATGGTACACGAGTGGACCTTCGGCTCCGAAAGCCCATATCAATGATGGTTCGTTGAACAGTTCGCACGCTGACACTTGTTGATGCCCCAGCATTGAAATCCGCGGCAATTTGAGGAAGTGTTGCACGTCTATCTCGTTTAACGATTCTCGTCAGTCGTCGAAGGTCCCGTTCTTTCAAGGTCTTTTTCCGGCCGCACCGCTGTCGGAGATTTGATGTTTTATCGGATTCCTGATATTCACGGTATATCCGTGAAATGGTCGTACGCGAAAATCCAAATTTTGTCGCTATCTCGGAGATGCTATGTCCCATCTCTCTTGTGCCGACTATAACGCCACGTTCAAAATCACTTAAATCTTGATAACCTGCCATTGTAGCGGCAAGAACCGATCTAACAGCTTTGCCAGACATCTCTTGTCTTATATAGGCGCTGCCGACCGCATCGCGTTACGCTGATTGGTTGCAAAGCTCCGTTATTTGCATACGCACGCCTGTACCGGTTTTTCTGGCACTTCAGTGTAATTTTTTTTATTAAATCCAGGTAACCTGGGTGTATATGACTATTATTCCCTAGCACAAAATTGTGGATTAAATTCAGGCGATTTACAATCTCATAAACTATAAGCTTACGTAAAGAAACTTAATTCGTTGTGAATGGAAGCATGTGACTTGTTTTGATTGTATAATATTATATCGTTAGGACCACAGCCGTTAAGTTCAATGAGCTGGGTTCGATTTCCGTTAAGCTTGGTCGTGTGCAAAATTATATTTGTTTGGAGGTCATATTAAGCTGTTCTGCAGTTTCAGGACGGCCAAAATACACACGAAAATCCCTATTACTTCTGAGAAATGGAGAACGCACCAAACAAACTTGAAAATGTTACACTGCATTGGATAATTAAGAAAACTTAGCATAAACCGTTGTGCAGAACAAAAGTATTCAACAAAAAGATGAATTTAGAGAAAATTGACAAATTAAACATAAAAAGAGGTCTGAAATATTGAAAACAGAAGAAGTTAAAGGCTTAGAATAAACGTTGATAGGAATCAATTATTAAAACAAGGAAAGTTTGCAAAAATGACTCATGGGACGTAACCCTTCTGGAAACTATTACAGACGACATTACAATGAAACGAATAATTTATTGTTTCGTATCATAATTTTCCTACTTGGAGCGTTTATTTCTGTTAACTGTGAGCGTGCCTGTGACCAAGGTCAATACAGGAAAGGAGGTAAGTCCCAAAGGAACAAAATAAATCTGAAGCACAAGTGAGTCTAATTTGCACCTAAGTCTCATTTATTTTCCCTAAACCATCATACAAACTTAACTTTTACCAACCCGCTCTGTAAACGCATATTCAAAAGTTGTTTACATTTTTCACATGTCGGTTTAAAAATCCACCTATTTATCTTCTCAAGAGGTAAGACGTAGACAAAACCTGCATAACTGTTTTCACAACGTCACAACGAGTGCAGAGCTCAGTGGAACGTGGGATCACCTTTTGCAATCTTAAGGGTAGAGCAGTTGCATTTAAGAGCGAGGATGGATTTATGCCTGCAGACATTCGGAACTGTTTCTGTGCATAAATTTATCTTAATTTCAGTATAGCCTTCTGGCAGGAATGGTTTGTGTATAGTTAGTTTGGAGCCTTAACGTCACACATGTGAAAATTAATATAGACGCAATTGCTGAGGTTTAAAATTTAACGTGACGCGTTCTAATAAAATTGTCGTTGAAAATACGAAACTATAAGCAGATTTTTTTTTTCCTTTTACAGTAGAACTTTGCTTATCCAAAATAAAAGGGGCAGACCCATTTTTGGATAATCTGGGAATTTAATTTTCAGCGTATATCTGAAAAGAGACTACAACTTTTGTCTGAAAGCACGTTTAATTTCATATTACTAGAGGAAAATGTCACATAGTGTATACATATGTTAATTAAGATATTAACTGTTTTGAAATAATCCAGTATCATTGCATATATATCCGATATCTATAAGTTGTATTATTTTTTTTAATCCAGAATGAATTATGATACAAATAGGGGCGTTTTTATTGAGAATATTAACCGAATGTTTACATAAAAAATAAATACAACATGCCCTTTGGAACAATCGGGGTTTTAATGTACTTGAAAATGCGGAGTAAAATAAGATACATCCCAACTAGAAAACTCACGTAACTGAAAGAAAATGTTCCAAGTATTTAGAAAATTGATTTTCAGTTAAGTGGTTTCTCTAGTTTGATGCCCCTTATTGTGACATTTTTGTGTTTACTTTTTTATATATTTAAAAACATTCTTTGTCGACTTTTTATTTATTTTTTTAATTTAAATTCTAATATAAATTTGAAAAATAAGGACATTGCATCTTAGGATAATGCTCACATATTAATTGAATTTCCATATATAAACAGCAAGAAGGGAAATACGAATCAGTATGCAAATTCGACATAATACTACGCCGAATGCAGTAGTAGTTATAAATAACGTTACACAAGCGTAGTTTCAAACTATTAATTTTAGCATCTAAAACTAGACCTTATAAAGTAATTTATAACTTTCATTACATACGAATTATCATTTCAAATTTGGGCTATTGAAATACAATAGCAAATCTCGCTGCGCATTTATTATCTTCCATAAGGCTATCTGCATAATTATGAATAATGATACGTAATGTGTTACTTTGTTTACGAGCCAAAGATTTTGATTCAAACTAAACCTTTTTCACTTATAAAAACGTAAAAAAATTTGTACCGCTTTAAGCTAGATTCGAACCAGCAACCTTCATATTACTACCTTAGTGCTGTGCCCACTATGCTACCTGGGTTTTCCATGCAGGCATTCATGCTCTAATCTGAACTGAAACAATAAGAGCGTGTAAAAAACCGACTGATTTAATTTTAACCAAATCTTCTTGTTTATTGTGAAACTATAGATCATCAATTATCTTTTCTTATACATAACTAAGTATCCTTTCTTTTCTACATAACCAAGTATCCTTTCTTTTCTACACAACTAAGTATCCTTTCTTTTCTACATAACTAAGTGTCTTTTTTTTCTACATAACTAAGTACCTTTTCCTTTCTACATAACTAAGTACCTTTTCCTTTCTGCATAACTAAGTACATTTTCCTTTGTGCATAACTAAGTATCCTTTCTTTTCTACATAGCAAAGCATTCTTTCTTCTAAGTTAAATATCTTTTCTTCTACATGGCTATTTATAATATATAGCTAAATATGGAAATTAATTGCGGGTGCCAAATTTAACCTCTAGGATTAATTTCTCCACTTTTAAAGAGGAAGTTTTAAAGGAGTAGCTAACTACACTTTCTTTTGTATGGCTAAATGTCCTTTCTTCTATACAGTTAAGTATCCTTTATTCTACATTACTAAAATCCTTTCTTATGCATAAAGATTATGAGGTAGCTATCAGAGCTACACCTGCTTAAAAAATTGCTAATATGTTATCCTCTTACCTTAATCCAGAGATTCTAAGCATCTTTTAATTCACGGCGCACTGCGATGCATACAAAACTTTTCTGTTGCACATCCTGTGCACAAAATTAAAAAATATATAAATGTAATTTAAATAAATAATAAAATTCCTTTTATTCTAGGGGCTTAACAATAAATTATTTATAAATACAATAAATGTCTATGTAAATGTTTTTATTCTAATTTCTAGAATATACTGTCATAATATTAGCGGCTTACTGTTTCAGAATTATTGTCTCAATATGTTATTTATTAGTATGCTATATATTTGTTATTATATATGCTTATATATGCGCACAGTGCATCTCGATTTTGACGACTGCGATTATCCTCTGATATTGAATTTTCCCAACGACCAGCAATATCCTAAGTTTTGTATTAAGATTTAAGCAGTTTAAAGTAAGACAGCCTTTTGAGGTTATTAAACTGTGTGATATTATTTTTATATATGTGTATAATGATATTTCTTAATATTTCATAAAAGAATGATTATTAATAAACATTTTCAAATTTCTATTAAAAAATAGAGTATATTATGGTCTGTCTAGTGGTTTCAATCGCCATATTCGTGCCAGCTGGACTGAGTTCGACTCCCAGTGTACATGGTTGTTGTCCTGTATTCTTGTAGATAATCTTGGATCGTGACACGCGGATATATATTTAAAGAATGCAGAAACGAGCAGATTTCTGAAAGTACGAGGTGTAAAATTTATAAGAAAGGGCTTGTAAATTTACTACTCTTTTATTTATTTTTCATATAATAAATTTTTTATGAAATGGAGATTCGTTAATTATATACGAAAAATAATTCCATGTAACTCCCCCGCCCACGCCCTTTTCAACAAAGCAGTTAATACGCTTTTAATCCCCCTTTCGTAACTAACGGTACACCCTGTACAAATGCCGAAAGTCTATGATTCTAATACTGTATAAATGTATGCAATAATAACGGAGGCTTTTAATTTGCAAAACCAATGATATTTGACAACCAGTTCAGGATATAACTTATAGCTAAAACGAAACATTTTTTTAAAGAGTCCTTATTTTTTATAAGGTTAAAATATACTCATATATCCTGCCTCGCTTACTGAGGCAAGAGGGGAAGCATAAATCTGTGGTCGTCAATTGGTCCAACACCTTGGTGTTATTTTTTCACGTTAACTTAAACGGTCGTGAATAAAAGTAACAGCTTTTAAAACCAAAGCACGTCTACTTGCTGTTAAATACAGCTCTGGAGTAACCTCTGGCGGCGTTCTTTTAATTAAGCACTTTTTCTCGGGGCAAAAAAATCGTCGTTTTCCTCCTTCGCTTGCTTCAGCCCACCCAGGGCGGAGTCACATTATCCGCAAAAATTCTTTGAGTGATTTTAGGTTTTTATAGAAAAGATGTACTTGCAGCGAATATTTGTGAATGAGATAAGACTTCCGAAAACATCGATGCTTCAGTACAGGTGGTAACATGCCTTAAAAGAGCACTTACTAACCAAGATAACGGATTTTAGCCATGCAGAATGCCGTTTGTTTTAAGGAGATTGCAAAAACTTGTATTACCGAAAATGGGGGATTTGTTTTTGGCTCTATAAACTAGTTCATCTCAGTTTTAAATCCTTCTGTACTTCAGAAATGTGTGTGCCGCTTTAAACAGAACACTAACGCATCTTTATAATCCATTTTTACAAAGTAATAACAAATTACCGATATAGGAATTTGAAATATGGAAACTACAATATCGGGATTTCTTTCTTTTCTAAGAAAATAATTTATTACTTGTTAGTCTGAAAAGGCGTACATTTATTACTGTACTCTAAAGATACCAATTATCTTTAAATGACTTTTTATAATTAAGACATTGGTTGACCTTTTCTCTCTCTCCCTCTCTCTCTCTCTCTCTCTCTCTTTGAAACATTTTTTTTCAATTCCACTGACATGTATTTAAAATTTTAGTTATTTAATTTAGCCAATTTTTTAACAGACAGTATATATATATATATATATATATATAAGCACATTTAAGGTTCGAGGCACCTGATTTTTACATACATACATACATACATACATACATACATATACATACATACATACATACATACATACATACGAACCTCCATATAACGAAATGGACGTTCCAGGAAAAAAATTCGTTATATAGAAATTCGCTACGTAGAAGCTGCGTATTCATGAACTAGGGCAGTGTAGTATGATACCACAATTAATATCCTCTTTTCAGTAAACGACGGTTTCTCATAAATAATATTCAACTATTTAAAAAAAATATGCTTTTAAATGTGCGTATTGTATTCCAACGGTATTAGGGAACCCAAGGTAGCTGACGTGACCACTTAATTTTCTGTTTTGGTCGTTAAAAATTTTATTATATAAAAATTTATTTCGTTATATAGAAACACTTTCATATGTAATGACTATGGGGATTTGCCAAAACTTCACTATATAGAGAATTTCGCTATACGGAAGTTCGTTATATGGAGATTCTACAATATATATATATATATACAGTGAAAACTGTCTAAGGCGGAACCTACATAAAGCGGAAACTTGCTCAACACGGAATTTTTTTACGGTCCCTTCAAAAGTCAATGGTAGTTAACATTAGCTACGGAAACTGTCTAACGCGGAAGCGGAAAGCACTATTTAGTCCCGTTAAAGAGAAAAACCTGCATAAAGCGGAAAATCGTTAGTAGGAAGAAAATTTTCTCAGCAGAAAAAGGAAAGAGGGTTGTATTGTTTGTTTGTTTGGATGTTTTATGGCGCAAGAGCATCTGAGCTATACTGCGCCGAAAAGAGGGTTGTAATATAATACAAATAGCAAAGTGGGGATAACGAACAAAAGACATTTTACACTTTATAGATACAGAATGCCCTTACTCGACCACCATTTTGCACACCACCCCTACTTTAAATAAAAACGTTCATTATTAACCAGAACGAAAAGTCATTCATGTAGACTTTATCAATTCATGGATAAACTCACAGCAATGTGTAATACAAATGGTCATCCATTGTGAGGGATATATTCAGAGAAGCACTCTAAGTTCCCATTTGTATTAGAAAATACTTCTCAAAGATACTTAGTTTTTGAGTTAGTTTGTTCTTGAAGATCGCAAATTGAAATAAAAGAACTTTCTGGAAGCTAACAAAGAATGAAACTGGGAGAAGTGAAATCCTTATTCTTTTCTTTTTCCATCAAGAAGCAATCACTCTGGGGCTAATAAAATGTTCATGAATCAGTCTAGTTTCTTGGCATCTAAAAAACACGTAAGGGTACGAGTTATACGTACGTCAGAGCAAAGGCGGATCCAGAAATCTTTCAGTGAGAGGGAGATTTGCTTAAGATTCCCCTTTTTAACCAAGTGTTCGGTGCTTTTCATTTCATTTTCCATGATATAATTTCGGCTCAAGGGGTGGGGGAGGGGTGATCACCCATTCGCTCCCCTTGGATCCGTCAATGCGTCCTAGTATACTTACAGTATATACAAAACTTTGTTTTCAAATAAACAATTCAAAAATAATGAACATGACGAATGACTCAATATGCGAAATTGAAACATATTTTGTGAATCAAAATTGTAAGCAAATTACCATGAAAATATTTTTGCGTAATACAGTTAATGTGTTAAAGAATTGCATACTGTGAGTGAATATTAAAGGTTGAATACTTGATACGTCAGCACATTTCTCATTTTAATCCTGATATAAAATGGACTGATTGAAAATTGGGGAATAAGGGCAATTATATACTTTATCGTTACAATTTAAGCTTACATAATATACTTTTTGTATGGAATAGGCATGTGCAGTTACCATGGAGGTTTGTACTATATCGATGGTCACTACTAACACAAAATATTGCAAAAATTAATAAAAATAAAATGCAGTGATAAAATAAATATTTCTATCACGAGGGAAATAAATTTAGTTATAAAGTTCGCAAGATGAGACAAAGAAAAAAAATTAGCATATGCAGTCATCTCTTACCACTGAATTTAACTATGTATGTATTTGTTTTGCATGTAACCTCCATAAGGCGGAAACCTGCATACTACGGAATTTTTTCCGGTCCCGTGAGTTTCTGCCTTAGACAGGTTTATATAAACTGTACTCCAAAATCTGCCCTAATTATATAATAATATAAATATTAATTGAGGTTTTACCTGCACGTGTGAACTTACTTTCTCTTTTGCCCCGTAATTAAAACTATACAGCAATCAATAACAGAGAATTACTTGATCACGTCATTTAATTATTAATTAATGGCTTCAGTTTAGCATCGTGAATTTAAATATCCTGTATAGAAAATATCTCTATATATTTTGAGACATCTATAACACTAAAACCTGCTGTAATATAGGCCTATTATAATAGTTATGTTAAAACCAGCCAGCCCACATACCTCTAATTACGCCACCTATGTATTAGTTTTCTTCCTATAATATTAATTGGCGTTACTGTGAAGAGAGTCCACAGTAGCCTAATGTCGCTCCCTTGGGGTTGAACTTCCGAGTGGCACGAGGAAAGTCGCACCTCTCATACATCTTAATTATTTCGGCAAATTAATTGCTACCACCCCACAGATTAAGTATGTTGTCTGAAACTTGACAAAGCACATGCGGTTAGCGATAATTTTTTCAGCGAAAATGTGACCTTAAAGTGCCCTCTTCTTTCAGTTATTTGAGCACGGAACATAGAAGGAGCACCTCATTGTTTATTATTAACATTTTATGCATCAAATCAGTCAGTATTATAAAGTAATATTTCTTAGACTAAGTATTAATCGATTAATGGTTTTGGCTATTCCTAAAATTTCAATTAATCTTAATCTTTGAGGTCGGTTTTTTTAATAAGTACGCATTTTGCTTAATTTAGTTAAAAATTGCTTGCTTTCGGATGCTCCGAATTTTTTCTTTTATTAATATATATAAGATGCTCATGAAATCCTAGGCCGAATTTTGTTTTTATAACGAAAGCAATACAAATATTCAAGTCGTAAATTGTTTTAATATAATGTTTTCATCCCTATAAATTTAATTTTGCTTTTGTTGTGTTCATATTTTCAATTTTATCAACTTATCTTGAATTCAAAAATACTGAATGACTCCAAATGACGATAATTGAATGAAAAGCTAATTGCGTACTTTGGCTTGCAGACTTTTAGGCATCCATCTGTGTGGCGTTCTGTCATCATCCTTTGAATCTATTCCGCAAATTTTAAATATATAAAAATGCGCACTTGAATAAATGGAATGGTAGAGGCAGATCAATTATTTGATCATCGTCATCTCTTAACCTAATCCTATTAAATTTGTGAGGGGTAACACAATTATACTTCGTCTAATTTATCCACGTTAAATTTTTATTGTAGATGGAAACACTTATCTACTCATCAAAACCCTATTCTTTGGATAAACGCAAAGTCAGAATTACAAACGCACTGTCATATCAGTGTGAACCAATCATGTAATGTTTACACGGAGTTTGACAATCGCCTTGAAAGAAGTAAAAACAGTAAGAGAGCCTACCTTAAAGTGCAATAATTATTAAAAATGAATTAATAATATGACTATAGGATTCAAATTCCCTTATATGTTCGACAAAATGATTATATCGCTTTGCTTGATTTTAATCATTAAAATTTAAAACTATTACAGCACTTTCGAGTATCCTGTGATTAAAACTTTAATACATATGCGGCTAAATTAGTGACTGATTAAAAAAAGAGTTTGTTGAAAAATTATTCAAAATATATTTATATAAATATTTTACGCATTTTTACATTGCGCATTTTATTATGTACAGAGTTTAGAGATTTTTGTTTTGTGAGATGAAGTTTTAATCGTTCAATAAAAGAAAAGATATGTTTTATTCATATAGAAATTGCAAAACGTGAAGAACCAATGAGCAGTAATTAGTATTGAATTAAAATCAATTCAAAACGATGATCTAATTCAGCAATGATCTTGCTCGCTTTTTATACATACAAAAGAGACAATTATCTGAGATCCTTATAATTCCAGCTAATCGAAGCTTTCACATCTGAAGTCGTTTCAAATTAAAACTGAATCAAGCCTCTTTAAATTAAAAACTCATAGACATTTTAAAATTAATAAATCATAGACATTTTAAAATTAATAAATCATAGACTTTTTAAAAAAATCTGTGATATTTTAAATATCATAGAATTTTTAAAATTAAAAATTCATATACTTTTAAAATTAAAAAAACACAGACTTTAAAAAATAAAATTAAACGTCTTATTTATACATTTAATGAAATTTCACAAGTTTTAAAAATTATCAAATATGGAACAATTCAGATTATTTCTAATAATGCAAGCTTTTCGATATTCCAACCTAGTTCTGGTTTACAATGCCCAAGATTATCGAGGCTATATTTTACGTATAAATTACATTTTCCGTCTATTCCATAAACGCTTTAGGTGAATAAATCTTCTGGGAAGTTATTGAACGACATGATTTTGGTGAATTTCATGCCCAGCTTCTGCAACCTCTTGATCACATCCTAGATACGGCAACAAAAAGTGATATGCTGAAAAAAATCCTTAAAAATATCTTCATGCAATAGTGCCATATTAAGACAAAGACACACATGATAGTTAACATCATACAGATGAATGTTGATTTTTCAGACCAAGATAACATTTTTCCGTATATATGTATCTCCTAATTTTTGTATTTTCATTTCCACAACAGAGGCACTTCTTCATGTTCCCTAGCGAACAAGGGGACTCATAATCGATATCAACTGCCATAAGTCAGATACTATAAAATATGACCTTGTACGAACGAATATCTGCCACAATAGTACTAAACTTTGATTTGGGATGAAACGAGTTGTTTCTGGTAACTTTTGGTTCTGGGGCTTCCCAAAAGCTAATGACTGTTCAGATATCGTTCGTATATTGGATTATATATTGTGTTTTTGCTTTGTAATTTTAATCGTTTATTTGTATCAACACAGGTCGTTTGTACATTAAATTTCATTCAATTCGGACGAGTCCTTCATGGTGTTGCAATTTTTACAAACATGAGTATATATTATTAGTGTGTCTAGAAAGTTTTAGATTTATGGTTTATTTCCTACATAGGTCTAAGTAGATTATCTTTAATTATAGATACTCGATACGACAAAAATATCCTACGAAAGGATATCTAAATAAATGGACATGGTGTGTGTCTGCCTTTTCAGTATTTAAGAATGTAATATTCATAATATAGATCGCAAATTACGCTTATATTGAAAATAACATGTACTGATTCATGTATCCTTACCTTTCAAATAATGGGACGCTATCTTACGTCCACCTAATTTTAATGAAAACCACCAATCCAGTTTATCGAGGAAGAAGAAACTTATTCTCTGGTAATGAGTTAATGTTCCATTTACCTATTATATACATGTGTTTTTCTGTAACGAGCAAACTATACATCTTTGTTAGCATTAGAGCTCCGTAAGTTTCTTTTCTCATACAGTAAAACCTCTCTAAAGGATAACCTCTATTCGGCGACCACCTCCTTTAATGACCATTTTTTTCTGTAAACGGATGATTTCCTTTACACCCCTCCCCTATAGACCCAATACTGAATTTACTTCCATGCAGAGACCACCATTCTGAGCGACCGCTTTTTCACGGAACCGACGGTTGTCGCCTTGAGGAGGTTTTACTGTATATTCCAAACCTCCTACAACTCCGCCGAAGGGAAAAAGACCTGTGGTGATGTAATTTCCACGCATTTGGTTGCCATGTGAATAATCAAGGTTTGCTTCCAATAGGTATCCTATTCTTGACAGTTCCATTCGGCAAGTCCTTAGTCAGAGGCAGGGCCTGATCACCGTAAAGGCGTC
This sequence comes from Dysdera silvatica, assembly GCA_006491805.2. NCBI lineage: Eukaryota > Metazoa > Arthropoda > Arachnida > Araneae > Dysderidae > Dysdera > Dysdera silvatica. Next base: position 192,787,922 of record QLNU02015360.1, on the reverse strand, counting down.
CAAAGCCCGGGCTTTGAGAATAGATTATATTCTGAGCATGTGCGTGGACCACGCACATGCGCAGAAGGATTGTTCACCGTGCAGTTCCCACTCCTGCTAGAGTCTAGTCCCAAAGCCCGGGCTTTGGACGCCTTTGCGGTGCTGAGGCCCTGGTCAGAGGTGTTATTCCCAAAGCGGGAGACGGTCAATTTTTCATAAAACTGCTTCAACATGACCTTAACAATATTTGTGTCCTTAATCGTAAACAAATAAACGGAGGGGAAGCATTTCTCACCTGTACACAGAGCTGTTTTCACAGATCACTTTAGTAAGTTAGTAGAATACTTTCACGATGTTCAACTATACATGTTTCAAAGAGATCCTGCATAAGTAGAAGTATGTTTGAGAACAATATTGAAGAACTCCAAAACATACTGAACTTGTGATAACCAAAAAAACTTCAATTAGAGGCTTAAAACGGTAACTTTTCAAAATAAATTACGAGCATTTCATACACTTCCGTATTAAAGGTTTCGTATCTTATTCCATATATAAGAATCTGAAGTACAACTCTATAAAATTCGTCATACACGAGTGCATTTCAACGAAATATTTTTATGTGTATAGCTTTTTTGAATAGGCACGCATTTGCATGTCTATATACTAGTGTTTCATCTAAAGCGAAATAGAAGGGCGCGACGCCCTGTCCTTTAACTTGTCCGCCCTTGTGCCCATATGTCCCACCCAACCCTCGGATAATAACGCACCATTCTTCCCCGATGATAAATTTAAATTCTCACGTTAGAATCCAAAACGCGTGACGAAATTTGTTGATTTATAAAAATTTTGTACTCCAACATTTCATTTCTGTAATAACACTGATGGTTTTGGCAAAATGAAATTGCTGACGAATATTTGTAAACAAAGCACTGTTGCCAGGTTTGCAGACTTTCAACCACGGACTACTGCGATAAACGTTAGCGGTTCCACCTATTTTTGAGATCAAATTTTTGTTAAAATCAATTTGTTTGTCTTTAAGCACTAAACTAAGCATGTTTTACATCCCTATTTTATGAAGCTTACTTGTCATATAGTATAGGATATTTAATTATATTGTTTAACTAAATTATAGTTATATTAATTTAATTATTATTTTGTATGAAGTTGGGATTTTTTAATCTTGCCATCTGGCAACATTGCAGTTAGATTGCAATAATCACGCACACCTTCCGCTCGCCTTTCGCATATACTTAACTCGGAACAAAAAAAAAAAAATCCTCCAAAAAATGGTTACCTGCAAACAAAAACTAAGCAATTTAAAGAAAGCAACTATAGGAACTAAACAAATTAAGACGTTGTTTAAAGGAATTGGTAGCAGTAAAGCTAACTTCAGCGCGGATATTCATTATGAGGATCTGTATATTTAGAGCGCCAAATAAAATGGCCTTTTGTCAGGCCATGCGCCCTGTCCTAATTTTTTTCTAGATGAAGCACTATATATGCACACAAATTGCCTTAACCTATATCCGTACATTATATATTGTTTATGTCTTTTGCAACACAAAAAGAGCGACGGTCATGCTGCGCCGGGACCTACTGTTTTCCGAGGAATCCGAACCTCTACTGTCAAGGGACTCAAAGCCCGAAATACGGTGGACATAAAAGCAGCACGTGTTTCACGGTACCATTAGAAATCAAACTCAGTTTAATGGCACAACAGAATAATGCGCCATCGTTACACACGCCATGGTATAATAGTAGACCTACACGTTTTAAAAGATTCCGTACCCTCTAATACCTAAGGAATCAACTCTTGGACTAAGAAGATCAGTTAGTCAGTAAGCGCATTTTTTTTTGGGGGGGGGGGAGACGTTGGGAGTCGAACCCGGATTAGCGGCACGTCAGGAGAACTGGTTACCACTGCGCCACCACAGGGGGCCAATGCATCATCTATAAATATTACACGCGAATGGATTTCATTATTAATCAAACCTGAAGTTTTCCATCATTTAAATATCTGTTTTGTTATCCTGCTTTCTTGTGAACAACACATGAGGAATATACCAGACTCCTCTTATATTTCAGCTGCGATAAACGATTGTCAAGAGGTACGCGGTAATTGTGAGTGGTATCATTCAACAACCTCGTCAAAACAAATACAGGAACTACTGTCACTGAGAGAGATTCTCACATGTTATCCTCCTTCTCCTCCTTTAAATTACACTATGCTTCTCAGAGTTTTTGTTGACATTATGACCTCCGCAAGGTGCAGTTACCTATGGTCGCTAAAGATGGGTCGCGATAACAAGAGCAACGAGCATCACATCAGACCTCTCGCCATTATCAATGCTCTAATTCTCTGATACTTCTTGTCATTCGTAGTTCGTCTTACAGCCACCCACAGGTACGTCCGTGTCATCGTAAATATTCCATTTGTACTTTCGGTACCCCGTGGTGAAGTACGCCATGTATTTCTCGTCCCTCTTCTCTTCCATTGCGAAATTCCACCATATCACCACTTCAACAGCTTGGTACCTAAGCTCGTACGATTTCCAAGATCGAATCTCTGCTTTTTAGGAGACAGATACTAACGTAATACAAATCAAATGCGACCAGTATCGGTTTCGAATTCCGGAAAGTAACATTGTGTCTCTAATTGTGTCAGAGATTCAAAACTCTCCTAACGTTAGAGATCTCAGAATTTGCACCTGACAGCAGAGTTCTCGCTACAACTGGGTTCGACTGTAGTTTTGAACTTAAACAAAACAGCGTTCATTAATTGGGAGTATGAACTACCTCAAAGCACAATAAGCTGTCACAAAATGCCAAGGGTGCAATTAAAACCCTCCATATTAAGAGTCTTTGTTGTGTTGCCCAACAAAGATGGCGGAAGTAAGAACTAAGTTATTATCCTAGCATTATATTATATAAACATGCAAGTAAAGACAGAATTGCGTAAAAGGTAAAACAAATTTTGATAAGGAGTGTCATAAATTTGACAGGTCACACAACATGAATTTAAGGAGAATGAGAGACGTATCTGGTAATCCACAGTTCTTTGTGGAACTACTTTGGGGTCGCAAAACACAGCTCGACGTTGTTATGATATGTTGATGACAATATTATTCACTAGCGATTGAAAAATTTTACCCCGAGACCTGACAGAAAGTTACCCGAATTTTAATATATCCCAAAGATTTTATGAGCTGCATATATTTTCCTCCATAAAAAAAATAAAATATGAAAGAAAATCGAATTATAAAAAAAAAGTAAAAATGTGTCAAGTCATGAATTGTTATAATTTAGAAAACTAAAAATGGAGAGAGAAGTAATCTTCTTTTCAATTTCCTATAAACTATCGATTTTTAATAATTTAGAAACTTAAAAGCACAAGGCATAGATACATTTCTCAAATGTTTTTAAATTATTGTTTTATTACATCAAAAATTCGTCCATTGCTGAAGATGTTAACATTTTAAATCTCTTTAAGCAAGGTTTTCCGCGACCTTACGATTCGAAGTATGAAAAATCAAAATCCAATGTGATACTCACCCCTATTCCAGGTACATCAGAATGCTTTTATTTTGCAAAATATTTAATAACTTAAAATTCGTCTTTTGCAAAATTTATGTAACTTTCTTGCCTCTCAACCGGTGTGAAGATGTAGGGAATAAGAATGGAAATGAGAATGACAGTAATATTGTTTTCACAAAATTCGTAATTTTCATATTCTTTACTTTAATATATCTTAGTAATCGATTCAAGTAATTTTTCCGGTCTTTTCCCGGGATAGCCCATGACCCTCCGGTATGTATTGTTTTGCCTATTCGTGTTATTGTGAATATTTACTGAAAATTTAAGCTATGTAACGATCTTTCCTTTTCAAAAGTGTTACATAATTATCGAGAGTTTTTACTTCTTGTATGCACAAATTGGCATACATTTGTATTTGATTCATATTCTACAAGCAAAAAGTCTTCGTGATTGTTTGTTTTGAAATCTTACATTCAAAGAGAACAATTAAATGTGAGAGCTTCAAGAAAATTAGGGAAGACTATAGTCATTGCTTATAATCACTGTTTCACATCAAGTTTAACTATAAAACTGGTCTCAGTTTTGATGAAGACCATTATTAGCTTTACGGAAGTTTCCTAGTATTTGGTCGTCCACCATCGAAGTTGTCAAAACCGGGAAAGTAGGGGCTCGATAGCCGGTTGATCTCTAACCTTCGAAGTCATTAGTTTAGAAAATCGGCGTTTCAGAAAGTCGTTTTATCGGCCGTCTTCTGGCAGCCCCTCGCGCTGCACTATAAAGCGAGGGGCGTGAATTTGGGGTGCACCTGAAGAAGAAACCTAAATTCCATTTTCTTATTTCTTCCAACACTTCTCAAAACCTAAAATATAAAATTCCCACCTACTATTTTCTTCTTAATAGAGCACATTAATTCACATCTACCAAAGGAAGAAATTAGACCCTTACAGTGGATTAATTATACCTAATCTTTTTGCTCCTTTTACAAGCGTTCTGCAAAAATGCTTAACGCTACAGCACACTTTAGTATGTCAACAATTATGAAATTTTTTTTTGCACTGACAAGAGCCGAAGCCTAGTATTTCGGTTTGTGATTTTTCGACCAATTTTGCAAAATTGTTAAATCACAATTTCCTAAGAAAAATTTCTCCCGTTTTTAAGAATTCTTTACTGAGTTTAGACACTTCGAACTTACCAGAAGAAGTTGGAAAATCCATTGAATCAATAAGTGTGTTATAAAATTTTAATGCTGCAAATTTTTTTAGGTAGATGCTTTTCTTTGATGTCTAGAAAAATGTTTTAAGAGAATAAATATTTCGCTTAAAATTTACCTTTGTTATACTTCTGTGAATAATCTGCTGAATTAATTTGGAGAATAAGAATTCTTGTTTCACAAAAATCGTCAAAAATTACTATTTAGTGGTATTAGAGATATGTGCGTAAATTTATTTATTTTAAATGTAGCTTCCCGAAACTCAACAGAGCTTCGAAAAATGTATTCAATCATCACGAACGATTTCATTTTCAGATATATTTAATAATAATATTTTATATATATGTTTATATTCTTCTTGGAACAGTCGTTGTGACAATACATGACCACACAAAGAAAGGTCCTAAGTAAATATCTATGTTGATTATAACAGGCTTGAAGACCTCAGACTGATTCAATATAACAATTCACCCAAACAATAAATTCGGCCATCAGGCTATTTCCACATATTTCAACACCCCTCACTCTTTACTAAAGATCACGCATATGTAATGCACTTCTTATGTGAGTTGTTTTTATAATTTGTCTTTAATTGATTGGTTTTTTTAATTATCGATAAATTGTTGGACATTACTGACTATCCAGTATCTTTTAAGCTTTTTTTTTAAATTTTACTATATTATTTAACCGCTTTAGTTTATCTGGTATTCCATTCTAATATTTAGGTCCTATGTAATTTATGTTGCATCTTCCCATTTCTGTTCTTATTTTGGATAATATTAATTAATATTAAAGATACTTACTACAAAATGTTTGCGTAAATTAAAATACATCTAAATATGTGAATGTAATAAATAGATATTTTTATATTTTAAATAAGATTCAGTGCAAATCAACGTGCATTTAAACTAGAACCAGACAAAAATCTACGCTAGATGTATTATGAGTGAGTGAATGAAAATAGTGGAAAGTTCGTATGCTAACTCAAAATATCTATTTTAATTTTGTTGCTTGCGCATATCATTGCAAGCACTGTAACATCGGTACTCCGTTCACACACACACACGCACACGATGTCTCTTTATTCTATAGCCCCCCACATGTGATCCCATCTGAAAAGTTAAATAAATAATATTTCATCGATTTATCTAAGACTGATGATCATGTGGAAAATAAGTAAGGTTACTTAAGTAAATATGGATACTTAACAAAAAAGTAAGAAAAATATATATTTAACAAATAAGGAAATAGATATTTGACAACTAAGAAAAATAGGTATCTAACAAGCAAGAAAAATAGATATTTAACAAGTAATAAAAATGGATATTTAATAAGTCAGGAAAATAGATATTTAACAAGTAAGAAAAATAGATATTGGACAAGTAAGAAAAATAGATATTGGACAAGTAAGAAAAATAGATATTGGACAAGTAAGAAAGTAGATGACAAATGGACATTTAATAAGTAATAAAATAGATAAAAGATATACATTTAACAACTAAGAAAAATAGATATATAACAAGTAAGAAAAATACATATATAACAAGTAAGAAAAATACATATATAACAAGTAAGAAACAAGGCATTAATATCAACATTAAATAAAATGTTATTACTGTTTAGTAATAAAATACCTTTGATCGAATTCAGTTCTAGTGGTCTATGCATATTGAAAAATGCATTTTTCTCACTCATTAAAACTTAAGTAGAAATAGTATTGTTCAAAATTGAGGGATAACCGTTTGCACATCTTGTGAAGTCTACGAAGAATGGTGAAATGAAAATAATACGTAACAGTTATTAAATATCTTAATTTATATGTACATATTAATGTTTGTCTCGATAAAAATATTCTAGAAAGAAAATTATGCTAGATTATTTTGGGAATTTTGAAGATTAAATATGTAAAAAGTTATTTATTATTTAGATGGTACAGACATATTTATAATTTTAATCCAGATTTTAAAATTTTGATTAAAATTTTGATTAAAATTAAAAAATGAAATAAGAGTCACTTGACATACATAAGCTGCTGAAATAAATAAAATGAAAATTTAAACGTTTTGTTTTAACACCTGCACCATGGTAGTTTGATGCCAAACGTAAAGCCTGTTAGAAAACTTTTAAAAGTATTTATTTAATAATAGTCGTTCTTATTAATATGTTAATGAAAAGAATTAATTTCAGCACTCCATGTTTTAGGCCCAAAGTAAAGTTGCATTTTCGCACAAGAGCCAGAATAAGAAAAGGCACGCTGGTTTTCACCCAGAAACAGCTGTAAAACATTTAACAGGCTTGCCAACTGATTTATAAAATCACTGGAAAGCGCATTGTCGTAACTTCGATATAAAAATATCGAATGTTACACTACAAAATTTGAAACTCCTACCTTAAAGCGGAAATAAATCGAAAGAATTTATTTCAATATTCTCTGTTTTTGACATGAATGCTGCCTATTTCGCCCTTCCGTTTTATGGCAGCAATTTCAAATTTATTATCGTAAATATGAAGCCAAGATCACTATTTCTGTGGTTCAGTTAGCAATAGCCACAGAACGACTTACAGCAAGTGCTGGGTCGAAATCAGCACAAAGCGTGTGTCTTCGTTTCTCTCTCCAAATATTGTGGTAAAATAGAACTTTAATAATAATAATAATATAATATAACATATAATGATTTAATAAATAATAATAATTCCTTTTACTTATTCCCCTTAGAGTGGATGTTTCAAATTTGATATGTTATGCTAAATAATCAAAATAATAATTTTGATTTATTCATATAGCAAGCAACTAAAATTTGTCGACGAATTATTTAATTCCACTAGAACTAACATTTATAATGATGATCCTCTAGAACACTCGTAACGTCTTCTTTGATTTATAGCTATTTAATGAAAATAAGATGATAATATAGTCTTCTCCTTTTCGTTCTTGATTTGAAGTGTTTTGAATAAGAGAAAACGCCCACACGATAGAAAACAATATAAATATTATTTCCGGTGTTGCATTTAAATAAATGGGATGTATTTTATAAAAATTATACTTTAGTTTCAATAAAATGCTTTAAGCAGACATTCCTATACGATCTTATAAAATTTATGGATTCGTAATTTTTCTCTCGAGATATGTATGACTTAGAGACTTAATCTGAAAAGGAAATATTGTAGGAGAGAAATCACAAATCTATAAACCAGGTTGTCGAAAGGATTTTGGCTCATCTTAGTAGACTTTGAATTTGTATGGCACTTTGAAAACCTATAGAAAGCAAAACTAAGCGCATAGCTATTCAAAATATTATTTCCAATTTTATAAAGGTAGGTTAAGTAGTAACAGATGGCAATATTTACCTTATCTTATAAAATATAAATGCGGAACTAATGAAAAAGGTGTGACAAGAATTAATATAAATTATTCAAAGCATTTTAATAATATATTTCATATTTCCTGAAGCCAGGTAAAAAGCATTGCTAAGAAAAATTTCTGATCTTAGATATTTTGCTTCAATAAATCTATATCATAGTTCCATTGTTATAATGTAAATATCATTACTTATGAATATGTTGAACTTTAAAATTCTAATGTCATAATAAACACTTTCGTTACAATATTTGTAACGTAAATGGAATTTTATTATTTTCATGCCATTTAGTAAATGAAGTTCTATCAAAAGACAAACCTCATTAGGGGCTCATCCCTCACTCCTGCAGGGGAGTTTTTGAACTACTTTCAAACTACCTTCGGTTTTAAGTTTTTTTGATCGTTTTCATTTGTAAAATCATCGAGTGCGTGTCCTCGCAGTCTTAAATGATTATTTATAGTTAGGTTTATGACCGTAAGCTTATTGTTCAGATCTCGTACATTCACGTGGCTTCTCACAAATTCTAGTTCCTGCCACAACTTCTGCCACAAAAAAATACTAAGTTACGGCTTTTGAAGGAGCTCATAAACGCCGAAGATTAGAGCTTTTAAAAGAGCTTGTTTAGACCTTTCTTTGTACTCACCACCATTGCTGAATTTTGTAAGCAGTGGTGAAGGAAATTTTGGGTGGGGATTATTGAGAGGGTGGTCCGTGAGAGATGGCAGATTATCAAATTCTAACTTTTAAAATAATTTAACGGGCATGCAAGGTGTAGTTTTGACGTTAAATAGCAAGCATTTTTCTCAACTTTCAAATTCAAACAATGAATTTCCTTCTACAGTTTGTATATACACATAGGTAAATAGAACTGTAGAAATTTTCGTGTACTGCATATTGATTGCTGTTACGATTTTTAAGGCGGAAAATAAGGAATGAAATTAGACAATGATATAAAAGTTATGACATCTTACTTTTCATTTTAATCCAAAAAATTAATACAACTAGCAGAACTAAAACTAGCAGAAATAAAAGCTTTGAAATGGGAATCTGCTCACATTTATTTTATAAGGTGTTTGATCTGAAAATTTTTATTTGAAATATCAAATTACAATCCCTCCATTTTAACTTGCATTCGTTCTATCTTGATTAATTCTAGATCTAATTTTCAATAAAAATTTTATATTCATTCTCATGTTTTCCTCCTATGTAAAATATATTAAATCATGTAATTTTTTATAAACATTTGAACGTTTTTACTAAAAAAATGGCATAGCGATTATTCTTTAAACATAAAAAATGGGATAAAGATAATTTTCGGTTATTCCATGGCTATTTTTATAATTAAGCGCACACATATTCCGGTTTTGAATCAAAAATTTCACCAAAAGTGTATTCGCGATAAATATTCCAGAGCTTTATGAATAGACTCATCGCTGCACTTTTCATAACAAAAGCACATCCATATCATATTTATAGAATTATACAATTATACATTGTATAATTTAATCTTATCTGGGAGGTTACTTTTCTTTTCTTTTTTTCTCCTTTGATGAAAATCTTTTTAAGAAAAATGGCCTAATGATCAGCATAACAATGCTTTTTTTCTGAAGATATCGGAACGCATAATGAAAGATTGTCCCTAATTATTTTTTAGACGTTTCATATTTTATTTTAGTATTGGGCAATAGTTAATGTTGTTATGGTTTGCTGCTCATTTTCGAAAAATAATTTGATAATTATCAGAGCACTGACATAGATAAACACTGATAATTTGTATGAATGTAATTTCCAATCCCGAACGTTTTAAAGTGCAAAAGATGTTTGAGAAAGTAACTGTAAAACAGTCACTTTCTCACACATTTTTTTCAGCAGTAAAAATAATTATCTTGAAGCTGCAAGTTAGCCTTTTAATGGATATTGGTAATTGATTGATTTTGAAAGGATACATACATATATATATATATTGTTCCCTTTTTTTACTTTCAATAATCGTTCAATATAATTTCTAAACACATAATCTTCAATAAGTTTTAGAGAAGGAATCCATTCGTAAAATGTAAACGACTTCCGGGCTAAAACACGTTTTTTCCTCAAATAAAATTCTATAGGTAGTTTTGTAAATATACAGAAAACAAAAACAACTTGAGAAAGGAGATTTAACGAAAATTATAACAGAAATCGGAAAGTCTAAATTGAGAAACATTTTTATTCAGACGTGTGAAATTAAGATATATCTCGTATTATCGACAACAAACCTCGACTATGCAGTATCCTTTAGTTAGCTTACATGATACGTTTAATAATAAAAATATGCTGACATATTAGCTTGGCCCCTCTTTCTGCTATATAAAAAATTGTTCTTCACAATGTTTGCAAAAGATTTAGGCAAACATTGCTTTAATCATGGAATCACATTCTTGCATACTGCTTAATGGCCTCAGATAGTGATCTTTAAGTTCTGAATAATATTGCATTTTTTTGCTGGAGGCCCACAATTTATGAAATTGATCGAATTCTGTATCTCATTGAAAGGAATTAGACTGGAACATTGATGGATTACTTGGGAGGGAAGTAAATTTTCAGCTGTGTGTCATCGCCTTAGGCCTAAATCTATCATCTACTGTCAATGCCCAACAAAAGTCATTTCGCACATCAGTCATCTAATTCTAATTATTTCACGGGGCATCAACTTTTCTTTGAAGCTGTGGAATACCATTTTCAACCATTCTTTATCCATTTAAGGTCACCACTAATAATCCGATGATGGAGCACGATGATACGACGATTACTAATTGCACACCTTTGAATAGATCCTATAAGAAATTTAACAGCAAATGACAGATGCTAAGATTTCGCTCATGCTAGTTACCTCAACATATTTTTGCATTGCTCTCTACTTTACGCTATAGACGTTCTTATCTCACCCAAAATATCTATTCCTTCAAAATCATTACAATTATTTCTGTCATAGGCTGTATCATTACTCGTTATGGAAACTAACTTTGCTCAGTGAAGAACACTACACCAATTTTTCTTTTCCTTCCGGTAGAAATTTTGAAGCCAATTTTCAAATAATTAGCTGTCTCTGTTTTAATATATCAAGCATTAAAATTGTATGGATATTTAAAATGCACCGAAAGCTGAGAAAGTCGCTTTTCCTCTCGATTCAGTGACTTTCTCAATAACTTATTTCCGAAGGACTTCTCTTACCTGTACGTAAAGAAGAACTTCCCTCGTTTCTTTCCTGTCTAGTAATACTAGACATATCTATGAACAACCCCCTACCGATTCCAAATCCTGATCACTATAAGCTCAACGTGAAAAGAAAAAGACCCCATTGATCTCGGAAACTCAAATTAATTTCAACCATGTTTTGTTTTCTACTTATTGGAAATGACTTCCAATTTGTTGAAGTCATCTGGGGATGTAAATTCAGATGCCTTTACTTTTCGGCTGTATTTTATTTTTACGGAACAGATCCTGAAGTCCAGTATCGTAATAAAGTTCTAATCATTGCAACTGTCCTGGTGAGCGTTTGGCATGTCCAAAGTAGTAAATCTGTTCGTGTAGCAAGCCCTAATTCTTGAAACTTGCCCATAAACCACAGCAGAGCTTGACTTCGATTGTGTAATAAAACTTTGTACTGAGCTCATTTGACCGTCGAATTTGAGTTCCAGTAAAGTACGGGAAATCTGTGGGACACAACAAATTGCAGACTTCACATAAGCCTACTGATCTATGGGCACATAATTTCGTCATTTGATCTAAATATATATATATAATTTTTTCTTAATTATAAACTGTTTGTGGGTGAAGAAACGCTAGACCTGACTCTTATTATAAATGTGCTAATTGATTGCAAACTCGAGAACAAAGAAAGAAAAGCGAATAAATATTATAAAATATCTATCTTAAACAAATCAAAATTGATAAACTAATCATAGCTAATCGAAAAATCATTTGAAACTCATAAAATACACAGTCAAAGATTTAATTCAAATTTGCTGATACTGCGACTTTTTAGCACCCTTATTCTCCCCTCTCCCCCTCCCCCCACACCCTCGTCACCAACTGATCTTTGAAAATTGTATATAAATAAATTTTAGAAAACGTCAGAATTTTTATTTGCCAAAACAATGAAACTTTTGATTATTTATTTTGGTTACTAAATATTTCTTAACATTAGCAACACCCACTCTTTATAACGATTTCTAACCTATTATCTAAGCTAAAAAAAAGCAACAGATTGAAAAATGAAAAGATAAAAGGAAATTTAAATAAAAGTGTTTCTTGTTCAACTAATTAAATATTGAATCTTTATTAACGTTAATCTTGGTTAATCTCCGTAAATTTTCAATTCTGCGAAGTAGTGGACCATATACTATTTAAAAGTGCTACGAAAGAAAACTTTTACTTCTCTGTTTTGAACCTTGTATATCTAGTACAGCGTTTTTCAACCGGGCTTAAACAGAACCCTAGGGTTCCATGTGATATTGCTAGGAGTTTCGCGAGGAATAGTAATTAATAGTAGTGGCGGTCGCCAATTCATGAGCATTGCAAAACTGCAGCAACCCCAAGTTAAATCCGCGGACAAATTATTAACAAGATATGTGTATCCGTGGAACATGATATTAATATTGATATGCAATAGTTTTTTTTTTCGGGTTTCATCGAATATATGAATACTATTGCAAGGGTTCCCCAAAATTAAAACAAAATTGACAAACGCTGGTCTGGTAACATAGAAATTATTGCGGTAATGTAGATTTTGCCACTGGCTTTCGAGATTCCCAAGAACTAGATTCAAAAGCAGTTAATGCAATTCAGTGAGCTCTGAAAATTTAAGCACATCTTTCGACATTTGTTGAAAGCTTCTCTGACTTCAAGGCTATTCCAGTGATGGAAATGGTACGGAGACGGCAATCATAAAAATATCTCTTGATGACTTTTCCTCCTTGCAAGAAAAGCAAGCGGAACGAAGCGAACAAATGTGTCTCAGTGTAAATGCATGAGAAGTATTTAAGAAAAAGCACTACATAAAAAGCAGTATGTTAGATGAGCGCCCGTAACCACTTCTTCGTATCGGAATTTCTCGTGATTTGATGCGCAAATATTAGCAGCAGCCGTAAGTGGTCGTAAACTGCTGAAAAAGCCATAAATCCCAACAGTGGAAAGAAGGGCGTCTTTAGTTTTCGGGTGCACCAGGAACGTTGTAAAAGGGTTGTATAAATAACGGGGATCAACCCTAAATTCTGTGGGCATCGTCTAGCCCTGATTCATGAAAAGAAAACCGTTTGAAGTCTTGGAAATCTGGGCCATGATGCTTAGGTTTGAGAACGTTCATAACTCAACCATGCACTAAGTCTCCTCCCCCTCCTTAAAACTCTCCTGCGTTTTTCCTTAAATAAAACTCCTGCCTAAATTCTCCTTCTTCGTTCAAGTTTTAACGCTTTTCGCTCACTGACGATATTTTGAACTTGTTGAATAGTTAACCGCTATTGATATGCAATTTATACTGCATGCATTAGCAAAGGTCGAATTTAGATCATTTTAATGACACGGTACCAGAAATATTTGGTGCCACCCAACAAGGAATCGTTACAGACAATATTAAAATTATTCACTGAGCATAAAACGTAGCTCTTTAAGCAGCAGGGATTGTAGAAATAGTGAATGTGATTGAGCATTCTTTACTATCAAACGCTCACTTCACATACGATATTCTTATTATAGTTAACTAGATAATGTTTTCGTTGAAGTTTCAAAATCAAAGTGAATTTAGATAAAAAAAGACAGAATTTTTTCATGCAAAAACAGTTCAAAACTAAATCCCTTCGTTAGCAGGGGGAAGTTTTAATAATACAATTCTTCAAGAGCATTAATCAATGTAATAATCCTCTGTAGAACGCAGATCATTGCATGTTAAAGTAATACAAAAACAGATATAAAGCAATAAGATAAGATGACAACGGATTTACAATTAAAACACATTTATTCTAGATCTAGCACATAGTTACTAGTATTTCCTAATTTAACCTTGACTCTCGCTGCTAAACCTTCTCCCCAGCTTACTTCCTTCCGAGAAATTACCCTAACTTAACATGGCATTTCGATCTGATTATATATTAGTATCTAGTTTTGCATGACAAATGACGGAAGACAATCAAAGGGACTTACGGCTTGCGGAAATGTGTGTCGTCCAGGCTAGTCCGAAACATACCACCAGACTGTCGGCGTAGGGAGGATGATTGTAGAAGAAGGCTGACGTTC
>QLNU02015360.1:192741000-192753024 GCA_006491805.2 Dysdera silvatica | reverse complement strand
CTTGTAATAGCAGTAACGTAGAAATTAAATTCAAACTCGTAGCTAAAAATATAGCACATGATCAGTCAAAGGCAGTTTTGAAAGTGTCGCCACATGTTACAAACCAAGCAATACCAGATATCCAAAAGGAGTAATGAACAGGTGCTTCCATCTATATTTGAGAACTGCGATTAGATGTACAGTGAAAATCGGTTATAACGACCTTCAAGGGACCGCGAAAATTCGGTCGTTATAACCGATAGTCGTTATAAACGATATTTTTTTTAAAATCACTGTAGCCTATAGCAATGTACTCTAGAGTTTTATAAATTATTTTGATAGTAAAAAGTATTAAACTTTTTGATCTCAAAATTAAATAAAAATATACTTAATTATAATGAATTTAATTTCCGTTTATATTATGTTATAGCCAAACTAAGTACATAGTACTTTCTTAGTTTTTTAAATTGAAAAAATTGTAGAAAATACTACTAAAGTATATAATGTCGAAAACAAATCTAATGAATAGTATTTATTATATTATACTAATGACTTCAGAACAGTGCCGGTTAAAGTGTTTTGTGGGCTTTACGCTGAAAAAATAGAATGGGCCCCCTTAAGAATATGACCCTCGTGATATTCAATTAATAAATCACTTTTTAAGTTCACTATCTTTAATATTCAGGTTTAGCAGTAATAAAAATTTCTCAGACATTTGTAAATAAACAAGATTAGAATAACGCTTTAATTTTGATAACTAACTTTAAATTTTAATAACTAACCCATGTGGTTCTGCTTTATGACTGTCAAGTCGCGTCGTTATATCCGATACGAATTTCCCTACTTAGAATCTACGTAGACTACAAAATCGCCGTCGTTATATACGATGTCGTTATAACCGATATATTTAGTATGGAGTAGAATAGCAAACCAAACTTCTTGTAAAAATTCCGTCGTTATATGCGATTGGTCGTTATAAACGATTTTCACTGTATTTAATTGCAGTAATTATTCTTTATATGAAACATTTAAGATTTCTTTCTAGAGATGAAATTTGCAAATGTTCTATTTATATAGTTCATTGGAAAACCATTTAAAACCAAACATTTTTTAAAAGTATCTTAGGCCTTCAGAAATGGCTTCAACTCTATTTGAAAGCATATTCTGTCTGGAGAGAGTTCACCTAAAATCAAATTTTTTACAACATGTTTTCTAACATGTGTCACTGCAAGTACTGAACAAAAGCAAATGAAAATTGTTTTCTTTTATCTTATATTTGAATAACAAATCTATTATTTTCATTGATAGTAATAAGTACATCTAAAAATCAAATCTAAAAAAAATAGATAAAAATTTAGATTAGCGAAACCGTAGGCCAAAGGCATGTTCACCTTTCTCCACATTGTTATACTGATGTGATATACTGATTCCGAATCGCTAATAAGCTTGCATACAAAAACCACCGTTTTTATACACGCGCTTGAAAAAGCCCTCTCTTGCGACCATGCATTCTACGATGAAAAATGTTTGTTTCGGTATGCTCTAGTATCACCCCTAAAATATTTGTTCCATTAGTTTTGAAACACCGTGCATAAAAGATATTTTCCGTATAAATCTTCAGCTACCGTTCGTTCACGAAAAGAAGTCCGATGGAACAGTTAGAAATAACGGGAGGTGACGTCACAAACGGGCTAGTTCATTACAGCAGAGGAGGACTACAATTTCAGAACTGCAATGGGATAGGCCATTTGTGACGTCAGTTCCCATTATTTCTAACCGTTCTATCGGACTTCTTTTCGTTAACGAACAGTACCTGGACATCATTGCGCTACAAGCTCTGTCAAATTCAATTTTGCAGAACTGCCCTGAACTGTAGATGTATATTGACAGGGCCGATTCAAAGATCTGGAATACACTACCCCTGATTTGCAATCTACGAATTCATTTCCAAAATTCAAAACACTTGTTCGCCACCACATGTGAGATTTGGATTAATATTAGTCATTTCATTAAATTGATCTTGTGGTCGGTGGGTGAAATTAGGCAGTAATTGCGGAATAACACGCAAAGTAATAACACACAAAGGCGCTAATAACCCACAAGAAATCCTAGAGAACGTTTGGAGGGAGACACTAATCTCGTATCTCTCGGTGAATCCAAATCTTAAATAGTAATAAAACAGTAGATAGTGTTAGCTTTTACTTCTATTACCTGTATGTAAACTACGCAACACAATATCCTGGGCAGCACCGGCTTGGTCAGACTACCTTTACGCGTTGCTACCTGGGCAGATATGCAATTATATATGTATAATATAGGATATGTAATTATGCCTATGTACTGCATACTTACAAAATATTACTATGCATAATAAGTATGTACCTGTAAATGTTTTAGAGTGTACATGAATTCGTATACAGATTGTCTCAGCACCAGGGTTACAAACTTCAAGGGGTCATAGTACTCATCAAGGTGAACGATAATATGTCATAGAATCTAAAGTCGCAAACCACCCACAGCGCCAGTTCTAAAACCGTCCAGCATGCACAAATATTTACAACCAGTGCATGAGAAGCGCAATATGCTTTATCCTAATCAGCTGACCTGAGTAGTATCTGGCGCTCTTCACGCACTGTTTGTAAATATTTGTGTATGCTGGACGGTTTTAGAACTGGCGCTGTGGATGGTTTGCGACCTTAGGTTCTATGACAAATATCGTTCACCTTGATGAATACTATGACCCCTTAAGGTTTGTAACCCTGGTGCTGAGACACCCTGTATACGTGTTTGTTTGGAATAAAGTTACAAAAGCGTAAAAGTTTCTTTTGTTACATTTCATTTTTAATTTTAAGCTACTTCGTATAAATGAAGATACATCATGTGACAACTCTTATTTCGACAGTGATGTAAGGTTTAAAAACGGCATTCTGAGAACCAACTGCTCCCTTTGTTAAATGAAGGCAGAAAGAAAAAAAGTTCTGCCTCAATTTGACAAAGAGAGCAGATGGCTTCCGAAACGTCGTTTTTTTATATACATGAAATACATTAATGTCATCCTTTGAATAGCTGAGAAAGTTACAGTAACAGCATATTAGTTATTTTAATGCAACATTATACACTTCTACGGCTTTTGAAATATTATATCCATCATTATTTAAATATTATATCCATCATTATTTTGAAATATTTTATCCATCAGATTGTCTTCATTCAGTTCAGAGTGAAGTTTTATATTTTTAATGAATAAAGAGTAATAAAAATCAATATTTGCTGACTTCTGAAACAATTTTAAAATTTGTGACTACAGGGGAAAAAAAAAGATTAGAGTATGCAACCATTGACCAGAGCGTATTACAGCGAGTAAAATTTTGTCACATGTCTGAACATGAAAAAAAAAAAAAAAGAACAGTAAAAGCGAAGAAAGTAGAAAAAAATAAGTAAAGTGCAAAAGCATAAAAAAATAATAATAAATAAATGAATTAAAATAAGAATAGTGAAATTTGTGAAAGGAACGGAAAATAATGAATTGAAAAATTAAGAAAGCGAATAGAAAGTAATAAAAAAAAAGAATAAAAATGAGTAAAACGGCATGAGAAGAAAAATTTCCGCAACGTTTCGAGAACTACTGTTCTCTTTATCAAGCGAAGAGTCAAAAAAGTGAGCATGTTCTGTATTTTAACCCTCTATGGGACCATATGTGTTTCAGCATACATAATTTCCACATTTTTTATGCACAACGCTGACAAATGTCACTCCATTTTCGAGCGTTGTGTGCTTCAGTACGCATTTAAGTTTCATAATTTCAGCAATAGACATTACATGCTGGACTTTTATTTGTAGCGCCATTTGCTCCTAGACCAATAAAAAATTTGCCTAATAATGACGTTTAGTTCTGGCCCATAGAAGGTTAAGTTTACTCTTTTTTTTTTTTTACCTTTCATCGCTTTGCACTTGTTTTCTCGTTTGTTTGCATTTTTAGTGTGAAAGAGTAGTAAAGGTCACGTTGCACCCTGACCTATAGTTTTCCGAAGGATCGGAACCTGTGTTTCCGAACGAACCAAACCTCGGACTACGGTCGATAGGAAAGCACCACACGTTGCACGATACCAAGCCCGAGTTAATGGCACGATATACGAATATGTCGGTCGAATATACAGGGAAGCGAGCCTACATTTCCTCGAAGGAACCGAACCTGTTAAGGCCTAAGAAACCAACCCCCGAACTACAAAGTGAGCCTTATTGTTGTTGTTTTTAAACATCTGTTGGGAGTTGAACCCGGATTAACGGAGAACACCTTACCATTGGGCTACCACAGCCTCACTTACTTCCTCTTTTGTAACATTTTTTTTCGCATATGTCCTTTCTTTTTTTTACTTCCTTAACGTTTTCCAATTTATTCTCCCTTACCATCATTCGTTAATTTAAATCTTTGGTCTTACATTTTCATTTCTTTTTCTACTTTACTTGTTTCTTTCTATTTTCTTCTCTTTTAGTGGTTTTTTTGCATTAAGAAAAGGAATTGTTATCAAACAAATGATTTACAGTACCATTAAAACAAAAGATACGCAAGTTGATAAACGATGAGTGTTCTTCCTTGATGGTCCACTCGTTTAAAAAAATAATGAGAGGGATTTTTATTCAATTCCGTATTCCAATCTTCTTGTTCTGTGAATGTTCTTCAAGACTCTGTAAAGAGAATATGACTTTCATCATTAAACAGTGAAGTAGCTCATTGATATGAAGTGTCCCATGAATATGTTGACGATACTATTCGAAGCTTTCTATGATGGGTTTTTCTAGCATCCGTTTAAGAAAACGCACGCAGAAAATTGTCTTGCATACAGACCAAGACCGTAGCCAAGATTTAATTTCGGGGGTTCAAAAATTTTTACAGCATGTATCGATACAATTACAGCATGCAAGTCCGTAGCCAAGTCCCATTAAAAATTTAGTTTCGGGGGGAACCGGTCCCTAAGATCCCTCCCTGGAAACGGGCATCATAAAGACCACTATTACACATGTCCCAGTGTACTGTATATTGGGATAGTTTATCCGGTTAGCCAGACGAGCGCCTGGACCGATTTGCTTGCTCTATTGCTTTAGTTGTGCTGAGTAATTAAGATCAATAAACGGTTTTACCGTGCAAAGACATCCCTCCGACATTCTTTTTTAAATCTTTTAACGACATCAGATTACAAATTACTCGCAAAGAAAAGAAAGATTTCTAGGCACCTAGTGGGAACCGAACCCACAAACTCTTAATAGCCAGTCAAGTGTTCTTTCCCATTGAGCTACAGGTATCGATCAAAATCCCTTCTGAGAGCGAATATAAAGCTTCACTATCGGCAAGTTCGCAATTACTAGGGCAGTGCTTGGACTGCTTTTAAAACCAAAGCGACGAGTCGAAGAAGCAGACATCCCATAGGCGAGACTGACATCTTTCAACGATGTTTCAGTGCCCTGAAATCACTCTCAGAGACGACAGACAAAGAAACAGTCTAACTATCCAGCCACTTCAGTTTAAGGCCATTCTGCTTTTAATATCCCTATAGCTCTCCACCTCAATGACTCGATTAAACAAACCTCTGTCACAATGTTGTGATGCAATGTTGTGTTGCAATCACTGACAGAGCAAGACCGACAATTTGACAAATATTTGACGCTAATTACATAGATGAGAATTTCAGGACGCACTGTATGCAAATGTTGCTTTTCAGCAAAAAAGCGCTTATGCATCATTTACTTTTGGTTTTCTGGCAATATTACACTGTTGGTTAACTTTTGGTGCATTAATAGTAAGCATCAGTGTGAGTTTCAGTAATATCTCATCAATCGAGCTTCAACGTTTCTTCACGTTTAAAAGTACATGTACTAATTTTATTTGATGTACATCTCATTTCATTTGTTATGATTGAGAGCGGAGCCCAGCCCAGCCCACCCGCCCTCGGGCCGGTGCGCCCTCATGGGTGATGGGACTTGCGCCTCCGAATGGGCAGGACTTGTGCTATCCGAATCCAAGGTATTCGCCTTTTTATTTTAACCCAATCCACCCCGATTGAGAGTCACAGTGTTATATGGACGCATAGGCCTCCCTCCTCCCAAATAATTTAAAACAAATTGTAATTGTATATATATATATATATATATTGTAACGTATACATACACTGAAGTGCCAGAAAAACTGGTACACCTACCTAATAACATATAGCCCACCTTCCGAGAACGCAGAAGTGCCGCAACACGATGTGGCATGGACTCGACTAATGTCTGAAGGTATCCTGGAGACAATTCACACCAGGAATCCTGCAGGGCAGTCCACAAATCCATAGGAGTGCGAGGTGGTGGAGATCTCTTCTGAACAGCACGTTGCAAGGCATCCCAGATATGCTCGATAATGTTCATGTCTGGCGATTTAGGTGGCCAATGGAAGTGTCTAAAGTCAGAAGAGTGTTCCTGGAGCCACTCGGTAGCAACTCTCGATGTGTGGGGTGTCGCATTATCATGCTGAAATTGTCCAAGTCCGTCGGAATGCACAATGGACATGAATGGGTGTAGGTGATCGGACATGATGCTTACGTACCTGTCACCTGTCAGAGTTGTCTCTAGACGTATCAGGGGTCCCATATCACGCCAACTGCACACGCCCCATACCATCACAGAAGCTCCACCAGCTTGAACAGTCCCCTGTTGACATGTAGGGTCCATGGATTCATGAGGTTGTCTCCATACCCGTACACGTCCATCCGCCTGATGCAATTGGAAACGAGACTCGTCAGACCAGGCAACGTGTTTCCAGTCATCAACAGTCCAATGGCGGTGTTGGCGGACCCAGACGAGGCGTAAAGCTTTGTGCCGTGCAGTCAACAATGGTACACGAGTGGGCCTTCGGCTCCGAAAGCCCATATCAATGATGGTTCGTTGAACAGTTCGCACGCTGACACTTGTTGATGCCCCAGCATTGAAATCCGCGGCAATTTGAGGAAGTGTTGCACGTCTATCTCGTTTAACGATTCTCGTCAGTCGTCGAAGGTCCCGTTCTTTCAAGGTCTTTTTCCGGCCGCACCGCTGTCGGAGATTTGATGTTTTACCGGATTCCTGATATTCACGGTATACCCGTGAAATGGTCGTACGCGAAAATCCAAATTTTGTCGCTATCTCGGAGATGCTATGTCCCATCTCTCTTGTGCCGACTATAACGCCACGTTCAAAATCACTTAAATCTTGATAACCTGCCATTGTAGCGGCAAGAACCGATCTAACAGCTTTGCCAGACATCTCTTGTCTTATATAGGCGCTGCCGACCGCATCGCGTTACGCTGATTGGTTGCAAAGCTCCGTTATTTGCATACGCACGCCTGTACCAGTTTTTCTTTCGGTATTATATATAAAAATCTGTTTAAAACCCCAACAATAATTTTGAAAACTCCACGCGGTGTTGCTTTTTCTTAATGGATTGACAGAAATAATATACAATCGATATTTCATTGCACATAATATAATTTGCAATTATTAAACAATTAGAAATTAAATAAATAATAGTATAAATATTTCAAAATTTTTCGAATTCTGTATTAATTAATTATCTTCATGATTTTCAAAGTCAAATATAATTTTTCCATTTGTCTTTGTCTGCTAAATCTCAACACTTTTACACAAATCCCTCATGATTATAACGTAAAGGCCGTTGTTAAATTAGTGGAAGAACTGTGCCTAAGGATTACTTGATTTTTTGTACATTAAAGTACAATTAATGTGGCCTTTACTCATGATTTCTCTACTCATTCCAAAACATCACATGTGTCGCAATATTGGAACCTGTGTTCAAGCAATATAATTTAGTAAAATATATATTGGCTCCACTGTGTCTGAAGCGTTTTTTTCAAAATTGCTTTGTTCACTAATTTATATTGCCAAATAGAGGCTGTTTTAATCTTGAGCAATGGGAGGCTTATGATGCGATATCCATTGCGTTGTTGCAGCAATTCGAAGCAAATCTCTATATACATTCATCCCACATTGTTGCACTACTGAAAGCTCAATGGCTCGTTTCAATTATGGAGTTTACGACAGAACGTTAGCACTGATGAAATTCCAGGCTAACTGACTTTCGTTTCACCCTGTACAATGTACCCTAAAACAAACGCAAGTTTATGTGACATCTTTTTGTTTTCAAGTTTTAAACGATCTTGCATTGTGCAGAAAATGTAATTATACTATATACAATAAGTGCGGGTGCGTTCATCGCCATCACATACATTTGTCGCATATCATTAAGTTCAAAACTAATAATATAAATTATTTTTAAAAAAGCAATAAAAACTTTCGACTTATCATGATACAATATTGTGCTTTTATGCTATCATGTTATATATAGCAAGCTTCTCAATATTATAGCGTAATAATTTATTTCCTGTCAATTTTGTTTGTTTTTGCTCAAAAGCTTGCAAGCTCTCCAATATCAACAAACTGCACTATTTCTTGTATTGAAAATATCGGTTTTTCGCAATTTTGGAGAACTTCAGGTATTTTATATTTTCTTCTTTTTTTTAAGAAAAATCCTGCTCCATCTGAATTTATCTTAGTAGTTTACGTTGTCCTACTCTATATAAAAAGAACTTTCCTTTCTTTTGTAGGCCTTATCGCCTAACAACACATGTGTATAAACTGTCTGCAGTTGACGCTAGTTGAAACTAAATAAAAGTTAAGCTACTCTAAGAAATCGAATAAAACCCATATACTTTTATTATGTATAGTAAATCAAAGTGAAACTCGTAAACACAAACGTAAGTGAGTTTAGTCTCAATATAATGCTATTAAAACCTTTTAAAGGAATATTATTCGAGAATATCGAATAACCGCGTTTGTTATTTCAAATGATTTGAAGAACATTTCAAATGATTTCAGAATTAGCACCTATGCTTATTATATGTTAATCTTTTTCAACTTTTAATACAAGTTTAGGGGCACTGATTACGATTTTTTTTTCTCATTTTTCTAACAAGTCATTATTCGTCGTAATTATTAAAATTATTATTTTTCTTACCCTCACTCCATTTTGGTGCTTCCCATCATGTTTCCATCGGTTTATTACTCGATGCACTGTTGTAAATGACCCGATAAAAATTTTGGAAATTTCGCGTAGAAATTTTCCAGCTTTATAATGCAAAATAATCAACCTCCTCATATGACTGTCTTTTTTGAAGACACGTTTAAAAAATTAGACAATATTTATTTTAAAATCACGGATCAAACTAAAAAGGGATGAACTGATAAGCTATTTACCACGACTTCAAAACAAACGTGTTTATTTTACGCACTTTAAATATATTTATAGAGAAGTATGCAAGTTTAGGTTTGGCATCACTAATGCACTCTTGTTTACATTTCTTTCTATAAGTCAAAATTTTTAAATTTGAATTTTTTATTGTATTAGATTCAGTAATCCTTTACTAACCAATATATTTAATATACGTGTAACTCCCCACATGTACGAGTTTCACTTAGGCTCACGATACTACAAATAGTGAATTGATAAGCGATTTTTTGTCTTGAAAGATATGTATTTTGGTGATATCCATATTTTTCCAACTCTTTTGAAAGCTTCACCGTGGTTTTTATCATTTTATTTTGATAAGTAATGAATGATCCACTTCATGTATTCACGGCTTTAAGTTGCCTTCTTATCTTTGTTGAGAGGTAGTAAATGATAAATGCATTAACCCTTGTTGAAAAATCTATTGATAGCTTTTGATATGCATTATGGCTTCTAAAACAAAAGTTTTGGTTATCGTATAAACAAATAAACTGAAGTTGGTTAAACCAATATTTTCAAAATACCGCTTTAAACATTATATGGTGTAAGTAACATATGGTAATTAAATTGAGTAAGTAATTAAATAACATACAGTGAGTCAAAGTGAAGCTCTTATATATGTGAAGTTATATATATACGGAGATGTATCTAAAGAAATGCTTGATGAAATTTGATTTCTTTGAATAGATTAATTTGTAAAGTATTTTTAAATCTAATAGAACCAAAAAATTTAAATTTCAGAAATTTTGAGCCATAGACTGAAAAATATGAATAAGAGCGCCATAGTGATGGCAAGCTGGAACTTGTACACGTCACTTTAAATTTGTTTAAAGCACATAAAATAAACACGTTTGCATTAAGTTTGGATCGAATCTTTTATATTTTCATCCTTTTTTGTTTTAAGGGAGCACATAGCCCATAAAGTTTCAAAAATTAACTGTCTTTCATTTTTTTATCAGAAAGCCCAAATATTTCTGACCATTTTAAGACCAACCGTTTAAAAATATTTACATTAGAAGTTGAATTACGAAAAAAAATCTAAAGAGTACTGAATCTTCACAGATGCCATTTTAAAGGGACGCAGAGTTTGTTTACATTTAGTTTCGATGTTTTCGTATTCATGTATTCGTTTAAGAATTTTATGCGCATTGTAGGAGACGTGTCTACATACATACTTTCTTATTTTATCAACAGATGCAGGACAAATGAAGTAAACTACTCTACGCACTTTATGTTTGTAAACAAACCAGTGTTCCCTAAAACAAACCACGTTTTTGCGATTGCCTGCTGCTTGTTCCACGTTTGGTTTTTTGACCTCGTTTTTGCGATCCAGGTTTTGAAATCCTATTTTCTTTCTTTTTTAATACATATATTTATATTTTGTCGTTTCTCTTACTCTATATATTATCTATATATTATCAGTGTTATGGCGAATGTTATTCCCACTAAAAAACGTGCATCCGGAACACGGCCAAAAAAAAAAGAAAATTTACCGGAAATGTACATACACGAAATCATAAAATGCTGGACGAAAGCACATCGAGCAAAAAATTAAAGCTGTGCTTTGAAGAAGATTCTCCTGTAGATCAAACTTTTGAAGGGTACCGAATATTGGATAAGGGTCTGATGTTTGAGGCCCTGGAACAACTCCTTTCTTGCAAGGTATGTGGTTGCAGCATTACCATCAGTGAATTAATTACCAGTGGACTAGCATCTAAATTTATTTTGAATTGCTCAAGCTGTGGACAAATCGGTTCTTTTCTCAGCAGTAAATTTATTGGCCCGAAGAATGCTGTTGCAGAAATAAACCGTCGGTTTTTATATTCCATGAGATGTCTGGGTCAGGGATTGTCGGGGATGAATATGTTTTGTGCTGTAATGGATTTGCCACAGCCAAATGCAGAAGGGTCGTATAATCGACAAATCAAACACCTTGAATTAGCCACCTCGAAAGTTGCCACAAAATCCATGAAGAAGGCTGCGGAAGATGAGGCACTACTTACAGGGTCATCGAACATCATCATTAGTGGGGACGGTACCTGGAAAACCAAAGGGTATATGTCTTTGGTAGGTGTGTGTACTGTTATTGGTGAACAGTGTGTGAAAGTTATCGATAAAGAAGTAATGTCAACTTTTTGCAAGGGGTGTGATGCATATAAAGGTATTCGACGTGGTCCAAACTTCGATAAATGGAAGGCCTTACACGAACTTGAATGTTTGAAGAACCATACGGGTTCATCGGGAAGTATGGAGGCGGTAGGCATGTGCCGTATATTTGAACGATCAGGGGCACTAAGAGATGTTAAATACAGTGGATATATAGGAGACGGGGATTCAAAAACATTTTTATCCATAAGGAATTTACAGCCATACGATGATGTAGACATTAAAAAAATTGAATGTGTTGGTCACATTCAGAAGCGCATGGGAGCCAGGCTAAGGAAAATGAAAAAACAAATGTCTGGAAAGAAATTAGAAGATGGCAAGTGTCTTGGAGGAAAAGGCCGGCTCACTGATAAAGAGATAGACCAACTCAGTTCCTACTATGGGAATGCAATCAAGGAGCATAAGGACAATTTAAGTGCGATGAGGAAAGCAGTATGGGCTGTCTTCTTCCATAAAGGATCAAGTGATGCTGATCCACTGCACCATTTTTGCCCCAAAGGAAACATATCGTGGTGTGCTTACCAGCGAGCTATTACAAAAAAAGCAACTGGGATATTTCGCCATAA
>QLNU02015360.1:192714106-192729004 GCA_006491805.2 Dysdera silvatica | reverse complement strand
CTTCTTTTTCTCCAAAATTACATAAGCTCTAGTTTGAGCTGTAATTAATACGTGGGTGGCAAAAATTATTGTAAAATAAATTCCCCCACGAAAACTCACAAAAATCTCGCCCCGGAGGCTTTCTTGTGTTGACCATATTTGGCAATTGTGTTATCCCTGCGGAGGGTAATAATACCTTAACATCTTTACATACGGAGAAAGAGAGCGTTGTTTCCTGTCCTCATTCGTCTAGCGGTCCAAGACACTCCGGGCTAAACGGAGGGACCCTGGTTCGAATCCAGGATGGGGAAAGCGTCTCTTTTTCTCCAAAATTACATAAGCTCTAGTTTGAGCTGTAATTAATACGTGGGTGGCAGAAATTATTGTATAATAAATTCCCCTACGAAAACTCAAAATTCTCGCCCCAGAGGCTTTCTTGTGTTGACCATATTTGGCAAATGTGCTATCCCTCAGGAGGGTAATAATATCTTTACATACGGAGAAAGAGAGCGTTGTTTCCTGTCCTCATTCGTCTAGCGGTCCAAGACACTCCGGGCTAAACGGAGGGACCCTGGTTCGAATCCAGGATGGGGAAAGCGTCTCTTTTTCTCCAAAATCAATAAGCTCTAGTTTGAGCTGTAATTAATACGTGGGTGGCAAAAATTATAGTATATATAGTAAATTTTCCCACGGAAACCTACAAAATTCTCGCGTCGAGGCTTTCTAGTGAGTCCATATTTCAACAGGTTATCCCCTGGTGGAGGGTAATAATACCTTAACATCTTTACATACTGAGAAAGAGAGGGTTGTTTCCTATCCTCATTCGTCTAGCGGTCCAAGACACTCCGGGCTAAACGGAGGGACCCTGGTTCGAATCCAGGATGGGGAAAGCGTCTCTTTTTCTCCAAAATTACACAAGCTCTAGTTTGAGCTGTAATTAAAACGTGGGTGGCAAAAATTATAGTATAATAAATTCCCCACAAAAACTTACAAAAATCTCGCCCCGGAGGCTTTCTTGTGTTGACCATATTTGGCAATTGTGTTATCCCTGCGGAGGGTAATAATACCTTAACATCTTTACATACGGAGAAAGAGAGCGTTGTTTCCTGTCCTCATTCGTCTAGCGGTCCAAGACACTCCGGGCTAAACGGAGGGACTCGGTCTGTGGGAAGCCACCAACTGGGTCCTTCACCACGGTAGCTCCGATGCTACCGTTTTCTGTGACTCTCAGGCTGCTTTGCTTGGCCTCCAGGCCGATCCTGCTGTTTGGCCGGTCTGCCCCATTGTCCAGGACATTGTGGTCGCGGCGGCTAGATGTGCGGATGAGGGGAGGTCTGTGACATACTGTTGGTTTCCTGGCCACACCGGTAATCGTGGTAACGAAATTGCGGACACTTGGGCGCGTCGAGCCCTAGAGGACGTAAACGGTTCCTGCAGTAACAGACCCTCCCCGCACAACCCCTCCCTTTCCTGCCGTATCAGGAGTCTGAAGGACACCTATCGAAGTGACATGGTGAACCTCTTGATAAGAGACATTACGGGGCACTTCCGATCAAAGTTCGAGGTGCGAAAGTCGCCATACTTTCTTTCCGATTGTCTCCCAGGTGGGGGCACAGACCAGGCTGCATCGTTTCAGAATTGGCTGTGCATTCACCAACAAGTACCTCCACCGCATTAGGCAACTCCCGTCGCCTGTGTGTCTCCAGTGTCAGGAAGGTGCTGACGAAACACTGGAACACATTCTTTTGCGGTGTCCGGCCTACGGCTACCTCAGGGAGGAGCTCCTTCTCGCCCGCCGCCGTTTAGGCCTCGCCTCGCCACCAGGTCTGTCCGACCTCCTGGATCCCACCGGATCCCCCCGCCTTCGCGCTGCCTCCGTGGCTGTGCTAAACACCTTCCTTTCCGGTCTTGGCCGGTTCCTGTAGGTTACTCGGCTGGCCCATGGGGGTGTCTCCGGTCCTGCTGCCTGGGCCGTGGCCGTTCCCCGTGGCGGCTGGTTTCGGTGTGCGTTGAATGACGACTTTACGTGAACGTGCATCTATGAATGCCGTGTTGATCGGCAATCCATCTCCCCCTCAGCCGCCTCGGCGGCTGATTGCGCTGTTCAAGCGTCCTGTCTGGGATCACAGCGCCGCCACCTTCGGCGGCCACCATTCCCACCCCTCCCTTGCAAAAGAGACACAGACAACGGTGGAACTCTAGCTCGACTGTACATCGGGGACGGATTCTCTTTTTCTCTTATACCTAAAAAAGATCTAGCTTGAGCTTACACTTGGATGTCGAAAATTAAGTACATAATGTTATTGCAAATAATGAAATACGTAGTGTCGCGTGCTATTACGATATAGATACGCAATAGTGCATCTGCTTTTATTTTTGCAGTTATATTATTCAGATGACTACATCTGCGTAGTTAACTTCCCACCCCGCCAAGCTAGAAGTCATTCACTGAAGTTGCGTGTGTTCTTAACACGCATGCATACACGCAATCGGAGTTCGGGAACCTCTTCACTTCCGTTCACTGTCGAGATTGTTTGTTTCTGCGTGGTTTCCTCTAGGCCTTGGAACAAAGAATGTTCAATTCCGCTATTTCTATGATTTCAACGTATTCATGATATATAAAGTGGTTATATATATATTTATATATAAAGAGATTTTATTCAGATATCGTTCGCAAAGGCGTATCTGTGTCGCAGTATTCTTAAATGGACTACAGTGTTACAAATATGAACTTCCAACAAAGTGGTAAGATTTATTGTTTCAGACTCCGTAATATGAAATCGACTGCTATTGTGCTTTCCCCGTGGTAATTTGCCCGACGACAGCTGCGTGCGTTTTTAGAAATAGATTTGTGTCAGGAAACTGACAATAACACTATACGTTTACCACATGAATCTGGTGGTGTTCGATACGAATAAAAGCGAATGCGGTTTTTTTCTTTTGTCTACAATTCCGTATTCTAGTCTGACGGAAATGGAACACGTTCGGTCAAAAGCGGGGCCATTCTTAAGCATGGGCAAGCGGAGCCCGGGCCTCGCGAAACGTAATTCTCAAATTTAAAATTTGTATAATATTGAAAATTTCCTGAAATATTTTTGCTCCTGCTTTCGCATTTCGTTCCATCTAGTGCTCATACATTATGCCTTTTTTTTTTTTTGGGCCCCCGAAATATGTTTTGCCCCAGGGCCGCATTAGCTAAGGACGGCCCTGGTCAAAAGTGTCCGACGTTTTCTGTTAGGATAGGCAAAGACCTTACTTTTGTGAACGACTCTCTTAAGACTAGTACTCATTTTTTAGATTCGTTGTTTTGAACTAATTCTCTATGATAATATGTGTACACACGTTTCATTGCGCGTTTTATGTTAATTCATGAAGTTTATGCATTTATTAGATTGCATTATGTAATAAAATTAAAATGTTACGGAATTTCGCTTCTAGTATTCCCTAACTAAACTATTAAATGTATTATTTATACGCCAGATTTACACGTATTCCATCTTTCCGTAAAACCAAAATTTCAAAGTAAATGTTGCATTCATGGCTGAACAAGAATTTTAATAAAAATTTAAAAATTACGCAATACTGCAGTATGCCGGGCAATTAGAATTATTCCCGAGGCAAAGTAAGGAAGAATTCAAGTATTACGTAAGCAACCCCCCTCCCCTCCAGTAAGCAAAAATAAACATTGGTCTTATTTTCCTATGTTAGCCAACGTCAACCCCTCCCTGCCCCAAGGTGCTTACGTAATACTCGAACTCTTCCGAAGTTAAAGGTGTCTCATTCTACACTAGGTGGGATACTCAATCGATATACAGGGTGTTTAGTAACCCTCAAATAATAACCACACAACGGTGTTTCCGAGACAATTTTGAGATATAAAAGTGGTTTCATTTTGGTAACAGCTCGATACTGCCTGTGATATTCGCCAAAATTGTTCAACCAGTGGGGAAAGCTGTCTGCATCTGTTAACACCTGCGCAAGTTAATTTAACCCTTTAACCTGCAGATTGACCACTTGGTAAAGCATGTTTAAGACGGTTTTTACTGCTTGAAAATCATAAATTCAGTTCAGGGCCAGGCTAAGAGGTCCATTTTTGAAGATGGCGGCGGAAACTACCCTTTGATGCGTCCCTAACTTGAATTTATGATTTTTAAACGGCAAGCTTGAAATGTCAGATTCCGAAAATGTTATCGATTCTATGCAATTGATTTATATTTATTAATTCTAATTAATTAATCTAGGCTTACTGTTTAATTAATCAGTTTAATAAAAGAACTTTTTTTAAACAACGTTATATGCGTATAAGTTGTATACGCATATATAACGTTATTTTAAAAAATTTTTTTAACTTTGCGTAGTTTGAGTGAATACATTCATAATCTACGTTTACTATTTTAATTAATTAATCTATGTTTACTATTTTTAATTAATCAGCTATTTTAATTAATCTGTGTACTATTTTAATTAATTAATCCTATATTTATTCTAATTGAGTGGTTAATTAATATTTATTAAATTCTAGTTAATTTAATCTATTTACGAGTCGAATTTTATTTATTTATCTGACGCATCTCTAAAATCGATTAATTGAATGGTAATGGAATACTAGTCTAGATCATGAGCTGAAACATTCAACAAATAATTATGCTGAAATGCCTAAACACACCAAAATTTTATTTCATATCAATCAATTAAATGTGAGAATACGAAAAAATAAAAATAAAATTTGAGTTTACACATGAGAAACACGCAAATTTTTATGCTTAATATTATGCATTGGTAAAATTTGGATTAATGGTTTTAAAAAAAATGTACAGTAAAACCTTGATTATCCGTCAAACAAGGGAATAGATCCTCGACGGATAATTGAAAAGACGGTTAAGCGAGGAAATGGAAATTTATAGTATAATATAGTATGATTTTATTAAAATTATACAATTAAAAAAAAATACGTTGTGAAATTTGCTGAAGGCACAAACGAAGTTCATTTGAATCAATAGAACTTGCATTTAATGAAACACGAATATAAAACATTACATACCCGTGTGTAAAATTATTATTGTTGGTTGGAAAACTGTTATTATTTTTTTCACACTGCGCACTATTTTGTCTGCCATATCTCGTACTTTATGAAGCAGTAATAGCTGAGTAGCATCTACCCCAGTCTGCTGTTCGAACCAGACAATGCACTTGGAAAACATACATTCTGCTTCAGCATTGGTGATGGTTTTTCTTTTTAGATTCTACAGCCTCCTGTGCACTTCGAGCGTTTTCTTTAAGATCATTGAGGTTTAACACTTGCTGATTGAGCTCGTCGTCACTTAGGAACTCGAAACCTGCTTCAAGTTTATCAATGTCCATCCCTTCACCAACGTCATTAATTTCAATGTTTTCTCCTGCGGGTAGAGCCTCACAAGTGTGTAAAATTGTCTCATTGTCGATGTTAACGGAGTGGCCCTAACTTGAATTTGACGCCGATGGTTAGGCGAGAAAGACGGTAAATCGGGAGACGGAGAATTGAGGAATACAATCTTAAATAATGGCATTGAACTGTGGAGGAAAAAGACAGTTTCTTTTGTGTCTAAATCTAGTTGCATAATGCCATCTGTTCTAAATATTTAACTGAAGACATCCTGCATTTCCAGACTCCACGCAGTGATCAATTATTTCGTCATTCGTAATTTTTACAGCAAACTCTTTGTATGAACAGCAACACAAGGCCATTAAGCCTATTTCGTCGATTATATTTCTTAGGTACGACTTGCAGCTTTTTCAACTTAAAATTAATCGTTGCGCAGAAGCTGTAGAAACTAGAAGCAGAGCCAGCATTTTCAACAAGATCTTTATCACATTCGGGAAAAGATCTTTATCACATTCGAGAAAAGATCTTTATCACATTCATCTAAACCGTCGATTGCACATGTAGGATTTTTTTTTAACTCCCCTCCATTTTTGCCTCCATATTTCCTATTCCTTTGCAAAGGCGTCTTCCCAATAATAGCTCAAATCTTCTTTATACAACATAACTGCTTTTTTTTTTTTTTTTTAAACAGCAAGTCACAAAACGCAGGAATGACGAAGCAGGCATGTAGCCAGGATGAAGGGGTAACTGGGGTAAGGGGCATTTGGGTGAAGGGGCATAAGGCACCCGGGGATTGTTTTATATATATATATATATATACATACACACACATACATAAATAGCTAGATGGGACAACTGGGGCCAGGCCCTTGCTGGGCCCAGGTGTGGCTACAGGCCTGTGACGAAGTGAAGTGAGGATACGGTATCTTGGTGAGTCATGAAACGTTCTGTTAAAGAAGAAATTATGTCCTCTCTGCAAGGAATGTTGATGGTGAGTCGATAGTAAGTCTCTGGATCAGTTGGTGGAGGGTTTGGTCCATGTCTCTGAAGACTAGAGATTCTTTGTATGATAAGAATAACGTTGAGATGGGGGCCATTCTTTGTGCTTGTGTAAACAATTGATGAAATTCGAAAGTGCCGTTTTCTCGAAGGTTCTCAATGACTGCCTTAGTCTCATTAACTCGACTAACAGCATTAAATAGTCCAATGTTCTCTTTTTGAAGGCATTTTGAAAGACTAGTTAGTTAGTGCCAATAATTTTCAGGCTACAACCAAGACTGATAGGAAAGATGGTGTACATATAGCTTACTGTTCGAAATAAGTGAGGCCTTTTTGGAATGATCACCTGGCAAGTCGCTAAGATGCTCCAAGGCTGACACGATTGGTATAATCATTTCTTTAAAAGAGTAACACAACTTCATGACGCCCACGCCATCTGGTTTTACAAAGGACCTTAACTCTACAACTATCACATTTGGTTTATGTTCTTTAATTGTATCTTCCAAAATTTTTATTCGCTTTGCACTAGCTCTATGAAAAGTTCAAGTTTCTGATATTACGCCCACTGCGTTCTGAACACATTGGACTTTAAAAGAATCTGGGAGGCATAGATTTAAGCAGTGGGATACACAGTGGGCGTAAATAGCTTTTGGGAATTTCTTCTTTAAATGGGCTTGAACACCGAGAAACTCGCCACATCGCGAAGACTCTGCCTTCGTAAGATGGCCAAGTCTAAACCGTACTCAGTAAACTTTTTTCTATGATGGCTGCCAGCGCCTCACTAGGGACATTGTAGATGGGAACAAAGATAAGGAAATATTCCTTGATCATAAAAGGTTTGGCACCGGTAACATACCGTAGGCACAACGAAAACTGCTTAACTTGAGGAATGTCCGTTGTTTCGTCCTCTAAAACTGTATGATATTGACTTTCTTGTACTTGTTTACGATGTTTTTCTGAATAAGATGAGAAAAGCAATCAGACTCTTCTGAATCCGTGGACTAGTGTAAATTGCAATCCGTGAACTGTTTTCCAAATGATCCCTTAAGTATAAGCTCCCCTTCTTTGGCCCGATACCTTAGAGGGCTACGGAAATTACCATCATTTGTTAAAGGCGTTGAAAGAGAAGTGCGTCCCCAATCGGAATGGCCTTTGAAAGGGATGTTTTGCATATCTGCAAAATCGAATGGTTCTAACAATTCCACCCAGTCTTAATCGGGGATCTTCAGCGTCTTTTTTTCTTTTTAGAATCTAGTTGTTTTTCGGTACATTGCTTTTTTTTCCTTCAACAATAGTCACAAGGTCTTTTATATTCAAAACTGCATTTTTATGATATTCGGTTAACTGATATTTTTATTCAACAGCTTTCTTCAAATAGTTGTATGGTTTTGTGACAAAAGTAATTGGTTTTTGGTGAGAAACGTTTACCAACCGTACTTTTATCCAAGGAAAGTACGCAGGATTCGTAATAAAGGCCATTTTGTAATTTTGAATATGCCAGCCACTTGTATTCATCAATCTGTTTACGTTGGAAATGGCGCTTAAGACCTTTTGCCTCTTCTATCGGAAAGCAATAATTCGATAAAGGTTCCTACAAAGATTTAATTTTTTCCACTTTTTGATTGATGGTAAGCTCAACACTGTCCTTCCTTCGTATTTCGATGAACTGTTGCAGATTAAAATTACAAAAGGGAGTCCCAATTTTGTGGCTGATAGAGTAATCTGGAATGCATCTGCATGAGAGGGAAAAAAATAGAGAAAGTAGGTCATGCGGTGCGCTGCTGCCATCTGTTGATGATGGACCGATAACTTATAGCTACATTTTTTCTTGGGCTATTATAATCACGTATCCAAGAAAAATTATTTACAGAAATGAATGATTCGTGATGAAATATTTTTGGTGAGTAGAAATTATTCTGCCGTTAAAAATGTCATTTTTTTTAGCTTTTTTTTGAAGTTTAGTTTCTCACTTTTTTCCCGCTTCCACATTTTGGAAGGGGCTGTAGCCCCATCAGCCCCCCCTCGGTACGCCCATGTATATATATACTTTTTTTCAATTAATTAAAAAAATGTCGAAAAATTTAAAGGAAGTTTTTAGAACCATGTTATTTCAAACGTGTCCGAAACAAAAGTAGAATTAATGACCGAGAACGACCGTTCACAAAAACCGAAACATCTACGTACCTTTCATTTTTGTAGCTCGTCTTTTGATTCGCTTGCTTATAAACGGGTTAAGTCTGTAAGTTGTCTGAGGAGTCGTCTAGTATGCGCGTATTAAGATGAGTTATAATAGCTCTTGTTAAAAACTAACGAGTCGTGGTTTTCCTTTAAGAGAGTCTGCAGAAATTTCAGGTTTTAGTCCAAATTATTAATTGCAGTGAGTGATATTTTGTTATATTATAAAGTCCTATGTATTGTTAGGGATTACTATGTCCCTTTCGCTTTTTTAGTATTAATCTTCTTCTGTTTGCATACTTTTTTATATCCAGTTTTAGACGCTCTGGAAGGTAACCAGGCATTATAGAAAAGGAGTTTCTAAGGGCGCCGTCTCGAGAGAGGCTCAGAAGGCTCCAAATTTGCGAATACTTGAAAAGACAAATTTAAATGCCAGAGGCGTTTAATTAAAAATTTGACAAGGGTTAAATTTTTTGTTATGCCTCTGGTTACGTTTAGTGAGATTCAGCGGCAAATTATATATCGGCGTGTAGGTGTTAAACTATAGCAGCTTACAGGCGTCAAAATCGCGTCCGCCTCTGATTTCGAATATAATTTGTTAGAAAAATTGTGACGAAAGCGCATTTTTTGTAGAATTTTCTCGGTTAAGAATTATCAAGAATAATTCTTTACTTCTAATATTTTGCGAAGTAAACTTTTGTCTTAAATTAGTTTCATTTAAAGTTTAGTTTGGCAGTTCATTGTTTTAATTGAGTTGCTGAAAATCTTCGTTACACTATTAAGTAAGTAAATGCGCTCAATCCGATTATGTTTCTCATTCGCTTTTACTCAGACGAAGTGCTAAAAGCTGGGCACTAAATTAATTTTATCATGCAAATTCAGTTAGCGGTAATTACATAAAAGGAAATTCTATCAGGTACAAAATAACCGCTGTTGTGCATCAAAGCGAAAAGCTACCTTACCAATAGAACCGAATAAAATGTTTGTAAAAAAAAAAGTACATTGTAGCACCTTACAAATTAAATAGCAACATGCAAAACTGCAATTTTCCTTTAGTAAAGATCTAGTGTTCCTTTCAAAAATCCGCTCACAATTAAGTTTCATTTCTTCGTTTTGAATAAAGAATTATGGGAAGCAGTTAATGTATTTGGATAGGGCATGTTCTTTTGTTGCTTTTTAAACGAGTCAAAATCACCTTTCTTCGGAGTAAAAATTTCAAACTCTCTAAAACCCCTCTGGCCAACTAGATCTCGTACGTTTAAAAACCTTTCTAATGGCAGGACACCCTGGAGCTGCCGAAACCACTAACGAAAAAAACTGATATCTTGTACGATAACGTTTTTAGTTTGGTGGTACAAAAGCTTTTAAGTTCACTATCGTAAGATGGGAAAAAAATAATTTCGAAAAAAATAGACTGTCGTGATAAAATGATGAAAGCCTTTACATTGTGAAGATCGATAGATTCAGATAGAGGCATATATTCCATGTTTAATGTTTCTGAAGACAGTTTATTGACTTCCTGATTGACGCCAAGGAAAGAATGAAGAAAAAACTTCTCCGTTAATTCATTTTTAATTTAAAATACGCAAATATATTTACTTCTTTGTTGTGTTTCTTCTTGAGCTTTGTTTGAAATATTCTGATACTTAGTTACATTACCATCTCCTAGATGCCCTTGTGGTGGCGCAGTGGTTTGCTATCATACGCAAAATCCAGGTGTGATTCCAAAAGGGGTACCAAACGCTCGCTGGTACTTCCTACAGATCCATAGTCGGGGATTTGATTCCCTAGGAGTTCAGAGTCCTTGGAAAACTGTAGGTCGTGGACCAGTATGACCTTAGTTGTCCTTGCACCATAAAATATAAATTATCCAACATGTCTCCTCCTCTTCTCATAAAACCTGCTGTTCCGAATTCGCTCACAGAACTTGTGCATCATTGCAAATTTTTGGTTCAGAATTGATGAATGCCATTGTACGATATCTCCTCTGTACACACAAATATACTTTCTGGAAATGTGTGCTCTATATCTAATTTACGCACAATCTATCATCGTTAAAGTAGTTGAACCATTTTTACAAGTTCAGTCCGGTTTGCTTTTCGCCTGCTTTTGCATTGTTCACCAGCTCATGGCGGACACTCCGTTGCGTGGCCAACTTTCAGAAATTTTCCCAGCCAATCGTGAAGTTTCCGTGGCGTCACGTAACGAATGGAATAACAGAAGCTGTTTGTTTCGACGTAGGGGTTTTCACGATATGACGATATTCAAAATCGCAAGTGTTCTGTATGTGTATGACTCTTTTTCGAACGGGGAAATCTGCCGTGCAGATTTGGTCGTTTAGGGCACGCGGCTTTCCGAGGGGAGAATAGCGTTTAAATGAGCACATACAATGGAGAGAAAAGTCACCAGATATGCATGCAAAAAATATCCGCACGTTAAAGTGGTGTATAAGGGACGTAAATGAGTAGCATAATCAGATGTTTTCGTTTTATGGCACAAGGACATCTCGCTCGGATTATGTTACGTGAAGACCTAGATTTCCAAAGGCTTCGAACCCCTGTCGCATGGAAAAACAAACTACAGATCGGGTTACGAACAGGAATATCAAGAATTTAGCCGTGATATATTTGCGCGGCAGACATCGCGTCCATCACCCCGCCGCTTCCGCAAAAGTAATTAATGTAACTTTTAAAGAGTTAGAAAGAATTTGGGCTATGGTATCTAATCTTCCATCGCTAGTAATTTTGAAGGGTCTGAATATATTGGAAATGTGTGTAGGTAGCCACCTACTAACTTTTCGTTATAGGGGCCATATTAGTCAATAGATCCTAAAATGATAAATATCGTACGAATAGCTTTCAATCCCACAAACATAGAATTGCATTTGCGAAGGGGATATAATTTGCAATGAAGGAAATTAGAAATAGGATGTTAACCATACATAGGGGCGGCCTGACACAGATTGCTTTTTGGCGCCCCCTCCGGCGAAAACAGGAGATTTTCACAGATGCACAGTGAGCCATATAGCCTATAAAAGTGGCCAAAAGTCTCTGAAAGAAATTCTCTAAAGATGTCTCTAAAAATTTCTTTAAACTTGTCTCTTTTTAAACAGATTTTCTACTATTGGGTCAATTAAAAAAAAAAAAATTACTTGAGTTTGGCGCCCTCACCCAACCAGGACCGGGCGGCTGCCCGGTCGCCCAGTTCTTCAGCAGCCCCTGACCATACCGTCTTAACTAGTGTAATACTAAATAAATTACTTCGAAACGCAGTTTTACCTCCCGGCGTTAATGAAACAAATTATTTTAAAATGCCTATTAAATCAAGGAAATGTCATTAAGGAATCTAAACCGTCAACCTTGACTAAAATTAAACTAACCTCTGTTGCACATTATGTATTTCAAGATTATATAATTGTGGTTGTTATATGTGTGGAACAATTACATAAGACATTAAAAAAAATGTAACTGAACTGTTTTAACGAAAAGAATAAAATTTAATGAAATTTAAAAGTGTGTAAGCATGTGATTTTAGAAGCTTAGCCTTTCCCAAAACCGCCTGTATGGCGCTTTTCCTTGAGGTAGTTTTTATTTATATACAGGGTGATTCAGTATCAGTGCGACAAACTTACGGGAGGGATAGGCTGTAGAAAGACGATTCGGAATCACATGCCATTGCAGGGTCGAAAATGCCTTCTTCGTGCGGTAGAAGGCGTTGTATGGGAGCTTGATTGCTAAGTGTTCCCGCAGAAAACCGGCATTTTTAGACCTATGTGTTGCATTTACAGAGATTTCTTTCATTGTTGGCCACATGCTATTTTAAAATAAAAGAAACAAAATTACATATGAACAAAAATAACGTGGCCAACAATGAAATAATCTCCGTAAATACAATACATAGGTCTAAAAATGCCGGTTTCTTGCGGGAACGTTGCGCAATGCAGTTGCCATACAATGCCCTCAACCGCACGAAGGCATTTCCGACCCTGCAGTGCTATGTCATTCCGAATCGTCTTTGTGCCCTCTATCCCTCCAGCAATTTCGTCGCACCGGTAACTAAATCACTCTGTATATGTTCATTTCTTAAACGTCTTTGTTATCCATTCAGTCGTGCCCGGCCCTTGGAGACGTCATATGCCAACTTCCATGCGTTTCTGTCCAATACCTTCTTCAATTGTGCAATATTCAATTTTGTGTCAGCTTAGATGTCAGGCCAACGTGTTCTTTGCTGGCCCTTCCTTCTGAATCCCAGAGACCAACACCATAGATTTTTTTTTTAGTGAGTTTGTGCTCATGACATGACCAAAAAAGGTCAGTCGTAACCGGGTAACCTTTCCTTCCAGTGATGTCTCGGGGTTGATCAAGGGCCCCCTATAACTAAAAGCCGTCCAAGCCAGCTTTGACGTCATCACAAGTGGACCATCAGATGGACGGATCGACGCTTCCTGAGCGGAAACATGTACACAATACGTCAGTTTCTATCGTTTTAGTACTTAATAAAAAAATCACGTTTTTTTTCAAAACTACGCTATTTTGAAAGTTTATTCCACATTAATAAAATGAAATAGCAAATTTACTCTCTTAGGGGTGAATAAAATACAGAAATTTGATAACTCTTTTCTTTTTAGAAACGTTATCAAATATATTTAAAAAATAATTTTTAAAAAATATACGTGTTTTTGAAAATATTTGAAGCTTCATATAGGTTTACTGTTTTTAATTCACACGGTTCAATAATTTATATAATTCAGGTATTCACGTAAAATCTAGTTATTAAAACCGTTTTATTCTTAAATAGTACGTTGCAAAATTTGACAATTTTATGTATAGTTAAAGGGAAAATCCAAATTGATTTTTTTTAATTTTTTTTTTCACAAAATTTTATTTAAATGATTAAAATATAAACTTTACTAACAATTTAAGCAAATACCAATTCAAACAAAAGATTTTAAAATTAATAACATGAAATCTTATATTTATTTCAACAGATTTTTTTTCACCTATTTGATCTTTAATTGCATGATTAAACTTTCTATTAAAAAATTGACATGCATTCCTCATATAATATTAAGAATTCAAGTTTCCTGTTTTTAAAATCCATTATAAAAGTATACGTTTAACTGAAATTCAATCGAAATGATGTCAATTAAAAATTTATTGCTTTTTTTTTCTTAGATTCGATACTTAGAAATTTTTATAGAATCTTTAATTAGCTAATGATAATTCAAATGTTTAAATATGCATCATGTTAATTTATATTAATATTACACTGTTCATATAATCAATGCTTCGAAATGTATATATTAACTGAATGTGCTTTCTTCTTGAATTTGTTTTTGGGGGGAAAGAGAAGTACCTAATTAGCACTTGTAAATAAAGTGTAATGAAGTTGATAAAAAATTAATAATAAATTAGTTATTTAGTGTTAAGACTTTAGTGAATCATTTCCATTAATTTTTATTTTTGTAATATACAATACACTCAAAGTTCTTAAATTAAAATGAGAAAAATATGAATTTCAATTGGCACAAATTTTCTTTCACTGAAATCTACAAATGGCTCATGAAAGTAAACAAAAATTAAAAACACATTTGTTTCATTAAATTAAAAACACATTCGTAAGTGACTAATTCTGTAAATTTCACATATTCGCAATATTGGAGACTCGATAAACTCCTATTTTTAAAAATTACAGCACCATGAAGGAATCATCAGAATTGAATGAAGCTTATTCCACAACCTGTATTGGTATAAATAATTAAATTTACAAAGAAAAAAAACTACCATTAAAACATAAAATTTCTGAAAAAAACTGCGATTTTATACAACAAACACATAAACGTATTCTTATTAAAATTCCATTCTTTGTGTCGTAATACTCAGTTTCTCGTAAAATTTGGTCTTCGGAAAAATGCTGTTCACAAACTTTTAAAAAAAAAATTCGGATTATGCTTAATGCACAAATAATATACAGCATTTTGAACGCCTCTTACCTCCACCACTTAGTCAGTAAATATAAACATAATGAAATTATTTTTTTTTATAATACAGTCAAACCTCGTTAAAACGTACACAAGACGAATTACTTTGGCGCTAGTATAGAACATGTCCCCCAGCAACTTTTTATGAGGCATAGGAGAGAAGGAAGTAAGGGAAAACCACAGTCGCGAATGAGAAATTGTTTGACTCCCAATGTGGCGGCGGCAGAAACATAGACCAGAAAATTTGTTTCCCGCGTTCTTAAATGCCACAAAAACCACACACGTCCCAGAAAGAGGACCAATAAAGGTTTGTACCTCCTTTTTTCAACTTCGCTGAATCGAGACATCCATGTTGTTAACATGACGTAAACAACATGGTGGCAAGTCAGTGTCATAATTGCCG